>WEKY01042793.1:156599-188311 GCA_013390045.1 Picathartes gymnocephalus
ACTTGGTAAAGTAAAAGCAGCCTGATTTTGAAGACCACTGTGTCCCTGCTGCTCCTACTGATAATGACAGCAGTAACTCCCCAGCAGCGATGGGAAGGAAGCCCTATCACCAGCACACACTGAACTACTTTGCCAGCAGGTGTCTAACTTAATGTGGTTTTATGTGGATCTGGACCTGAACAATATGGAACAACTTTCTGAATAAATAATTTAAAAAAACCCAAAAAACCAAAAAACAACAACAAAAAAACCCAGTAAAAAAAAAAGCAGTGTGGTTGGGTTTGTTTTTCAAGAATGGTTTTCATAATGTTAGTAGAAACTGAATAACAAAAGATATTGTAAAACCCTATACGGACTAATCTTTCATCTTAAAACTATCTTTGGAACTTCAATTCTATGCATATCACACAGGATGGGGCAGGGTTTTTCTTTTTTCCTTTTAAGGCCTGACACTGAAGAGTGTTCAAGCAGGATTTATTGTTCAGGGCAAAGACAGGCCCTATCTTGCAGTCCTTGCTGCAAATTCCACTATAGAGAGTAGAGGCTGGGAAGACAAGGAGTCAAATTTAACTTCATATTCTTGTTTTCTGAGGGTTGCACCCTTTTCTAGCCTTCAATTCTGCAAGCATGTGAATGTATGCTTATTTCCAGTCATACCAACCATCTCACTACAAGCAATAGAAAGTATGTAAGGCTAACAGGCAGAGGGTTTTATTTGCTTGGGGTTTTTTTGGGATGGTGGTGTGTTGATATCTTTTAACTCAATTTCCATGTTTTCACTCTTGCCTGTACTAAGGATTGAGACATGCAATTACTGAAATTGAGACAGGCAATCTTTATCCCACACCTGCTCATGGACAGGCACTTTTAAACCAGTTTCAGCGTTGAAGCAATTGGGACTACTGGAGATTTATACAGGAACTCAGGAGGGCAGATTCTGCCCCTGAGCAAAGTGAGCAGTAACCTGAACTCCTGCAGCTTGCTGTTGGGTTGAGAATTAATAAACACACAGCTGTCAAACTATCTCCTCCTGTTCGCCCACTTTTAGTCCACAGGACAATTCTTTTCCTCCTTGGCACCCCCATCACCAGGGAGAAAAAGAACCTTTTAGTTTCAGTCTTAGGACTAAGGAGAGGGTGAGCACTCAATGAAAAGCCATTTGTTCAAATGCGGCTGGAGCTTTTTTTTAATGATCTCAAAAGAATGTTAAAATTTTGTGGCTAAACTGTCTAGACCAAATTTGAGCTATAAAATATTCCATTTACTAGGGAAAATGCACTCAGAAGCAAGTCCACTCTCAAACAGGACACCCTCCCAAACTGCAGGCACAAAAAAATAATTGTCAGTTTATGTTAGTTTTCACTTCTTCTATTTGTCTATTCCTTTAGACCATCTGTCCTGCATCTTGCCTGTTCTACACCAGATTTGCTATTGAAAGCCTGATCACAAATGACATCAGCTCAAATGAACTCAAGTTTCATCCCTATTTCTGGCTCTTTCCCCAGATGCCTTGTTTCTAAACAAGAATATACTCGGCTATGGCATTTTCCAGGGACCTCACCAGTCTCTAGAAAAGACTCCAGGCATGGTATTGCTATTGCCTCTTGGTGCTGGGCATGTTAGCACATGATTTTTCCTTCTCCAAAACCCCAACAAAATCAGCTGTGCAGGGAATTAGAAAATCACAGATACTAGGTTTCAAACAACACATGCTTCTTCCCTCCCTGTGCACCTTACTTCCCTCCCAGCCTGGACTTGAAGCCCCAGGTCTTAGAGCCTACAGACACACAGAGGATACTTGCAAAGAAATCAGCAGCACCAGGGAAAACAATTCAATGCTCCAAGTCTCTGACCTGTAGTTTGCATTGAAGCAGTGTCAGGTTTTTCCTCACAAAGATCAAAGTTTCCTGTGGGACAGAAATTGTCAGTTCTAACCAACTCTGAAGTTAGGCATTGGAAAAAACCCCAAACTTCTAAGCTATAAGCTTTATCTGCACCAACCATAAGACATTATTTCTGTGCAGACATAGCCCCAGCTATGCATGCTTCAATTCCTGTTAACTTTAGAGCAACTTTGAACCAAACACGACATAGGAATCTCCAAGTCATCTAGTTCCTGGAAGCCTTGGGAACATAAGCAGCAGAGGAGAGAGACTACCAATGTTCCCGACAAGGAAAAGGTTGCCACATGTCTTAGCCCTCATTATAAGCAGAAATTCAACATTGCATAGAAGGGATGCTGACAGGAAAGATGAAAGCAGGATGTTAAGAGGCACTGCTCCCAGCACAAAATCCACAGCTGCCTCAGCAAGCTTCCCCATGACGGTGCTGGTATCAGGTAAGTGCATTCTGCTGCTCCAAGAGGCTTTTTACACATCCGAACAGTAGGGCCAAAGAAGTTATCTCTCCAAGAGTGTACCAGGATTTGACTGCAAACAGAGTAGTCCTGAGTTAGAAACTGTACCAGTTAAGGTCTTAGACTCCATATGACAGAGAATTAAAGTACACACCTGCTTGCACACACCAGCATCGACTGCTATTGAGTGGAGACCTTCCACGTGCTATTCTTGGATGCTGGTGACTATAAAGACCAGCCAAAGAACATGTCTATTGTTCAGTGCCTTGCAGGGCTGCTCAGATAACAGATGTCTTGCCATGAGTAGCAGCGATCTCTTTGAAACAGAAAATACCCTCACGGAGATCAGCAGCTTTCCAAGTTTCTTAAACTACTTCTAAATGTATTTATACACAGTACAGCAGATTTTTTTTTTTTTAATTAAGATATCCATCTGAGCCTTGCAGGAGATCTCAGCGCTGTGTGCTAGCAGTACAAAACCAGAAGCGTGACAAATAATTGTCATTAAAGCATAAAGGTCAGGGCAATCTCAAGCACAAATGCAGGCTGGTTGGAAATCAGATCAAGAGCAGCCCTTAGAAGGACTTGGGGGTGTTGGTGGACATGAAGCTCCACATAAGCTGCAATGTGCACTTACAGCCAGAAAGCCAGATATGTCCTGGGGTGCACCAAAAGCAGTGTGGGCAGCAGGGTGAGAGAGGGAACTCTGCCCCTCTGCTCTGCTGAGACCCCACCTGCAGTGCTGCATCCAGCTCTGGGACCCCCAGAATAAGGAGGACACAGACTTTGCTGGAACAAGTCCAGAGGGCCATGAAGACGATCAGAGGGCTGGAGCACCTCTGCTATGAGGACAGGCTGAGAGAGCCTGGAGAACAGAAGGCTCCATGGGGAACTTACAGCACTTTCCAGTACCTAAAGAGGACTTGCAAACAAGCTTGTCCTTTTCCAAGGACATGGAGTGATGGGACACAGGGCAATGGCTTTAAACTGAAGGAGAGTAAGCTTAGATTAGATTTTAGGAAGAAATTCTGGCCTTTCATGTCTTCTCTCCAGCTTCCTCCTGTTACACACCTGTGGCCAGCTAAAATAGAGTCCTTCCCCCTCCCTCTTCCTCCCAGCCATCAGGGATTCCCAGGGATTCCGACTGCAGCAGCATCAGATAAATCTTGCAGCTGCCTCATTGGCAGATGACTGGATCCTGCCTCTACCCCAGTTCCCCTCCTCCTAGAGGCAGCTGCTGTCAGTGACAGGCCGGCTGCCACTGCCCTGGGGCTGCAGATGAGCTCAGGTAGGTGGCAGGAGCCCCTGCACAGCTCAGATGTTCCTCATGCCACATCTGCCAGGGAGTCACAGGAGCCAGCCACGCAGAGCCAGGAATTTGAAAGGCGACTCAAGCTTCCCACCCCATGGACCATGAGGAAGTGCTGCAAGCCTCACTTCTGCAAAAGAACTGATACAACATGGTTTGGTCTTAAATGTAACATCATTTCCCCCCTTTCTCCATCTACACCATAAGCAGAGACTGTAAAATGAAAATTAAATTGTGGACCAGCATCCCGAGGCACTTCTGTCAGTTGTCATCATGGGATTGCTTGCACTGGAGGCAGAGTAAAGGACACAGAACAGCAGACACATGCTTTGCCCTCCTTCTGGGCTAAGCAGCAATTGAAGAACAAAATCCAATGTACACCCACAAAAACCAGAAAACATGCAAATTCTAGATTTATCATTAACTAGGATTTAATCTTCTGCTTCTACCCTACATGTTCGTGTGGTTTCTCATGGGGATGATTGGAAAGGATTGCCCAAAACAAATATGCAAATACTTTCATACTCTGAGGGTCTACAAGAGAGATGCGGTGATTAGAAAAAAATTATATAATTTTGTTATTTCAGTACCTGATGAGTGTATGCTTTTCCTCAGCAGTTATAGTGCACACCCATGAGCCAGGATGTCTAAGGATTATCCTCAACTTTGAAAGGACCATGCTGCTTTGCTATTCTCCAGCTCTCCCAGCTCGTTGCAACAAGACAGTAAATGCTACTTATCAAGATCAGAATATGTTAAAATGTTCTGAAATCCCTAGGCTCATTTAGAAGAAGAAAAGTGTCAAGAAGCAGAATTTGGGGCAGTTGCTTAAGGAACACAGATTTACAAGTCCATGAATAATGGACTTTTTCAATTATCTAGTCCCTATTTAGCCACCAACATCAAATCTGAACATTCAGAAGGGAGAAGGAAGAAAAAAAGAAGAGAACCTCAAATCCTGGTGCTGAAATACTGAAATAAAGAATGAATGCCTAAACCCTTCTTAAAAAATGTTCCCTTCATATGTCACATTTCCATACTTGCTACTTGGGAAAGGTTCCTTCGATGAACTCTAAGCAATCTCTGACAATCATTCACCAGAAAAGAAATGAGAATCTTGAATCATCTTTTTGCAAGTTGAAAAGAGTCTTGTCTCATGTTTCTGAACAACATTTTAAACCAAATTTACAAGAACTGTCTCAGAAACAAGTAACATCCCATACTAATGTAGGTTTAACAAATTCAGAGCCAACAAAAACTTCTTTATATAAATTTTGTGGGCTGAATGCTGTTAGCAACTTTTTAAAAAGTTGTGGAAAAGAAAGGAACTTTTAATGCAAGAAAATTCAAAACTTAAACCAGCAGATTCTGTGAGGACTACTCTAATGTTTAATCAACTGTGCACTTAGAAAAGTGTCAGTAAGTCAACGACACAGTGTGAACCTCAAATCGGCTATTGCTTCCAAGACAATTCAATTTAGGCAAAGCAAACAAAAAAACTATTGCAACTGAAAGTCATCTGTCTTTATTCCACAGACACTTGGACTTTTGAAGGTCATGTATGTCTGGAGGAAAAGTGTTGTCCAGGTTACAAAGGAGCTGAAGAACAGTTTGAGGCACTTCAGTCTAAATACTAAAGCCCTGCAATGCAATGTCAGGCCAGGAAAAGTGTCTTGACAAAATACTGTTATGGTTCACACAGACTTCTGTTTCAGTCCCTGATCACATCATCCTTTACAACCCAAATTCAGCCTTCTCACAATTCTTCACAACAGTGGTTTTGATGAAACAGGAAAGCCTGGATCTGCTGTCTTGACTAGCTAAAGAGAGCCTGTATTATTTATTCCCATTTAAAATAGTCTCTATTCTTCTGTAAAATATTTAGGGTATGTTGTTCTGCCTCACAAAACACCTCCCCAGACAGATGCAAGACAAGGTTTCCCTCACACTCCTTGTGCTCAGATGCAGAACTACCCTGATGATTTCCGGAGTGGCCATGGAAAACAGGACTCAGCACAAGATGCTCTGAGTGGAGCAGAGCTGCCCACACCATCACTCCTCCCCTGTGACACAAGTGTCTGAGTGCAAAGCTGGGAAACCAGGCCTGGCTGCATCTTCCCTGAGCCTCAGCCAGGCCCGCCCTGCAGCCCTGCCCTGGCAATGCCAGTATGAAATAGGAACCAGTGGTTGAAAATGAAGATCAGCCATAGCAATGCCATTCCAGAGTTACCAGGAAAAACGTGAATTACAGCAACAGCAAGCAAGCACAAGCCTCAGAAATTGTGTTCACATCCATCATCACACACAACCTGCAAGCCCCAGTGATGCACACAGAGCCTGGGGTACAGACCTACCAAGCTGCTATCGACATGCCAGCGTGCCAGTAAATGTGACCTTTTTCCACATTTAAACGTATACACACTTAGAATTTCAGTGGAGTAAGTTTCTGTCGTTCACTGTTGCCTCAATGTAAGTACTACATTACAGAGGACACAGTCTCAAACTGCATCGAGGGAAATTTAGGTTGGATATTAGAAAAAAGTTTTTCATGGAAAGGATAATAAAGTACTGGAATGATCTGCCTGGGGAGGTGGTTGGGTCACCATCCCTGGATGTGTTTAAAAAAAGATGAGGTGTGGCACTTAGTGCCATGGTCTAATTGAGGTGTTGGAGCATCGGTTGGACTCAATGATCTTAAGAGGTCTCTTCCAACCTAGTCTTTCTGTGATTTCTGTGATTAAATAAAAAATAATTTAGTAAGCTGTGAGTGGGAGGGGCTAATATATGCAGACCTGACTGCAGAGTCAGCAGGAATAGCAGATTTTATTTTAGAGCCATCTGAAAGAAACAGATTTATTGTGAAAGAACTGAACTCTTAGCACCCTCCTCCTACAAAATTATTCATCTATTTCTGCTCAAAAGGTAAACTACTTTAACTGGTCTGTGTAATTGTATAGTGGCTCCTGTCAGCTGCCTGCTCCCATCCCACCCTCTCAGCTCCCCAACCAGGTTACGGATCCAGCAGCTGCAGGTGGGCTCGTGAGGCACAGCCTTTCCAGGAGAGAGGGTGGGCAGTACACAGAAACCGGGGAGCTCAAGTGAGAGGAAAATGCAAAGGAACTGCAGCAGCTCTTCCAGAGAGAGACGGCTGTGGTGCAGCTCTGAAAGTTTCAGTTAACAGGCAAAAATACACAGGAAAGTTGAATTTAAAATCAGGAGAGAAAACTTCTATGAAGATATAGGACAGCATTACTTGGTTTGACACAAAATTCAACTTCATTAACCCTACTAGAGGCCTCTGTGTAAGTGCACAGTAAGATGGATCAGCTCCTCAGTGTGTATGTGTTACATGAGAATACATTTGAGCACAGAGGAGAGGAGGTTGCAGCTGCAATGTCACACTGAAAAACCAGTGGAGGCAGATCTAGATAAATGATGTAGAGGACTAGTATAGGAGGTCCTATGAAAAAAGTCTTGTCCTTTAACTAAAACAACCAAGTAAACAGAAAAGAACTGACATGGGAAGATGCTCTTCTGACCATCAGAGGTATAGAAAAATAAATCCATTTCTACTGGCATACTGCATAGAAAAAATGACAAACTTGATTGAAATACCCCAAGAGGTGCGATGGCTGATGGTATACAGGACCAGAGATGAATCAGGGGAGACATATTCACTGTTTGACTTTGCACTGAAACCAACACAATCACGAGCAAGCTACTTAGTTTCTGTGCTAGGGCATTCTTCCCAGTCCCAACAGCTGAAACAATACACATTTTGACTCAGTCCTTGCCTCAAACCACATGAGCATGCATTTCCTAGGATACCAAGGCTCCTGTAATAAAAATACTTCTAAATGTGTATCTGCCTTTCACTGATACGAAGTGGTATCTATGGTCTGACTGTCACTTTGCATTCCCATTAGAAACAAAGGAGTTATTTTTCCACCCAGGAAAGAGAAGATACAAAGTGAGTCACAAGCAAGGGGATGAGTCAGTCTACTGAGATGCTCTAGCCTTGTGATGATAAATGACAAACCCCTCTGCAGTCTGGAGTCTCCTCCTCACACCCCCAGAGCCTGCAGAAAGGGAGGCCAGACCTTGCCATCACCTCTCACTCCAGCCTGGAGGCCCATAACACCTCCCAGCTTCCAGAGCCCACAAGTGACATCGTGCAGGAATCAAGTTAAATGTGAAAAGCGATTGCAACTTGGAAATCTTGATGGAAGAAATCTGAGTTTTCACTGGAAGGGCCAAAATACTTCCAGCAGAGTTGCTAAGTTAAGAAAAGACATCTTGCTAGTTCCCAACAAGCAACAAGTGGCACTTAGCACTGCAACCTAACAAGGCCTGACAAAAACAACAGAAAAACACTTAGGCTGTCTCTGTCTTATACGGAGCAACTCTCCACCTGGAGTTTTTCAAATTAATTTTACTTTGGTGAAGTGTTTCAAAGCCATGCACTCCCACTCCGGTTACTCCAAAAGTAACCAGAAATGCTTTGTTTAAAACACAAGCAATTTCCAGTACCATGCTTAAAAGCACGCTTGATCTAAATTATTGGGGGAAAAAAAAAAAAAAAAAAAGAGAAGAACAGCAACTATGGAAAAAAGACAAGCCACAACAAGCTTTATCTACTCACAAGTTTGACCTTTCCTAAGTTCTGTCATTCTAGCCTGGCCTTATTTTGGCACAACAGTGACACTAAGCAGTCTTCTGTTACTGCTACATACAGATAGCAAGAAATGCCACCAGCTTTTAAGAATAAGTTTTTGTTCTCCTACGTAGTCTGTGATCAGAGAGACAGTTGCAAGGTCAAGGTAACACAGAGACACACACTCAAAAGGTAGAAGACTGCTTTTGCTTGTAGAAGTCCCAGCCACCAGGCAGAGAAGCACTGACTTAAGTAGCCTCAAGAGGGGAAGAGGTGGTGGTTCCTGCCCCAGACCACTTTCACAGAAGGAGGATCTATCAGTAGTGTCTTCTTTTAGATCAGGTCCTTTCAATTAGATTCAACAAAAATACTGAATTGAACTGGCTTTCTTAGACTTTCCCTACTTCTCAAAAAAGTGGTTAGTGTTACAGTTTACCTTATTCAACTCAACAACCAATTTTACCAACTAGTGCTTTTACACAGCAGCTAATGCCTCGTGGGCGCATCCTAGTGGGAAGAACAATGCACTGTTATTACAGCAATGGCCCTTGGATCAGGCTGCTGGACAAGGAGAACTGGGATCAACGTTAACTGGAACAGGCCACAAGAAAGGACTCAACATAGCATTGGAATGCTCAACCATACCCAGTAGCTTGCATTGGGTTTAGCCACAGATGCAGCCAAATGTTCATTTAACTGATTTATTAGGGAATGACGCTGGTTTGTCATCACAGGAGAGATTTAGAGTGAAAACCTGGTGTCAGAATCTTCACAAGATTTTTTTATATTTTTCCACGTTTTCAGCATGTGCTTTAGTCTATGCCCACATTCTGCCTTACAGTCTGCAATATTCCCAAAAAGATCTGTGATTTGGCTTAAGAAAGCCATTAGTAACAGCACCATTGACTTGTGCCATCATCTTGTCATATTTTAGACTTTTGGAACGAGCAAAACGGATAAATTCCTCAAAAAAAAAAAAAAAAACCCCAAACCCAACCCAGAACAAAACAAAAACCCCACACCATCATGGGAAAGACCCAAGAATAGGCGCAGTTATGACTTATTTGTGTATGTGTTTTGTGGCATACATCTAAAGCATAGTTTCAATCAGCCTTTGGAGTCTGGAACTGAAGTATCTAATAGTGTTTTCTCTTCACGCACATAGACCGTGAAACAAAGCAATAGAGAACCAAAATTCAAGTTCTCTTTCAAGTAAAACCCATATATTTCCCAGGTGGAATAAAGCAATTATGACTGCCATAGGGCTTGGGTGCTTTAAGGCATGACTCAGGTTAGTTATTCTAGGGAGTCATGTTCAAGACAGACCATTGTTTCGTACTACTGCAGGTAGCCATATTCTAAGATATTTTTTATACAATATTTAAAGGTTTAGCACTCATTTATTTTATTTTTCTTCCTTCTTTTAAAAACTCTTCTGGTAGTTCTAGTTTATTCACACCCAAAGGACATGTATTTGTCCATCCTTTTTAAAACTAATCAAGTCCCCCTCATCTTGTGTCATTTTTGTCAATATATTTGCAAGCAGCAGTCTCCTCTCACCAGACTGAAGCACCTACACTGAAGGAAAGACCTTGGGCACTTTATAACAGGGAGCTCTGTGCATTTCAAACAAGGATATTATGGAGGCAGCTCTCATTATTCTTGTGATGATCTAAACTTGGGGGGCCATAAAGAAGTCCTAGTACAGCTGCTTTGCTGAGTGCCTTTGACCTAAGAAAGTTGGTGCAGAAAGTTCCTGTTGCAGACAGGTGTCAAGCTTTGGAAAAAATCCTCCCCTCTGAACTGTGGAAAGTCCAAAATTTTATGGTGTCAATACACGAGTTGTGGTATTTTGGGGCTCCACTCCCAAACAAGGCACCCACCTCTCTCAGTGCAAGCAATACATGCAGGTTTTGAAAAAGGTGAAGAACCCACTTTGTTTGAGCCATGGCTAAGTACTTGACTTCTGCAAACAATTCCCTGCCACTAATTGAAAACTGGACACAAAGCCAGGTGACCTTCCACCCCACTCAACAACTTGCAGGTATGCAACTCAAATTCCTTCTTTGTTTCCTGCCATCCAATGGAATAGATGAGTTGGGAACTGTTAGGGAAGTAATTAATAATTAACTAAGGGGAGGGGGAGAAAAGTCACCTCTTTTGTTATGCTTCACTAAATTTATTCAAATACTGGTCAATTATTTTTAAAAATCAGTATTTAAACCTCTTTCACATGCTACTATCAGAGCATTGATTCACCTATGCATCTGGTATCTATTTACCAAGAGATATACAGCAGATCTGAAAGAATGAACCTTTGCTTGACAAACATAGGTTTCTCTTAGGCATTCCCTCAAGCATTCATTCATTTTTATGGTGTATGCTTCACATTGAAATTCAGCCTTGAAGATGTTAATTATTACTGCTGTTTCATTGCCCTTCTGGTGTTCTACAGGAAACCCTGATGAAATCTGCCATGTGCTTTATCACAGACTACAAAGCCTACCACAAGCAGGGTTGGTTTTGGGGGTTTTTGTTAACCATTCAATGTTTTCAGGGTGCATACCTGGCTGACATACCTTTGAACTCACCTTGCCCTTCACCTATGCAACTTTATCTCAGCCACTTAATTTGCTCAACTCACACAGCCAAAGATTGTGCTTTTCACCACAACTCTCAGTGGTTCTGTTGTGAATCGGCTTTTTACCATGTGGCTTTGGCCCGTGATAGGAGACATTATAGGCTGTAGATCCCACTTTGTGTTGATATATTTGTCAAATGAACTCAGCTATTGCCAAATTACACCAAAATTAAAAAAAAAAAAAAAAGAAGAAGAAAAAAAAAGGTCACATAATTACTAAGAAGCTTAAGGGATAAAAGGATGACTTAAAATTTGTTGCTGTGATCAAATACCCAGGAACAGAAGTGGAGAAGGGACAGAAGAGGAAATTCCCAAGTACAACAGGGACAATGTGAATTAAGCTTGGGGCCCACCAGCACTAACCTGTATTCAAATAACCTCCTAAACTTCACTGCATGAAGCATGAGATGCAGCAGGAAAAGCACAGCATGTTGGAAAAACATGTTTATAAAGGGAACACCCTCATTTGCAAACTGATGCTTCATACCCATTGTCACAAATAAGCAGTAAAGCCCTGCATCCCCTCAGCCAACATAAAGCCCATGCCAAATCTATTTTAGTGTTGTTCCCTTATATTAGATATAGAATTCACATGCACAATTCACTGATAAAATGAGCATAGACTACATTCTAGTTCTTCGTCTCAACATCATTCAGTACCATTTATTTCACATCAAATTAGATGTTTCAAGTTCCTTAGCAACAAACTCAACCAAATATACATGTGGCACCATACAGAAGTGTAAAATTTGTATTGATACAGGCAAATATTTCCAGCATGAGGCCCTCACCAGTAATCCTGCAAGTATTGAGCAGTTTGAACCACTATTTTTACAGTCTCCTGGGCCTATCATCAGACAGTGCTGAGAAGGTTCAGACACCAGAACAAATGCTACTCTACGAGTTCATGCACAACTGCTTTCCCATCTGCAACAAAACATGCAGGAGGCATCTTGCACTTAAGTGGCTGTCTTACTGAGAACTTCTGAATTCAGGTTTGTGTGCTTTCCTCAGATATTGGATTCAAATTAGGCCTCACTTTGCTCACAGATTTCCCACTGTGTCAAGATTTTAGTATAACCACAGCCATACCAGGCAGCACAACTTACAAGAAAAGGATACATTATAGGATACACACAATAAGTGAGAGGAGCTCAGCATGGACCAGAATGACTCAGCAGGTGATCTTTAAGACATTATATATATAGCTAGATGATTAATCAGGGGTCCTGGAGAAGAAGACTGGTTGTCATCTCAGAAGGGTGGATTTTGTATTAAATAAATAATACACATCAGCAGTCTAAGAACTCATTAGCATTTTGTAAATATTTTTTATATTAAATTCTCTGAATTCTCAGAAGACAGGTCAAGTTCCATTCTCAGTATCTCAGTCATGGAGTCTGAAAAGTGTTATCATATCAGGCTAATGACACTAAGTGGGAAAGCAGAAGGCAGAGTCCAAGAACTGAGCTGCTAGGCACTTTGAACTTTTCCATGGAGAACTGGCAATTTCAGATGCTGTAGGTCAGCCAGCTGATAGTGATCCTATAAAACCATGCTATAAAAGAGATTGTTGTAACTCAATGACAAAACCATGAGAAACTTTCCTTTCTTTTTTCTTAAATAGTTTTTCACAATTTCACACACACACACAAAGAGCTTTAAAACTTTTTTCCTCTCTCGTTTTGCTGTATTTCTCTAACATAAAGTAGCTATTAAAGCAAGAAACTATTAAACTGTTCATTGAGGACAGAAATTAAAGGTGCTGGAAGGAGAGGGCATAACCACTAGGATATAAAGTCACTTTGGCTGACCCCTGTGGCTAAGCAAAAGAGCTTCACAAGGCTGAGGCAACACCAATTCTCACAGCTCAGTGCCATGGACTCCTTTCTGAAAAATGGGGAGTCACAAACTTTATTTACTCTGCTTCACTGGGAGCCATCTGAGGGACACAATTTCATGTCAACTGGGTAAAGCAGACAGAATTCAGAGTTCCAACTTCCTTAAGCAAGTAAACTTTGAAAATAAGCAATTCTGAAGCAGAAGATAGCAAAAAGGAGGTCACTGAAAAGTTGAATAAAGACAGAAAAAGGTCAGTTGAAATAATTTTTAATGGAACACTAACAAAGGAAGTCAGATGAGAGTGCTGCAGTGTTCTATACAGAGAAATAGTCCAGTGATTAAATAAAACAAAACACCAAAGGCAAAGGATTTAACTTGCTGTGGAGTCATGCCTGATCAAAATGTTTAATTAAGACTCCGGGGCTTGTTCAAAGCCACCACAGACAGTTTGAAACAAAATAAAGTTTTCCTAGAATCACCAAAAACTATCTTGTTAGGAGTGTGTTGGAGGTCAGAGAGCTTACACTGAGCTTGGAATAAAAAAGCTAAATAAAAAAAAAATAAAAGAAAAAACCCTTCTCATCTCATCTGTGTCCACCTCACAGAGCATTCCCAGGAAGCCTTTGCTTGACAGCAGACCCTAAAGCAGCTTAGCCCAACACAGATCCTGTTGGCTTTCAGTGCTGTCTGTGCCCAAGGGAGATGTAGAGGTAGAACCAGAACATTTTCAGCACCCAGTCCACATTCAAAGATTCATAAGTTGTTCATTTAAAAACCAGGAAATCTTGGAATTACGTAATTACATCATCTCATCCTTGCTGAGAAGGCTTCCAAAACACAGGAGCGATGATAAAATTTGGATCGCTAATGAGGAGAAAACGCTTTCTGAGCTCCTTGGATCCTGCCAAACAAGACACAGCCGTTATTGCCAAATGTTGCATTCTTCGCAATTTCTAAACAGACGTGCCTCTTCCCTGTACCAAACTTTAACTGGCTCTGTTACAGTCCACTCCAGACTCACTGACTGGAAAGGGAAAATAGAAGGAAGAAACTTATTAGAGAGGACAGTAAATCTGCTTCTTGCTGAAACTCATCCAGCTCTGATGGAGCCGAGGTGGGGCCACCCTGACAGCTCACTGAGAGGTGCACCTGGCTGTGACTGTGCGTGGTGTCACCCACCCCCACCTTGCTGCCTGTTTGCACCTGCACCTCCCCAGCAGCTCTCACACCACACCAACCTCCTGGCCCAAGGCAGCACACTCACTAACAACACCCTGGGACACACACAGGCACACACACCCCTCCAAAAAACACGGTTCTGATGAACTGCCTGATCAAAGAGGCGTGTGCCGGAGACGCCAGAGGAGTCGGGTAGGAGCAGACAGAGCAGGGCAAAGACAACTCTTTGCAGGTGACACACATTAGGTGACACACAGAAAACCAATGTTAGAAATACAGAAAGGGTTCAGGCAAATGGACAGACTCCCTCTTCAAATGCACATACAATTGTTTTACCCTTGATTCTTTTCACAGCATTTCCCTAGGCCCTCCACCTGTGACCTCCTGGCAGTACCGTGCTGTTCATCCTCACCTCCCAGCTGTTGCACTGCAGTGTGACACAGGTAAGGAAAGGCAGGAAGATGGTTCTATGGGATGAGTTTTTTCCAGCACTTCAGCTATGCCAATGACTTGATTTTGAAAGCTGTGTCTGTAAGGGTGATTTAAAGGTGTGACTTACAGATACAGGCATGTCTGTAAGCATGTTTCTGAAAACATTCCCTGGATTGGCTTTTCACCACTCTGTTAGCCATAAGCACATTAGTTCTACACAATGATGCAGCAGCAGCTACAAGTGACTATCTCCCACCAAAGCTGCTGTCCTCTGAAAGGTACCAAATCCTGCCCAGCCTCCCTCCCTCAGGGAGGGCAGCAGATCCCTACTCGCAAATGCTACAACTTCAAGCACAGGCAAAGCCATTGCCTTCAAACGTCCATCTTTTCACTCCATAGCAATAATTCTCTTTTGCCAGAATTCTCCATGCCACTTGCACTTCTTAATTTTTACTGAGGTCTCTTATTATAATGCTTATTAGTACACAAACCATTTCACCTTCATCTTCAATAAGTCTTTTAAGCCTCAAAGACTGAAGATTTTCAGTACAATGGTGAATTTTTCACTTGAAGTTACAGTATGCAACAAAACTCCACTTTAAAACAAGACACCTCAGTCTGACAAACACAAGCTTGAAACAAAGTGACATTTGATCCTCAATCCCAACTCACAAGTCAGCTTTGGAAATCAAGGACCAATCTCTGAATCAATTTCAAACATGACCCAAATTGTCAGTCTTGCAATTAAGATCTCCTCTGCAGAGATTACCATTGTATAAACTGACATAAATTTAAATGCTCCTTCCTCAAATCTGAATTTTTACAGCCAGATCACTTGACAAACTTTCCTTTTACAGTTTGGCTTCACTAGAAGCCCAAGCTCGAGACAGAGCTCTTTGATGCCATGAAATGTCTTTTTCAGACTAATGTAAATCGGGGGAATTTTTTTTTTTTTTTGCTGATAATATATGAAGATAAAACAAGATTCATTTGTTTTTCATGTCACTGATCTATCTGTTTTCCCTTCTTGCCTCCTTTCAAGGAGAGCTGGCAACCTGTAGCCTGCAGCTTACTTCCAGCCCTGTAACAGTCCCTGGCACAGCCAAGCAGCACAACTGCTTATATCATTGCAATTCTACAGCAACGATGGGAAGATCAAAATAAAAATACCAAACAAATCCACTGCCAGTCTTGCTGGAAAAGTCCTAAGAAACTCTCCTACAGCTTCTAAGCATTCTTAGCCATCCTGTCAACTAGTTACTTGTGCTTCCCAGCCGGTCCCGTGCACAGGTGGAAATATCTTCCTCCTTCAGAGGTATTGCCCTTGAATAACATATTTCAGGAAAAGGAAAAGCAGTCAAGTACAAGACAGGAATCACAGCTAAGAACAACCAGTGGTAAAACACAAATCCTAACAATATTAATCAATAATGCATCATAAAAATGCAACCCTTAGCAGCAGAAAGTGGCATATTAAATTGCTCACAAGAAAAGATTAATATATTCCTATCATAATGCAATTGAGTGACACATGACTGAGAATTAGGGGAACCTGTCCTTATTACTAGAGATAAACTGCTCTCACTGTTAGCTCTCAATTTAATTTGAAGTATGTGTTACCACTGATAACCCTGCCCTAAGGTGGTGACTGTCAGAATGAAAAACACTGCAACACTGCAAAAGAATATTCTTTTGCAGATTAACTAGGATACATAGCAAAAGGATAAAAAATGTAAATTAATAATTAAAATTTTACTTATCAGTTTATTATTCCAATACAAACTGCAGAATCTGTTGCTAGTTAGGTTGACACTTCTTAGCTGAACCCACATATGTTTCTTCTGCTCACTCCTTCAGAAGTACAATTCCTTCCCTCCAAACCAACCTTCTGCCGAGCAAAGACTAAGAAGCCCCAGGGTGTAGCAGCTCCCTTTTTCCATACTCACAAAGAATGCTTCTCTTGCCTTAACATCAAGCTGCGGGCATTGGCTCAGCACACTCCCTACGTGCACCCAGAGGTTCCAGTGGTGTTATTTCATGAAAGCATTCATTCTAACAACATTAAGTTCAGTAATCTCTTTTTAATTATACTGAAATTCTGACTCAAAAAAACCCTACCTGGTGACATATTTCTCCTCAGTACTAATGCCTGCTAATGGGAGTATTTGAAAATCCCACATATTTAAAGCAGGATCTAAAAATCCAATTAGACATATGCTTTGATCAGCTTTTGCCTGCTTCACCACCACTTCCAGCTCGAGAGGCACACCAATGTGAACTGTAAGGAATGGCCCAGCATGGAGTAGAAGGGTGTAGTTTGCATGCCAGCACCACCAGACCGAGACAAAAGGGCCAGCAGGCAGAACAAGAGGAAGCAACAAAAGCCATGACCTTCAATGTTCTTGCACACTACCAGCCAGCCCTGCCAGGGATCATACACTTGGAAAGCCAGTCCTGCCCTTCTGTGAACACATGCCAGGCTATGTGTATCCTTTTAGCAAAAAAAACTGGTTTTCCTTTGAAAAAATATTCCTGATGAAATAGATTCCCCTGCTAGGGATTGTTCCTCCTATATAATGCCATTCCTTTCTGCCCTGGAAGTATCCTCACATTTAGCATCCAAAACTGGGAAAGTCTAAGAGCCAAGGTTAACTGTAACCCATTACACAAAATATGAAACCCTTAGGACCACAGTGGTGGAATAACTGGCACAGCAAATTCTTCTCACTGCCTACCACTTGTCTCTGGGCTCCTCTGCAGCACAAGGCCATCTGTGAGGGCTATCAGAATAGCTTCCTCAGAAGTGGTTAAGTTAGTAGATCATAAAAATGAGCTAGCAAGCCTACTGCCAGGACCCTGAGGGCACCAAGAGATCTCAATTGCCCTGACCGACCTGCCTAGAGTTGCACCTCTGTTACCAGGACCATCCCTTCCTTCCCAGCTTGCTTGTCCTTGTTCCACTGACATTGTCCAAAGACATGATCATTCAGTGGTAAGCCTGGAGCTTACTAGGCTGAACACCCAGCTCCTCCAACCACCTCCTGATGCTATGGGCATATGCTAGGAAGGAGGTTAGTTTTACTGATTTAACCAGTTTACTACAACCTGGTCTCCCAGCACAGCAGATGACCCACAGAAGAACAGTGCTGGGGCACAGCTCATCCCAGCACAGATGTCACGAGAGCACACTGCTCAGAGAGGCAGCCCAGCCTCGTGCCCTACCAAGCAGGACACTGCCTGTCCCAGGAAGGAGGACGCAGGACCAGCTTACCAAGCACAAGCTCACAGGGTGGGACAAGGCATTTCAAGAGATGCAGGGAAGAACACAAGTGGGAAGCCATGGACAACCTGTGCTTGGCTTGCCATGCTGCAGACATGGGTGTATGTATCCTTACTCCAGCAGCAATGAAAACGTGAGTGCTCTCTCCACCCACACCTTGGAGCTCCCATGAAGCCTGTATCTGACACAGCCCCATCTCAAAGAAATTGCAAAAGTGAGGTGGTAATTGGGGTCATACACAGGCTCACACAAGTTTGAATAAATCTGTCAGAATTATCAGTTTTAGTAGCCAACAATTGTTTACAGAAGTAATTTGCTTTTCTATTGTGCTGATGATAACCCCCTACCTATGCTGAAGTGCACAGGTTCAGAGAAGCTCTATTACACACATCACTGTTGCCACTGCACGTCAGACCCATCAGACTCCTGCCCTCAGTTCTGCTCTGCACTGTGCCTGCCACAGGATCATGCTGCAGGTAAGCCACAGAGATGGAGTGTGCCCTGGCACTGCAGAAGAGCAGAGATAAAAGCAAGGCAGGAACCAACTCCTCCTTCCTGACAGCCAATTGTTATGGCCCATTTGGATAGGAATTCATCTTTGCACCCTCTGTTCAGGATCAACATCCTTCACAAGAAGTCCCAGTCACACTTCAGCCATGAGTGCAGAAACACAAACATGGGGTTCTCAGATCACGTTCATTTTCAGCACAACCCCCTTGCAGCTGCCTCACCTGCGTAAGAGAAAGTGAGACACATCTAGGGCATAAGTGCTCAACTTGCAACTTTGGCCTCTCAGCCTGGAGTTGTCCTCACAGATTACTGGCAGCCTGGGAAGACAAAGCTTCCCTCCTTACTGGGGTCAACCTCTTCTCCCTAAGGACCAACTTATAACAGACAAAGAAAGAAGCAATTAAATAAAATCAGAGTCTTATTCCCTGAACTTGACAATATTTCCATGTGTTAGAAAACTGTAAACCCACTTGCCAAAGGGCACAGGAACAGATGGGAACTGAAAGGGCTATTACATAAATTAAGCATGTAAACACTGGTTGTCTGCTCAAAACCCACTCCTGTAATTTCCATGTGTGCAGTATTTGATGCGGCCATAGCACCATTCCCACATGCCTTCTTCACTTGAAGAAGACGGGTGCGCATTTTTCCAGTTTGCTACATAACTACGCTGTGCTTAAAACTGCCTACAGCTAGAAAACATGACAAACATGACAGAACCCTGCTATTTCCAGCAAGGGAAGTCAAATGTGCAAAAGAGACACTACGCGTATTTTTAGGCTAGAATTGAAATTTTAAAGTGGTCCCTCTCCTGAACATTGGAACAGATGTAGTGTGCAAGCAATCTACTACCAGCCACAACTTGTGACAGAGCAACATTTTTCATAATTCAATGCAAAATTAATCTGACAGATGAGCAAGAAGCAAACAAACACCAGACCTTCAGAAGCAGATATAGTTTTTGCTATGCTTGTTTGACTATGGGGGGAACACAGAAACTTAGAGGTCAGCAGGGGAGAGAAAAGGCAGGAAGAAAAGCATTCCTAGATGCCTTGCAGTGATGACAAGAAGTCCATCTCTCCAAAATGCCTCACTGCAGCTCTTAGTCCTGTGCACTTGTGGGAAACAGTCACACATGTCCAGCAAGATAGATGGGAAATGTTTTATGTTTCCAAGACTGAGGTAAAAATACCCTTTCAAACACATTAAGTAGCTTCCATTTCCCCACCTTGCACTGCATGAAGCATTACTTCCAATGCCCCAGACCTTCACAGAAATTCAAAAAGATACTAGATTTTTAAACCTGAGGCCACTCTGAGCAGTAGCAAACAAATTCAAGAAATGCTGTACCAGGGTTTTCAAGGAATGAACATCAACAGTGTCCCATGGGCACCACAGAAGGCATGGATGTCTAAAAGGGAAGGATCTGGGAGAGCATCAGCCAGCAGCTGCAGACCCTCACAGAGACAGCTGACGATACCTTCCTGGCTTTGACTTTAAAACTACAATAGGAGAAGAATGAGCAAAGCGCAAGGACAACGTACTTTACAGAGAGGCAATATTTTAATGTATGCCTATGTTAAACATGGGTGCATGAATAAAAACCCAGGATGTCTCATGCACATCAGCCTTGATCAACTTGTAAAAGCTTTGCTCACGTAGCAAGTCAATACACAGGATACAGTTTCATTGTATGTGCTCTTTTTTTTTCCTTCCTTATTTTAGTAAACTTAGATTTGCTGGCAAAACCTCTAGCAGACCTGGACACAGAGGTAAAAGAAAAGAAAATGGGAAGAGGCAGGCCTTTTTTCCACCCATACTGATCCAGTGAAACTTCCACTGTCAAAAGCTGTCCAAGCACAACACTATCTAGAGTAAGTCGGGCTTGCTGTTCCAGAAAACAGATTTCTAAGCAGAGAGGTGGTCTCTACCTCAGTCTGGTCATGGAGGCAACACTTTGTAAAAGAGCCTTCAAAAGGAGCTCTCAAAGCCCCACGTATCTTCACCAGGAGCGTTTTCCTGTCGGGAGCACTCCAAAGGACACAGGACTGCCCACAACAGCCATCCTCCCAAGCAGATAGCACACCTGGAGGGGGCTGCAGAGGTGTTACTTGGGCTGAGTGCTGGGAATTGGGCTGTGCCTCATATCAAGTTTGCATTGTGGTCTATTCCAAACCTATGGGGGATTGCAAACCTCAGATCATATAAGCTCAGGAAATCCACCCTAGCCCTCCAGTTTTATTCCTGAATGTGCCACTAGTCTGGTGGGAAACCACTGAACAAATCCCAGCACACATACCCTTCCTGACCATGCCTCAGTGTCCCTAGCTTTGAGTGAAAAAGAAAGCATGGACCTACTTTGTGGACCATTTTTAAACCTTCTGGTTAAATTATTACTGCCCCAGAAGTAGACTTGGATCCAAATTCTCAAAGATTTCCATAAACACTGCTCCTAACTTGCTCCCAGTGAAAGCTTTCAACTGCAACACACAGCAGGAAAGCACAGACCCACCATTAACCAATGTACATCACACATGGCTTGACATTCAGTAGTGTTTCCAGGCTCCCAAAATGCTGAAAAAATACACCAGGCATAAACCATTCTGGCAAGGTAAGATTGGCTGAGGTACAATCTGATGACAAGAGATCCCCTCACAGCTGGAAAGGGAACATGAAATAAATCTCTTGGTCACATCCCCGTGAATGCAGAAACAAGAAAAAGGTCTGAAGAGCACAAAAAAAAAAAAACCTAAAATGAAGGGGGAAAAGCCTCTGTAAAGCCTGGCAGTGGGAAAAAACCCCAGCTAGTTTGGACACACAAGAATTATGGCCTGTTTCCCTTGGTGCCCAGGCACACTGGGGGGAATGAGATGCATTTCTAGCTGCACAAAGAGTTCTCACAGTACCGTGTTACCACACTGTCTATAGCATTCTGGAGATGGATGAGGTTGTAAGTCACTGACATTACACTGATGTATGGACTTCATGCATTACTAATCATTCAGACACAATAGCCCCGTGTATACTTTTGTTTTGCATCCTCTGCTAAAATTCTCCTCTCTCTACTCTGGAAGTTTTTAAGAAAAGTGTTCAGGAAACAGGAACAAAATGGGGAAAGACTCACCAGCAACACTGATGTGTTCTTGGGGGGGGCAGAGAAAGAAAAAAGGAAATAAAAAACAAACCAAAAAACCACAAGCTGGCTCAAGACAGCCAAATATGAAGACAATTTTAATTAAATCACATCTGTCTTATATCATCTATTTCAGCTAATTTAGTATCTCACACGAGTTTTATCTCAAAATAGTTAATAGCTCCAGAAGCCCCAACTTTTTACCAGTTTTTTCTTTAATGCAATTACATTTTTGCTGTTGCAACAGAAATATTAATAGACTTTTCTGCGTGAGACACAGAAGCTCTACAGCAGGATAGGAAAGCTTCGATCCTATTGATGATCTGCATGCTGATGGTTACATATAGCTTGTCTTCAACATAATTTCTACTGAAGCTATCGAAAATAGGCAGCACCCCTCTCAGGACTTCAAGCATGCATCTCTATAGGAAAAAAACCCTTCCATTCTCTTGATTGTAGAAAGGACAAATAAGTGGGAAAGCAGACAAGCAAAGATGTTGTTCTACTGTATATTGCTCTGTATGAAGACACAGAGGGACAAATTCTGCTCTTCATTACAGTACCTTTGATCCAGAATTGATCTAACCTAGTCAATGGAACTGACCTAGATTTGCAGGGGAGAAACAGTTCAGGGCTCTACCCAAGCCTGCAATCCTATATTTCTACCTCCAAGGGGAATGTGTGCCCTCAGTGCAATCCAAAATCCTCTGCTGTAGCACAGTAGACGTGACGCAGTACTCACAAAAATCAACTGAAAAGCAGTCATGGTCTCCTCCAGTCCATCATGCAGACTTCATGCCACACACCCACCAGCAAATTCAAACCACTCAGTGTACCACTTCCAAAAAAAAAAAAAAGAAGAAAAAAAAGTAGTAAAATCTTATGGCTTGGCCAAAACAAAACCCCAAACTCAACAGCCTAGCAGGGAGCCATGTTCACCCTATCTGAGCTTCCCTAACCTTGCCAAAAAGGACAAGCAGGACTGATTTGGGAAGAGAAGGAATGTGAAAGGCAGAGACCATCTGGCACAGCCCACAGGATTGCCAGTGCCACGGTGGCAGGAATTTGCAACCATGTCCAGCTGACTGATCCTGTAACAATGAATAACACCAGCGAGTGGGACACAGCAATGCCTGGGAGGCCGAGTGTACCTGTCCACAGCCACCCTTGCAGTCCATCACTCTCCAGTGTGTTGCCCTAATGATCAGCAATTACTTCATAATCACGTGCACACACACACGTGCTTAATTCTAAAGATAAAACGCTTATCACCATCTGGAAACTCAAATGTATTTTAGAAATTAATCAAGACCAAAATACATAATCAAGACAGGCTTTATCAGTTTTGTATTTATGACCCCAACTGACAAATTTTATTAATCACCAAGTGTTTAAAAAGTGTTTAGGCCCTCCTCCTCAGTTACTGTAAATTCTCTGCTCCCACTTTCAACACAGGCTGTAAAAATATGACTACTAGAAGGACATAATCAGCTCCTGGTACCCACCAGCACGGGTGCAGAATGTGCTATTCCGTGTCAGGTCACTTCAGATAATACAGACATTTTTGTTCTGCCTGCACACCAATCAGCTTTAAAGCACTATAATGCAAATAGTCTTTAAAAGGATTTTAACTACCTAAAGCTCTTTGTTTTAAGACAAGGTATTATGGTAAAGATCATCCGTGAGATCCAATTATAGTCACCTTATTAATTATATGTCTACCTTGCCTAATTCAAAAATCCCTACAAGCTATGCAGTTTAAAGTTCTGGATTCCTTTATACAATCATTTATCAGCCAAAAAGCATGAAAATAACTAGCTACAATGTCATTTATTAAATTAATTCAGAAGGCATTACTCTAAGGGTCCTGAAGCCCACCATTTACAAAATGTATCTTGAATGTCCATCTCTTAAAAATGAATAAAAGAAAAAAAAAATCCCACAGTTCTCTGCTTTTTACAGAGTACAATGTGTTCAAGAAGTAGACTGAAACCCAACAAAGCCTTTTACTCCTTGTGGATTTTTTATGTGGACTCTGCAATTAAAATCTATGTCTCCTACCACTCAGCCAAATAACATAAAAAGACACAATCTTTTGATATTAAGATGACTAAGGAGGGCATCTTTTAGCCTGAGACAATGCTCAAAGCAGCAGCAGCAGTTCCTTTGCAGATTAAGCACAGCTGAGGACGAGATCCTGCTCTTTCACCTCCTGGAGAGGAGAGAGAAGGAGGGGCCTGATCCTGCAAACCCACACATCGATCACTTTACTCACATCCTTGAAACCAAGGCCACCTCTCCCTGCCAAATGAAGAGCAGACAACGTTTCCAGGATGTGAGCATTTCGCACGTGTTTTTGCACCGTGCAGTCGACCTACCTCCGTGACACTTGCTGGATAGAGTTACCATCTCCCAAACCCCTGGAATCACAGTGCTGTGAGAAATTCTGCTCGATTGCATTGTTTGTATTTTCCATTTCCCCCAGCACTTTCTTCTACGTTTTTTCATAGGAGTGTGAAGCCATCGCAGCAGTGATTGATAGTAATGGAGCAAAGTCATCCCTCAGCGTCTACAGCCTGGCACAAACAAGATGAAGGCGACCTTGGAGAGGCACTCTTATTGTTTAAACTGACACACTCATAAGCTATAAAAATCCTTGCTCTTCTACAGCCTAGACAGAATTCATAAAATCATTCCTCTCTCAACCTGGATGTTTCCAAACGTGTAAGTTGAGAAAGAGTAACGGAAATGAGAAACCACACTTACGATTCATTTCAATTAGTAAAATAACAAAAGCACCTATGTGGAGCTCTTGGCACTTATGTGATTTCTTTTAATAACAAAGAACTTCATATCCCTTATAGCAGACTTGTTAAGAGAAAAGGGTTTGCACTTCAGCAATCACTGCATTTGGATTACCTGGGCTGCCAACTACAGATTTTGTAGGGGGTGGGAAGATGGGTGAGTGCATGTGCACGTTCACACACATTTGTGTGGATAGCCCTCTTTTTTCTTCCAGTCAGCATCTTTTAAGTGCTCATACTCAGCTTTTTTAATCCACAGATTCAAATTTGTCAGGGGAAAAGACATGAAATACTAAGTTTCCAAATCTAGCCTCAATACCAGTCAGTGTGTTCTAATGAACATTTTCCTTCAAATGTTCCAGTGGCAGCCATCTAATTTTATTTCATTTAAATAGCATCCCCTTCTGATGCTCGCAACCTAAATGTTAATGCCTCATTCAGGACCTCATCTCTAACATGTAAAATTAATATGGCCAAAAGGAAAACTGTCACCTGCTTTCATCACCAACACTGGGCACAGAGTAAAAAGCAACCAAAAAAAGCATTACTGTTTTAAAATAATTCAAAAAAACCCTGGATATTTAAATGTTAAATGCATAAGGCAGCGAAATTTCTTTGTACAAGAAAGCCTTCCTTGACTCACATGGACACAAAGCTTCCTTGCAGCAAATTAACAAATGCTTGTGCTGTACCTACTTATACCATGCTGTTACCCAAAGTCCTGTTAGCATATCACAGAAATGAGAGTCCTGTCATCCACTGGGGCTCTCTGAGGCTTGCTGCCACAGAGCATTTCAATCTCTGAGTTCCTAGAGTGGAACCAGTAAAACACACCAGCTGTCACAGACACGCCGGCAGTTGCCATGCTCTGTCTGAGGGGCTCCCCACCAGCCTGCAGGCACGGGACGTCACAGAAAGGGCAGGGCAGAGGATGCACACTGCCACAGCACAGTCAGCACCCTCATTCCTTTATTCCTTATGGATAAGTGCTCCTTATCTGTGCACAGGTTGCCTTCCATTAGGTAATTCCTAGTGATGCTGCAGGTGGTGTGACAGCCCCAGAGGACAGTGGGGAGGGAGCTGAAATCTCACATGGGCCATTCATATGGAAACCTACTATTTCAGTTTCACAGAAGGGAATGGATCTACTCCAGGCAATTTCCCCAGAAGCTAACTCCTTATGAACGAGAATGTAGAGAGGGCAAGAAAACAAACCACATTCATTGATCAGCATTAAATGAAAAGTGGGGGATGATAACGTTACACAAGAGAAACGACCCAGAGTCCAAGTGTATATGCGGTAAAATTTTGATTTATCCATGAAACCTTAGTTTCAGGTGCCAGACAATTACATGATAGGGGGAACACACTGCATCCTCCACTGATTACATTCACAAAATTGAAATCCAAGAAAATCCCTGTGTCTGGAGGCATTAACCAGAGATAATTAGGAACTCAATTCTTTCACTGGTTTGCAGAAGTCTCTGGTGGTCTCATCTTCTAGTTAAAAGCACGAAGATTGTGCCAGAAACACCACTTTGTCACATGCAAGCATTCTGCCCACAACAAAAGGATCTATAACCTGGATACAGAAACACAAATAATGAGGAATTAACTGAACTCAGTTGGAATTGCAACTGTAAGGACAAACACCTCACCCACAAAGATCCTACGTGAATGGGCTACACAGGGAACAGGAACATCCAACAAAATATGAATACGCTTTGAAATGTTATCCTTGTAAGATAGTGGGTGATTGCTGAATCTAAGCAACCACAGACACCTCTTCATCTTTATCCTGGGCATGCCAGGTCAACACAATTACATAATTCCTGAAGTTAATTTCATTCCTTTAATGTGAAAGGGAAAACTCCTTCTCTTTTCATTGATTTCAACTGGGCCCTTCATCCACGCATCTATGCTTCATTTTATGTATGTTGACACTTTGACAAGTCACACACAGAACTCAAACGTTTGCTTTGAACAGCACAAACAATCAGAAAGAAAAACCATCAGATTCAAATCATTGTGTCCCCCATCCCAGTCCTTAACTCCCTCAGGATCAACTTAGGGTTGATACATAATACATATGCATCAGACCAAAAGGCTCGAGAGGAAAAAAACTGTGCTAGAATGACATTCACACAAGGACAATTGCAGCAGTTTGTCAGGCAGGATTTGATATAGTACATCTGGCAACAGAGTCAAACAAAATACAGTACTGCTGGCTTCGGAAAAAGTAACATGAATCTCATTTCTTCCAATTGTCTGAACCACTCTTAGAGTTAATTACATGGTACAGGAGAAGATAAACTACCTGTCACTTCTGAAAAGTAATGGAAACAATTTTAGAATTCAGAAATACGCTTATATTTCTGAACATGAAATAAAAATGAGATACTAGTAGCACCGATCAGTTGTATAAATTTGTCCATAAAAAGCACTGGGCATTTTGGCTCTATATGCTATTTTGCCAAGTTCAAAACAAAGTTTTCACGCACACTGACTTTATCCCCGAAAAAGTTACTTTAGCTAAGTCATGCCACTTTTACATCTAAGAATGGAGTGTCAGTGCTCTGAAAGTTGGTACGTACTTTCCCAGTATTGATACATAGTAATAATAAAATAAAAAGCTTGTAAAAACCTACACGGTAGAAAATGTAGCTGTAGAGTTATAAATGTCCTGATAAGTTAAAATGTAATAAGACATGACTGCGACATAATTACCCAGGTAATTTTTGTTTGAACACATTCAGAGACAGAAAGCTACACTCATTTGCACTGCAAGAGAAAAAGATGCTCTTCTAATAAGATTAATATTCACTAAACAGGAAGATTTTCACAAGATACAAAGAACAGTTTAACTCTCAACTTAAAGCAGTTCCAGACTACCAGTCCCTTTGAGAAGAGTGACCAGAGTAAGTTTGTTCACACTGATGACAGTCCCATGGAAGGCTGTGAAAAGCTTATAGGGACACCAACAAATAGATACAGCACACAGCGGGGTTTCTGGGGGATGGATTTCATTGTGTGCAATTAAATGAGGGCCAGTTTCTTGTGGCTGTCAAATGAACTCAATTTCTCTGTATTCCAAACAGAATAATTTAAAACCAGTATACAGGGTCCATCAAAGGAATGCCACACACCCAACTGCCTTGCAGATCTTATTCTCCTTTGTAATCAAGGGAGAAAGCAAGGATCAACCGCAAGCTAGGAGACTGCTGCATTGATTTCAAACAGAATCTGCCATCAAAACCAACGGTGAGCTTGTCCTCAAACACAAGGAAAAAATCTCCTGTGGTCTGAGTTGCTCTGATATTTGAGCAAAGGTAGACATCAGCTATCAGCCATACAGTGCTGCATACGTAACTGGATCATGGACAGGAGAGAAGTCTGACCTGTGAGATCTAACCTTCGTTAGCATCCAGAGGAGAGCAGTACAACTCTAAAACAGGAGATGAAAAATGGAGGAAAAAAAATGCGGGTGGAAGGTGTGGGAAGGGAATCAGGTTTAGAATAAGTTCGTTTCATAAACTTGTCTGAGGTAAGATAAAGATAGTATTAATTATCCTGCCTCTACGAGGAATGTTACATTTTGGGGGATCCTAACACACTGCCAGTGTGCCCCCCAGCCTGGCAGAGCAGCTCCTGCCTGCACTGGCTGATTCTCAGTCCCCCCACTTGCTGCAGATGGGAAGCCTACAGAACAAAGCAAACACATCTGTGGGAGTGGAGGCAGGCTAAAGACTAGTGAGCAAACTGATTTCACGGGAAATGCAGCAGATAAAAAACTATGATGGGCTGTCATATAAAACCCCGAGACTGACCTATTTCACACAGACAGAAGTTCCAGGAGCATGGAGCAATAATCAGCTTGCACTCAGTTATCTAGATAGCACATGGCAGGAGAGTGAAAGAGAAAAATATTTTGAGCAAAAGAGACAGGGAAAATCAGCTATATATTGCTGTATCTCCAGCTATAGCAAACACTGCAGTATTTTTTTTTTTTTTCAGAAAAGGCTAGACAGGCAATGGGAAAACACACTGAAGTCCCCACTACCATTTCTTCCCTCAGGAAAAAAGACAGCCCCAGAAAAGCCACAACAGCCAGGATCATCTCCAAAGTTTTCTTTACAGTGGTCCTGAGCACTGGTGAGCAGCAGCACTCACCTTCCCTCACCAACAACTGGGAACCCGACTTGGGAGAGAGAGTTCCCAGCTCATGGGCAATCTCTGACAAAACTCAGACAATGCAAAGGTGCAATAACCAAACAGCCAGCAAACAGCTGGCTTCCCAACAAAGAATGGGTACACAGCCAAAAAAAGAAAAAAAGAATAAAAACCACCTGATTTCCTTCCAATATTAATATGTTGCTATTTGAGATACAGCACAAGGGACACATCATATTCTTTTGCAAAGATAAGGTTAAGCTTATCTTCCCAGCTTCAGGCATTGGGTGTGTTTGTGTTGTTTGGGTTTTTTGCTTATCTGTTTTTAAAAAAGGCTTCTTTTAAATATGTAATTTTCTTATTTTTTTATCCAAAAAGAAAAAAAGCTATTAGCAGAAATTTGTGTCTCACACTTCTAACAAGAGTTCCATATTCAGATCTCCTAAAATGGAAAATCCCCATCTAACAGATAAAGATTTATCTTAACCCAGAGGGCGTTGGACTCATCATCTGGTGGCCTTCCAGCATCTTTCACCTTCACTTTCTCACAACTGAAACTGATGAGAAAGCTTTGTAAGCAGCCTCCTGAAATTCACCCAGAGAACTCTGGGGCTCAAGAAACTGACAGTAAGGAGCTGAGACTTCTTGTTGAGGACTTATTTGAAAACCTTATTTTCTTTCCAAAAGGTCTGGGTGGGGATTTTTCATCTAAATCTGATTACAAAGTGCCTCTGCTAGAGAGCTACCAACAATAGTGACACTGGCAAGCCAGAGATGAGAGACAGCTCCCTCCTGCAGCCGTCTGAAGACATGCTTCAGTGGAGACCAGCTAGAATTTAGAGCACCCTCCAACAACAAAAAGGACATTAACCAAGACTTTGAAAGCTCTTAATACCTCCAGTCCTGACGTACACTCTGCCCAGGGTCTGGCTCCAGCGAATTCTGACACACAAGAAGAGTTAAAAGCACATCTTACAATAAAGACTTAATTCCTAAAAATGATCTGCTAGCCAAAGGGTATCACATTGACAGGTCTACCACCTCCCTCTCTCCTGACCCTTCAAGAACTCTATATTCATCTATCCCTTGCCCTGCCAGGATGGTAACACGTACAATGGTATAACAGGTACCTGGGAGAACTGCTGTCTGAGCCTTACAAACTGTGTGTAACCCAAACGGGAATAATCTGTTGGGGGGGACTAGAGCAGGGCTTCAGAGCTTCCCAGCAGTTTCCACTATGGAAACAGCCCACCAAAAAAAAAAAGAAAAAAAAATTTTAAAAAAAATTTAAAAAAAAAAATCAGAATCAGTTATGATCAAAAAGGCAAAATAAAGGTTGCGATCTATTTATTTCCAGATCTACTCCACTCACACTAACAACCTAAATATGTGTCACACAGAAAATGGGTGCACCTTATCCTCCCGGTGATTTCACAGCATTGCATTCTCTGCTCGGAGTTTATGCTAAATCCTTTGAACTGTACTGAAATCTCAGCCTATTTATAGCCTCACAATACAATGAATATAAAGCCATAATCTCCAACAGTTAACTACAGAGCATATTGAGAATTCTTAAAAGGTGATTTTTCTACATTCAAATATTCACAGAAGAATATTTAGCCTGATCTCTCACCTACTGCATGCTGAGTTTGTGTTCCAGCAGTATAATTCATCTGAAACAAGGGGAAATAATAAGTCTTGGCCAAATTTTCTGAATACGTCTGCAAACTAGATTATCTGTGGAACTCCACCAATTAAAATATCACACTTTATTAAATTGGTGAAGCTATGTTACAATTCATAATTCTACATAGTGCCTTGAAGATCAGAAATAAAGCCTTCTCCAGGTCTACTAAGGACTGAGCACTCCTTGTGAAACCAGTAAGCATGGGGCAGACACAGCAGGAAAGAGAAAAAATATGCTAATTTTTCCAAGAAGTTGGCAGGTATTAACACAGATGGGCACCATACAAGAACACATTCATCAAGCAAATTACACCAACTCTGGAGGAGCAGGCAGCTGATAGAAAAACACCAAACAGGACTTGGCTTCACCACAGAACAGCAGATCAACTGATTCCTAATTCTATCGGTGCACCAAGCCTCTACCATTTGATGAAAAACTCTCCAAAAACTTAAAGGAAAAATCGCTTCTCATGGAATCATTTAGGTTGGAAAATACCTCTAAGACTGAGTCCAACCGCTAACACAGCGCTGCCAAGTCCACTACTAAACTACGTCTCGAAGTGCCACATACACATATGGCAACTATGGTAGCCACAAACAGGGAAAGAAAGAGTCAATCTGAACACATCCTTTTTCTTTTTACTAGATTGCAATTCCCTTATCAGCTACAGCTATATGCCTGTAGCCAGGACACTTGGGAGCTGGCAGCAGACAAAAACAGGTACGGCTGGGAAGACTCGCCTTCTGAGAAGTGTGGCCAGTCTGCCAGCTACAGCTGCTGGCCCACTAAGAGGTAACACTCCCTCTTACCAGCCTCGCTCCTCCGCTCGGCTGTCAGATCCCTCCAAAAAGACACTGCAAGCGCAATTCCCTCAATACTGAGGCAGAAAGGGGAAAAAGTGAGACAGACAGACAGAAAAAAAATGTTTGGTTTTTTTTTTTTTGCCATGCTGGACAGATTTTGCCAAGCTGCGCAAAGCATCCATGAGGGGTCTGTGCACTCAGCTGACACCGCGTGAAGTTTCCGCAGCCCAATCCCACCTTTGTGTGAGTCAGTAGCTGATCTACGTGGGACTTCCCTGGGAGCCAGCATCTGCTGCCCCCGGTACAGCTCCATCCCTAGGACGAGGGAAACCGAAAAGCCGAAGTCGCATTAGGTACCCGGGAGTGTGGATCCGAGGTGATCCCTGTACCCCTGCACGGCGCTCCGCAGCCTGCGTCCCTGCCGACACCCGTGCCCAGCTAGCGGCTCCACCCGGAGCTCCTCGGCCGCCCGAACACGGGGACACGGCAGGACCGGGCAGCAGCGCCGCGGGCAGGGATGGCCCGGGCCGGGCAGCCGCTCCCGCCGCTCCGGACAACTCGGGCGAGCCGGCGCGGAGCTGCCGCCGGCGGTGGCGGGTGCCCTTGCTCGGCTGCGGTGTCCCTGACACCTCTGACGATGAAAAGCTGGGAAGACGAAGCCCCGCGACCCCTGATAGGAGAGGGGACCTGGGGTCCCGCTCCCGGCGGTGGGGACCCGCGGGGACCAGGCAGCTCCCGGCGCCGCTCCGCCACGGCGCGCTCGCTAGCCGCTGTCGTCTCCCGTCCCCCTTCAACAAACGCACGATATAAAGCGGAAAATAGCGAAATTCTTAAACAAACCAACTTTCCTCCCTCCAGCGGGAAGTTTCCTGCGGGGGGCGAGGCGACCTTCCCGCGGCCGCTGCGCCCGCC
>WEKY01042793.1:188820-236574 GCA_013390045.1 Picathartes gymnocephalus
CCCGGCGGCGGCGGCGGGCGGGGACGAGCCGGGCGGCCCTGAGGGGCTGCGGGGACGCGCCCCGGCCCCTCCTGGCCCGCCCCGGGCGTCGGGCGGCTGCTATGCGAGGAGCCCCGCTGCCCGTGAACTTGACCACCTCTGGGTCACTCTCGCTCTCTTCAGGGGCTCGGGGTCCGGCAGCCGCCGGCGGGCAGGAGCATCCGCCCCTGCCTGGCTCTGCCCCGCGCTCTGTTTGTGGAGAGAAATTCTCCTCTGCCACTCTTAGAGCCTGTCGCTCCGCTAACCCTAAGTGCCTCCTTGCAGGTCTCCCCTCGCTCCAGAGGTTGTGTTACAGCCATCCCTGCCGTCATGCTTTGCCGGTGTCGCGCTGTCCCGGCCGGGAGCTGTTCATTTAATCAGCGGAGCAAACACCAACTTCAGGCGCACGGAACCGTCCCCGGGGCAACCGGTGCCACCTGGCCTGACAGAAGTGAAAGGGGTTTCTTTTGTTTTCAAACCTGGGAGTTTTAAGTTTTCTGAATTAACTAACACTGCTCGTTTGTCGGTGGAATCGAAAGGTCCCCGTCCCGCGGTCGGTCCGCCGACGGTGGATCTACCTTTGGTAGTCGAGAGCAGCACCAGGCGATGAGATAGGAGCCCGTACGTGGGCGGAATGCAGAGGAGCTGCGAGCTACAGAACAAAAGGCCTCTGCCGTGTCCGAGCGTGCATCGGGATGGGACGGCTGGCGCGGCTGGGGAGCCGGGACTGTGAGTGACTGCGGCTCAGCCGAGTCCCCAGCGAGGTTCCCCGACGCGAACCACACGGCACAGCTCCCAAGCTGGGACTGTCCTCTTGCTCTGAATTGCATTGGTGTTGAAAAGTACAGTGATGAATGGAAATGTCTTCTTAACAATATACCGTTCATCTTTGTGCGGTGGTTAACAGTTCTGCCTGTTTCCCTGATGCACCCAAACACCACTTTGCTATTAGTTTTCTTTTTGCTAAAGTGAAAATCATTATACTGATGCTGAAACCATCTTCATGTGTAAAAGGATTTTTTCCCCTCTGTTCTTCCGATGAGTTGGGGAGAAGGGTCTTTAAAATTAAAATACTCTAAACAGTCTAAATCCAAAGCTGAGAAGCAAGTGGAGTAAAATGTACTTTAAGCTAAAAAAAGCCCTTCACTTCCATCCCCTCCCACCCTTTCCCCCTGCCGTCCAAAAAAGCCAGATCCCACAAACAAACAACCCCAAATAAAACAAACAAGTAAACAACAAACCCAGCGAACAAACCCAGAAGGTCTGAGTGTTTATTTCATGGCTAATTGTGACAGAAACATGCAAAGTCATCAGGGTTTTCCATTTCCTCTTTTGCAAAAGCCAAATATTTTACCTCAAGGATAAACCAGTAGTTAGTTGTGCATTTGCAACAGAGTAGATTATTTAGGTTTGGCCTGAAGTTCCTTTTATTGGAAACAAAGTCCATTGTTCATTAAGGAAGGTTTTACCTTACAATACTTTGGTTTCTTTCTGTAGATTTTCTCCATTTTTTTCTTTTAACACTTTTAATATCTAGTGAGCATTTTCTAGTCTTCCTAATGTAAAGGAAGATTTAAATTTCTTTTTCTCTTTCAAGTCCAAACTGCAAACATAAGAAAAAAGGCATTCTGTGAAAAGCACTAGACAAAGAGAAGCATTTCTATGTAATGCATCAAAGTGGCGGATCGTTAAGGCATTCAGCAAAAGTCAACCAGAAGCAGAGCCTGGCATTTCAGCATCCCCTGTCAATACATGCACTGCAGCACAACAGCAACTGCAGTATTTTAACAGAAAGAACTAGACTGTCTCCAGGAGCCTGGATAAGACATCGAGGATTGAGGGCAAAAGCCTAGAACTCAATACTCAGCCAAGTGACACAAGAAGAGAAATGCTTTATGCTCTTAGAGAAGGTGGACGGGTTTTCAATGTGGCTTAACAATAGTTACCTTTCTCTTTTTTTGTGAGCATCATCCTCTAATGGAACGATGGAGAGTTTTAAAGCACTAAGAAGAAGATCACCAGCTGTGTTGCCCTTTACTTTTAAAAGACTATTATAAAGCAATAGCACCATTATAGATATTGGCGACTATAAACTCAACATCCACCCAAATGCTTACAGCATCTCTGCAAATTTCCAACTATGACAACCTTCCTGGTGAGTCAGGACAATGAAATGCAGCAGCCTATTTTTGAGAGATTGAGACAGCCGGTTTTTGGTTTTCCTGCAGAAAAGAGCATAACTGAGGTAACATAAGGAAACACAGTTGTCTTTCCAGGTGGGTGCCAAGTTATAGAATAAGTACACAAACAGCTCAAGCACTTCTTCTAAAGTATGCCTCTCTCTGAGTGGAAACTTCAGCAGCTTCAGAGCAGCAGGGAGTCTGGATAGTACTGTGGGTGTGATCACCTACCATTCCCATGATAATAACCAGTATTCAGTATCTCTGAATAAAAATAGTCCTGTCATCCAAGAGATATCTGAAAAGAAAGACTTAAGAGATTAAGAACCACATGCCAGTGACATCAAAAGAAGTCCAGACAGTGTTTTGTGGATTATTTTGCGTAATAAAAAAGCTTCACAAAAAAACCCCTAACGAAACACAACTGCCCACATCACTATTTATTGTTAAAACTCTAAAAATAGCAAAACTGCAGTTGAAGAACAGCACAGATGTAAATACAGCATGTAGTAAATTCATGGTGCAATTTCTCAAAAAAATGACAAGCAGGCTAATATTGAAGAATGTGTTGAAAGGTTAAACAGAATGCCATTAGAAAACAGGTATCTGTGAGAGACATGTAGTGTCTGTGCAACTTTTCCTAAGGAAAGACTCTCAGAAAAAATGTTGTTTTGTTTTATGCTGATAAGCTTCATCCTCTTAAAAACAGAAAGTGAAATTTTTACAGAATGTCTAATGTTGTTGAAGAAATATGTGCAACTTTCAGGCATGAAAGCTGCCTTCAGATCTGAAACAGAAACAGCAAATTTCAGACTCTGTCTAACCTGAGACCATTGTGACTCCAACCCCATCACAACTTTTAACCACCATAGGGTCAAGTCAGGTAGATGACAAAATCTTCTGGGTGTCTTCTGGTAATATTCTGTGGGGATAGTTTTTAACTTCTCTGTCTAAAACAGCAATATCATAAGGAAACCTGGCCTTGGGCTTTCTCCCACAAGGAAAAAGCACATTGCTTTAGTGATTCCAGCCAGTCAGTGGACCTTTCATTAACAAGCTGCCCTAAAATGTGTTGTCTGAAGGCAGGTAGGCAAATAAATACCTATGGTAATAGTCAGGCACCCTCCCTACCTCAGCCTGTCAGTCGAAAAGTGTTTGGCAATGTTATCCTATTAACGTATGGTAACATCTTTTAAGATACTGATTCTGAGCTCACTAAAAAAAGCATGTGAGAGTCTCCCTAACCCAGTTGATTCCAGTGGAATTAGGACAAAGCTCATTTCCCTACACAGATTTCTCAGTCAGCAACTCACTGTCTGTGTGAATAAAAGGCCACCCACCTCCAGGAAGCCCTCTCCATAGAGAATTGACAGACAATCCTTTCTAGAGCTAAGCAGATGTCTGGCCCCCTTCTTCTTCCCTCCAAATAAGACCCCCCACACAACTGTGAAGCAACCAGGAGAAGCAATATGTGTTGTATTTCAAGATTAAAATAGGACCTTCGAGCAAAATCTATAGTTGATGTAAGACCACTGTGATATTCATTGTAAAGCTCTCAGTAAAAGAACTTGGAGGAAATAGGCATAGAAGAAATTTTTTAAGCTTTGCTTTGGAGGATGCAACTTCTAGAGGTGACAGATGTTCACATCTCTGCCCACTGCTATTAACAGCTGTAGTGGATCAAACCCAGTGGTCCAGCACTGTCCAGGACAACCTAACTGGCTACAGAGGAAACACCAGTTTGCCCTACAACAGGTAGCAGTGGTCAAGTCTGCCAAAAGACTGGTGTTTGCTTGTGACATTTATTAGGTAGAGCTTGGCTTTTGTCCCACAATGCAAGTGGCTTCACTTGGGGAACACCCTCCTGAAAGTCAAATAAAAAAAATTTCCAATGCATCCCATTACCACAGCTACAACCAGAGCAGACGACACCAATTCCTGGGCAAAGCAGATATTAAAATATTTGCCAAGTTCCAGTGAAGTTCTGCTCTCTTTTTTTTTTTCACTGTGTGTATACTTCCTTTGCAGTTTTCCCCATTGCAAGTGAAGGACCCTTCTTATGAAATGAAATATTGGAGTAAAGCTTAACAATTGTAAGGGCCAAAGCAGCTCCAAGACAAGCAGACTCCCCTTGTTGCGTTAGTTGCCTGTGTTAAAAGGAGACTTTTAAATGGACAAGTATTTTCCCCAGCAATGGCAGTGCACCCTTAAGTTGCACTGCAATTCAGATCTCTTTGTCAACTGACCTTGGGGCATCATCTGAAGTGTGACTCAGAGCACAGAGAGGCTGAAATAAGAGGAATTGCTGGCTTTTCATAGGGTTGTTCATCCCAATTCTATTCTCAGACACCAGGGATTACTCATGCTCTTCAGAACATATTGCTGGCATCCTGCTCTGCTGCTCATTAGACACAAGGGTGTCAGAATGAAACCCGGTAGCCAGGAAGGCGGGATGTGATAAGCAGACGCAGCACAGCACCAGAACAGCACAAACTGTATATAATTTACCAAAACCAAGCATGCTCCCTCCACTCACACAGTAGCACTTTCCCAGGTAAAGTTCAAGCAAGCTACTTCCAGGCGCAAATTTAATTGTCTCCAACAGTTGGAGTGGCTTATATGTTACTTGGGGGGAAAAGTCCAGCTGAATAGCAATGGACACACAGACTTAAAAAAAAACCCCAAAAACATCTTTGCAGAAGATGTGAAGAGAATCCTAGAATAAATTATTATTGGAGGGATGGGGAACAAGGAAATATCTGCCCCACTCAAAAGGAAGAAGGAAACTGAAAAACCAGTTACTCAGATTGTCAAGATTGGGTTGTTTGTTTTTTTTTTTAAAACTCCTAACCATCTCCTGTGTTTGGGATTTTAAAAGAGCTTTTACATGATTGTTTGGCTCTTTCAAAAGAGTCTCTAATTATTTCTGGTTATGTAAATAAATTGCTGGTATTTTCTGTAAAGTGTTTCTTTATTGTCTGTTCTCGGGTAGATCCATTGCCCCAACTCTTATATTCCATCCAGATGGTCTCCAACTGGTCAAATGTCAACACATGGTTAGTCAACAGAAAACACATTTACATGACACAATTAATTTGCCCTGTTTTAGACATCTAAAGTGCAGTGAGGTGAATCATGCCCTGAAAGTGCCCATTGACTGGAAAGCTCCTGGCTCTGCTACAGACAGCTATAATATATAGTTAGGTGAAACAAATCCCAACAGTGCCTTCTAAATCTTTTTGTTTTGAAAGAAATACTGCCAAATCTCATGTTTTCTGTGCTCTAATGTTCACACTGTATCCCGTTATCTTCTCACCTACATTACAGTCAAAAATGGGAGTCTCATTTTTCATTGTACTTGACCATGTTAATTTCAGTAGAGGTTGTTTAAGGTCAATAATACATCCTCTCATTGCCTAGAATTTTTCTACCAAAAAACCCCCTCCAACTAGATAAAAATATGAACATTTTTCTTTATAAAATGTTTCCCAATAAAAGTGTTAACCAATTTTCTGACAATCATAAGGAAATAAAACCTTGTATGAAAGTATGTAATTTTGAGATAAGGTTTTCTCTCTTAGTTTCCTTTTATGCCAAAACTGAAGAAAACACATATCCTCCTTGGATACCTGGAACATGTTCAGAAGACCATTTTAAGTCAACAGATGCTAGAAAAATTCTTTGTTATTTTTCAGTAGTGAAATGAATTCTATGCAATTTTTCATTTTAGTTTACATGCATAACTACTACATGTTCAAGTTACACACATATTTGATTTAATTGTGTGCTTAAAGTCTTTAGGGCTTACATGTGTTGAATAATTTCCAAAACCAACAGCAAGTCAACAGCCTTAAGTGGAAAGTTACATACCTCTTATGTTGTTATGCTTTTCCTGTGTCTCATTCCTTTGACATTTGCACTAGGAGAAAAAATCCACTGAAGTCAGTAGAAGTGTGGATGTTAAAAAGAGACCCAAGGTTGAAAACAAGGTGGGTTTCGTGCCCAAAGGACAACTGCACTACTAAAAATCAACATACTGAAGAGGAGAGGCAGAAATTCATACTTACAAGTATGATTTTTCTCAGTCTACCCTACAGTGACCTGAGGCTTGAGAAGTGCTATGAAGTGCATTACTGAAAAGCACTATGGGATTATAAGAAGCAGTTTAGAAACACATTTAAAAGAAAAGCATTTTCTAGAGCTAATTAAATGCTAGATTTTGTTTCTCTTTCACCATCCCTTCTCAATTAAAAGGTGTGACTTCAGAGACTCTATTTAAAGGATGTCTAGGTGATATTACAGGAGAGGGAACAGAGATGATAAATCACACAGCAGCTGTTGAAATAATATTATCTAACCTGCAAAGACATTTTTCCAAATCACTTCACACATCTGTCACTCCACAAGGGTCACATCTGTGTAATGAGTTACTCCTTACCTTTGCCCTCTGGTGTGGCTCCCTATTCTTACGAACCACCCACGCTGCAGTTACTATTCCAACTGTGCTTTGAAGAGTTTGCAAAGGAGAACACGACTTAGCTCCAGCAAAGAGAATCTAAAAACCCTGTTGAGAGGTGACTGTGGAAAACCATGGCTGAAACAGAGAAGTATACGTTGGCCTACGTTAGAGGGAAAGTTTGAGTTTACCCTTAGTTTAAGTATATTAAGAAAAATTAACCCAATTAGAAAGGTTACCCAGTTCTCGTAATTTGATACATCTTCCTTCTACAGTCTAGAAGGCAAAAAGGGGTATTTATGTCACCTTTCTTTAGTACAGAAAGTTAACAAAGTCTTCCAGAGGAACAGCAGCAGCTACAGTACATTTTCTTGATCCATTCCCGTATGGTTTCAGATCTGATTTATGAAACATGAGCCGTAATTCTATCACAGCTTATCTCTTCCTGGAGATGTACTAGGATAACATATCCATATTGACTCTATAACATCTGTCAAAGGCTGATGAGGAACAAATACCATTAAGCTGTCTGTCCAGCCCTGCACAGGAAGAAGAACGACCATTTGCTACATGTGATTTATCATAAAAAGAGAAAACCACCACAAAAGAGGCTTCTGGAGGCTTCATGGTGCCTCATTATTCTCTTGTAGTCAGTATTTAAGTAAAACAAACAGAGAATGCATATGCATAGTTTGGATTGCAGAAGTTTATGACTGATGACTTTCAAATCTGCATTAGTTCCTTTTTCACTGGTCTCAAAAATAAAGTTGCAAATGCATCCTGAAGGGCACATTGGTTTTTTCTTTCCAAAAAACATATAGCTAACCCTAGGAAGAAAGTTTTCTGTCAATGCAACTGCAAACCATCCTTTTTCAATGACAAAAAACAGACTTGAAATCACTTTATAAATAACAACTGCTGGTATAGATGCTAGTTGAATTACAGAACTCAAGCTATTGAAAAGCAAACTGATGTATTTCTTCTGACAGAGTGCCCTTTCTGTAAATGGTGCCATACACTTGAACTTTTGGCATGACTAGGGAGAGTGAGATTTTCTTGGAGGACATCAGCCTGCGGAGGATGGAGAGCTCACTGTGTTGTCAGGAACGTTTGTGTCTCTGCACGGTGATAACTGTTCATTCTCTCCAAGACTGGAGATTTTATTACCTTTGTGTTTGTCATTTACAAAATCGACTTTTTGTGAGGCCATACTGTGAGTGCAGCAGGTTAACCTTGGCAAGCTGCCGGACCTCTCCCCAGGTGGTCTATTATTCCCCCTACTCAACAGGACAGGAGGTAGAAAGCAAGACGGAAAAGCCCCTGAGTCAAGATAAAAACATGGAAATCAGTTACCTATTAGTGTAAGAAGCAAAACAGACTAAGATTAATTTCACTTATAGTCAATTAGAAATAAACTAGTATGGTGAGAAACAAAGACAAAACTAAAAACCAAACCAAAAAAAGCCACAAAACCAACCAACCAAAAACACCAAACCCCAAAAAAACCAACCAAACAAAAAATCCCTCACCTTTGCCCGAAATTTCATTTCTCCACAGCTCAACCTCCTGACTCTTCTACTTTCCTCTCCCCCAAGCAGCACAGGGGGATGAGGAATGGGATCTGTGGTCAGTCCATGTAACAGTTCCTCTCTGTCTGTCCTTCCTCCTCACACTGTTCCCCTACTTCAGCATGGGATCTTGCACTGGCTGCAGTGTGGATATCTGCTCTGGTATGGTCCTCCATGGGCTGCAGGGGGCAACCTGCTTCACCACAGCCTTCTCCATGGGCTGTAGGGTAACCTCTGCTCCAGTGCTTGGAGCACTTCCTCCCTCTCTTCTTTCATTGACCTTGGTGCCTGCAGGGCTGGGTTGTTTGGTTTTTTTTTTCCTCATTCCTCTCTCTCAAAACTGCCACACAGCATGTTTTACCCTTTCTTAAACATATTTCCATCGAGGTGCCACCAGCCTCAATGGTGGGCTCAGCTTTGGACAGCAGTGGGTCTGTTTTAGAGCCAGATGTGTCTGGCATGGGGCTAGCCCCTGGTCTCTTCTCAAAGCCCTCCCACTACCAAAACCTGCCAAAACACCTAAGTCCAATACACTGAGGAAGTAGATATGATCATCCTTTGTGGGTTTGGACCATAAACCTTTCTTCCCTTCCCTTTCCCATATTACCACCAGTTTGTGAAGTAAAAAATTAAACAGACCTAGCTCAAACGCAGCGTGCTCACCCACCGTGTAACTGATGGGATTAAGGGGGGAAAAAACCCAAACAACAAAACATCTAAGGAGATTCATTCTAAGGAGAACATAAACTCTGACCAGAAAGCACTTTAGAGAAGTGGATTTTAGCACTGTGTGCACAGCTTGGATACACATTAACACAACTTTTACTGAAATGAGATTTGAGGATTTACAGAACCAAACAGTAGCATTCAGTGCCACTGGCACAAATCCCAGGCTGGAGAACCACACCATCCCTTCCTCCAGAAGTTCTCAGCAGTAGGGCTTCTGGTGTTCCTCAGGCTAGCTGCTTCCCTGCAGAGCTCCTCCCTTTGAAGGCCAACCACAGGTTTCTTCCAGCACTGAAGGCAGAGTCCTCCTTCAGGCGTACAAGAAATTATGGCAAAAATGCACTCACAGGTCCTCAAGTGCAGGCAGCCACCCTATGTTTCTGGGGGCTGCTGATCTCAGAGGCTTTCATCCTCGGGGAGGAGGGAATACCCTGCAGCATGCTAGGAGATTGCCTTTCCTCTTCGGGCAGCAAGCAAAGGCTTGTGACAGCACTTCACTGCACTTCCGGGGGCAGTGAGAGAAGCTCCCTTGTAAGAGGGTCTCCTCTCCATTCCACAGAAGAGATTTCCCTAAAATACCTGCAGCTTTGTTGTTTTGATTTCATGTTATATAACTCAGTATTTTCAGACTGTCCAGAAGGTACAGAGTTGAAGGAAGAAAAGAAAAACAGGTCAATTCTTTAATAATTAAGTTCAGTGTCAGGGCCTGCCTTTAACTTTATCTTTGCAGTTGTGCTTTCCATTACTTTATTTATAAATTCATGTTAATTTTTGTAACTACCTCTATCTGACACAATGCTAGCTGCAGGTGCCAAATCCACGTGTATTAAAGCAAATATCAAGTAGCTTTGCAGTTAGGGCAGGGAAAAATAAATCAAAATGAAATTCTCTCTCAAGGGACCCAATCATCCTCCCAGTTACGTTAACACCTGATGAAATAATTGTGCCTCAAATTAAGCCTTCTAATTTTTGTATAAAACTAGGTCACAAAGCTTATTTCCTCTTTCCTTCACAGCTCCTATATATGTTAGTGCACTATATTACAGAGAGAAAAAAATATACTGAAGGGTAGAGATGGCTCTTCAGCATATCTACATTGTGTGTTAAAAGTACAGCTTGCAGGCAACATGAAAATGGAATCAAAACAGAGGTGCTCTCAAATCTGTTACTGTTATGCTGCTCACTAACCATAACACTATCTATGTGGTATCCTCTTTTTTTACTTTAATTTTCCCACTCATGTCACCAGCATCCAAAAAATCTTCAAGGCTTTTTTTTTTCCAAAGGTTTCTCAGCCCTTTGAGTCATGCAGGCAGATCCCAGACTGAAATTTGTAAGCTAACTTAATTGTTGTTGCCACTAGTTTGCAAAATGTCCATTACAATATACCACAGCCATAGAAGACTTCTGTTTTCTTCCCCTCTAGGTAAAAAAAAAAAAGGTAAAATCTAAAAAGATCTAAAGTAATCTGTATTTATTTAAAAGAATTCTACTGTAAACTAGGAGACAAAACATTTGTAACACGTGCTGATAAAGCCCCACAGCCAAAGTCTCTTATCACTCAAACATCCAGACAAACAACCGATGGTTTTATTTCCCCAACAGATGTTCCAGCTGCTCAGGTTAGCAGAATACACACTTCCATCACTGCCCAACAGCAGCAGACTGGAGCTCTTGAAAGTCACCATCTGACACCAGGAACAAAAGGTCAAACCATAGTCTAGACAGAAGCTGTAAACTGGGATGCTCAAAAGTCACCAGTCTGACTGACTGAAAAAAGAGCCAAGCAGGGTTTTTCTCAACAGATTACATGCATAATAGGTATCTTATCAAATATATCTTGCTCAGATTTTTGACTCACACCACACTCTGCATAACTTCATATTTGTTTTTGCATCCTACCTTATCCATAAAGAAACACAGTTTTCTCTATTTTTCAGGAAAGTACTCAACCATCTAATGTTAGAAAAGCAGATCCAAAAGCACAAGTCAAACACACTGTTGACATAGCTTTATGGAGATGGGATCAACTCAACTGAAGTTACTAGAAGAGTTCCAGAGATTCATTTAACTTCATTTAGAGTCTTCTGTCTGGAAATATCACATTGAAAAACCATGGCAAAACAGAGAACTAAACTATACAACTGTTGCACTTCCATTCTTTTTCTTTCCCAACCCATCACAACACTGCTAGTGTTATCTCAACATCAGCTAGAACAGGCATCCCAGTCAGATCCTTGGTACTTTTTATTTGACCTTCTCAGAGCCCAGATTCCACCCCACCTGCTTTACAGTTCCCTCATAGAATAGTAATCTGAAGGGGATGAATGAAAAATGCAGCAAAACACACAGGATTTACACTCAGCTTGTGCCTCATTATGCTTCCAACCCGCTAAGTTCTGCCGTGGTGTCACGGAGCACAGTTGAACACCTGCATTCTGCTACACAGCTCTAATATGCATGCAGCTCCTATGCCCCCTGCTTACCCTGATTTCCCCTGCTTTTGGCAATTAACACCAGGAGATTAACAATTGGCTCCAGGACAATTGACTCTGGAGGCAATTAGCCTCTTACAGGCACCTCACTACCTGCCAATTTCATAGAGGTGAGAGGTGCAGGGGCTATTAATGAAATGCATCAGGAAGAAATAACTGAGCTGTCAGTTAGTCTTGGGCTTCATCCATAATTCTGCTTAAGAACAAATGCTGTAATTCTACATCCCATGTGAATCACAGAAGGCTAAAGTGAAGTCACCTTAGATGGACAGCTTTATTTTGCCACAAACAAGGGATTCATTGGATGCTCCCATCATGGTAACATCCATTTAAAATTTTTCCTATTTCATACAAATTAAGTGGTAGTGAAGTGAAATTACAAGGACTTGGCTGTGCCTGTTGGTGTCATACCATTCCTGTCTGACTTCTAAAACACTGGTTCAACACATCTCTCTTCCCAGTCTCATGTTGTGTACAAAAACAGATACCTCTGCAGATGAGTGCTGTTTGCAATACTCTGGTCAGTTTGTAACCAAATCCAAAAATATATGAGCAGTTCCAGGAGCAGAAATACATGTGCTGTTTCTGAAGCAGATGGTCTACTTGAGCCATTTAAACAGAAAAAAAAAAAAAAAAAAGTGTGTTTTTACTATTTGTAGTACACTATAAGCTCAGTTCAGCAAGCCTTAACTTTTTGAAACCTTATTTATGTTGGTAAGAGTTGTGTGGGTATATATCCTTTGGGAATAAAGAAGATGGCTTCCAGGTTTTTACTGTTCAAAGAGCAAAGAAATACACTTCATTCAGCAAATCCTCATGTCAGAAAAACAGGTAATGTACAAGTAACACAATGCTGCCACAGCTGTATGTCAGAAGCTTCTCAGAAGAAAATCCGTGAAAGGAATTAGATGTTTTGACTCCACAGAGGAATCCTCCTGTTCTCAGGGGACGGAGATGCTGACAAGGAACAGAGTGCTGAGCCATCCTCAGAGAGTGCTGCAGGAGTGGCTGGCATGTTGCATCTTGTCCCTTTCCGTGACTTTATTTCATGGCCGTGACCACTGGAGACCCCACAGTGAAGTTGTTCCCCTTTGTAGCCCTCAAACAGGGGCTCCAGGAGCAGACCAGGTTTCCTTTGTTGAACTCAGAGAAAAACTCCTTCACTTGCATTTCCTTATATGTATGTTTAGGCTCCTCTCTGCACAGAGTCCTGCACCTGCTGACTAACAAAGTAGGGGAGGAAGGTCACCTTGGACTGAGGTAAGGGCAAGATCTGCCAGAAGGATTCCTACAAGCAGGACCAAATGGTTTAAAGAATCTAAACCAGCTTTACAAAGATCATTAGCAATTCTGGTTTTTCCTGCTAGCTGCAGCACAAGGGGCAGCAGGATGGTCTGGCTAAAGGACCTCCCCTCTGCAGCAAGCAAAACAGGCAGAATTTAAGCATTTTGAACACACATTGCAGAAGAGGATGCACGGTTAAGGCTGCACTTGTTTGTCCCACGCTTGAGTCTGTTTCCCGGAGTTCCTTGCCTGCAATTTCACTTTCTCTCTTGCATTCTAAAAACATCTCTTAGCTTGTATAATCCTCCTTCAAAAGATATTTTCCTGTTAACAAATTAAAACTGGTGCTCTAGAGGCCAACAAAAAGCAGTCTCTTAGTGCAGGTGGGCTTTTTAAAAGGTGCTGAGCATTTTATTTGAGAATTGGAGAGGGAGAAACAGTCACATAAAAATTAAATTACACCTATTTGATACCAGTCATCATTTTATTGCACATAAAACCTGAAAAGCAAAACATTTAAACTCTTCTATATTTTCGAGTCTAGTAAAACACTGTACTTAGCATAAAATATATTCTCAACCAAAATATTAATCTACAGGTTACCCTAGACAGAAGGCAAATAAGTGTCAGTTTAATGCCTCCTGTTTCAATTTAAAGCCTGTCAGCTACAAAGAGAAGGAAGTGAAGTCAGAATCCCCATATGCACATTGGACTGGATCCTCTGCCAAGATCACAAGCACGGGATGTACCTGAGGCTGGTACCTGACTGGGACAGAGACAAAGAGGTGAAACCACAGTGCCAGTGCCCTCAGGTGCACCAGAGAGGGAATACAGCTGCTCTCCATAGCTTGATTTCCTTTCCATGGTATTGCCTGTGAAGTGGACGTTGGGGAGCAGAGTAGAGGCTGGAGTTGTACACAGGTATAAAATGAGTGGAGAAAAGGGACTGTGTGGCTGATGCTGAGGTGTTCATCTACATAAAAGAGACAGCAATTACCACCTTTAACAGAATTCATCCCCTCAAGGAAGGTATTTGGGAGGCCTCCTCCACCTCCACACCTAGGAACACCTCCACAATTCACACTCCTCTATACAGCCCAGAATGTCAGGATTTCAAGGCAAGACAGAGCTGGAAGGAAGCCTGACAGCATAGGGAATGGCAAACATTCCCCTGGAAACTACAGAGCCTTAAAACTCAGCAGTGTCTGGAGGGAAGATCCATAGAGACATGAGAGAAACTGAGGGCAAAGTCCACGGGAAACCTGTATTCCTATGGAAACAGATGCAGCTAGCCATTATCTGATAGAAGGCATAATATACCACAGTAATTCCAGCTGGTCCAAGCTGGCTCCCTCTGCAGAAGACCATCTAGAAGGAGAGGGTTGGACATGTCCTTTCCTAGCATGCAGAGTTCCAAGGCAAGACTGCTACAAAGGAACCACAGCTACACTTCAATGTGTGCTGGTATTCCAGCACATCTGTGACAGACTGTTTCAGAATAGGAGCAAAAAAGCAGTGACTGAGAAACAGGAAAAAAAAAAAAAAAAATCATCATTTGGATAGTTTCAAAGCTCTTCAATCCAACCAAAAGTGAAAAACCTCTGCAGGGTGTCCAGTGTGTGGGAACAGAGCAGGATGCCTCTCATAGTAGGAAAATGTAGCTGTGCATTTTTCTACCTAGGAATTGGTATAATGCCTGACTGCCTCACAATAAAAGTCATATCAGAAGCTTAATGGCATGGGGCAGGGAAAAGCCTTTGAATTTGACCTTAGTCAGAACAGGATTAAGACTTAAAGGCCACATATATGTCTAAAAAGCACAATACTGTTGCATACAGCTTTGGTAAAACAAATAGTCAGAAGAGCTTTGAAGAGCTATTGCTGCCAGTAGAGACCAACTTCTGTCTTCTGAGAAGCATATTAACCTTTTGAAACTCTGATCCAGGTGCCTCATCAGTTCTGTGACAATTCTCTCTCTTACCATCCATGTGCACATTACGCTCACACTATTCCACTCACCAGCCGGGTCAAAGGGCGCAGCTGCTCCAAGCTCGTTTATGGTTTGATTTCACACACCCTTCATCCGTTTTTTTCAGTCTTAAGAAAGCTCAGCTCCTGCACAGAGGCCAGATTTTTTTTCAAAAGCGCTTAAGCTCCCAGAGTCTCTTCTTGTTCTCAATAGGAGATGAACCCCTTAGAAAATGTCAGATCTCCATATAGAGTGTGCAGCTCTGTTGGAAATCCGACCCTTGGCGTTTCAGAGAGCACTACATACCCACGTGCTATGGCTATGGCAATCGTTTTGCAGCTGAAAAGGAGTCCAACAATATGCTACTGCATTCTTGATGAGTGGTCTGAAACTGGACAAAGCATGCTCCCTTTTATCAGCTAAAAAGAATGCAAGCTAGCTACCTCTCAAGAGTGCAATTAGCCTTCATATTTAGATAAGAAATCTTAGGTATTTTGGGGTTGTTAGTACACTAATGCCTGCACAATCTCTTGATTACATTTATCTCCATGTCACCACTATGGGCTGGTGTTATCACCTCCATCTTTCTGATAAGGAGCTGAGGCAGGGAGATGGATTGAATTATATCACCCAAGGTGCACTGAAAATCTTCACTGAAACTGTCAGCTAACCCAGGATTCTGCTCAGGGCTTGCCAATGAATGTGGACTCTAACACATAGTAATTACACAATGTGGAAATTATGAATTTATATTCCAGAATTAAAAAACCCAATCACACTGACCTCATTTGATTATTTTAAGAAATATACTGATAGCCAGTACCAAGAATGACTCCTGCATTCTATAAAGGATTCTGGTACTAGACATTAATACAGAAAACTGTAGGCTGGTGGAGAACTGCAGTATGGGTCTCTGAGAAACCTGCAGCAAACTTTAGTTTAATACCACAAAGCTGCTGTATTCCTTTATACAGCATATCAGTAGGGAAATCCGCTGTAAAAAAATCTTGTTTTGTACAGTTGCTAAGGGGAAGGGTTTTTTGTTTAATTTTTTTTTTGCCTTAGTGCCTTTTGGGTGTTAGTGCCTGTGGATGTTAGTCCTATGAACCCTTAGGCCCCTTTGCACCCCAACAAACAAAGCTGCTCACAACTATTTCCCAAAGAGATTCTTCTTCCATGTAAAACACTTACAGAATTGGGTTCTTCAAAATTAGAAACCACCATTTCTGAATTAGGTAATAGTAAAGGATTTTTTTCCCCCTTGTGTACACGATCCAAGCTGATATTAGAAGGACCTCAATAAGCCTTACTGTCTTCTCCAGAAAACCTTTCAGACCTAATTTATTTAAGTGTTCGGCCCCTTTCAAAGCTTTCTACACCTACTTTCACCTTTTCCTTACCTTGTCCTGCTAGAGCCAGAACGTACCATGCTCTAAGGGCATATCATTGCCATAGGGCTTCCTGATCTACCAGAGGTGCATTCCTCCAAGAGTCCTTGTCACTGAGCCCTGACCCTGGAAATGCTGTTGCATGGCTGAAATCATGCAAAAGCACTTGTCCCTTCCACTCTCACTATGTTTCAAAGGCCGTTTCCTTCCTCATGAGCTGGGAACATACCACACACGACTGTGAGAGTGACTATAATCCTCCAGGGCTGCAGTTTGCTCACAGCAGATTACTTGTCTACAAAGCATTTTCTCACCTGGGTCACCTCTTTAAAGGGATTTTCTCCAGCCTGGGTTTGTAATGTTTCTGTAGAACATTTACTACATTGCTATTCACCAGCATGAAATCTCTGCTCCATATGAGTTCATCAGCCACAGCACAGCAACTTCCTAGACATCCTGCTATGCCCAAGGTGCAATTCCTAAATCCAATTTTCTCCACTTTAAGGCTGGCTGTCACAGTTTCCATTTGAGACTAATTCAGTAGCTCAATTTTAGAATCTGTTACTCCCAGCAATTTTAGCAAGACTGGTCTAATGAAGGCAATTTTTCAAAGGTGAACTGGTGCAGTTCTTTGTTTCTCCATTTGAGTCACGGGCAAATTATTTATGTTCCGTACACACTAGGAGGACCTCCAATTCTGGACCAGCACTACTCTTCACACAGAATGATATGTTAGCATCATGCCCTCCAGGAGCTGTATTTTCTTCCCCAGAGAAGAAAAGCAGGCTGGTATTTCTAGTACCGTCACCTGCAGACTTCTATTGTGCTTCTACCTCCACTATGAAGATGCTATGTAAGGCCAATGCTTCATCTTCTGTGACTCAGCTCCTTTACCTCCAAAGTATAGATAAAATGGGTATTGCCACATAGAGCCACCAATGTTCCAGGAAAGAGGGAAGGCTTCTGGCCTAGCCAAAAGTGGGAGAGCAAGCCAGAATAAAGCATTTTGATGTTTCCATCACAATGACCTTGCTTGTGTTAACTGTAGCTATTTCTCCTACAGAGGCAGCCACCTTCCTCCTTGCATTGTTTGAGAATCACTCACAATCATTAACAGCTGAAAAGCTCTTTATGGTCTGTCTCACCTACTCCCCAACATGTTTCTTGGTTGTGTTCTGTACTCTCTGCTTTTGCAATCAATGTCCACCATTTCTAATTAGCCAGGGTGTCATTACAGATCTCTGATCAGTGAAAGAGGCCACCACAGAATCTTGCACTGGACACACCTTGAATTAAAAAGCAGCAGCTCTCCCAGTGGGTTTACAGTGGGCAGGGAACCATGGGTCAGTATATGGATGCACAGAGCTCCAGGTAAAAGATGAGGATTAGGTAACTGCCTCTTCCCCAGCAATTCCGGACATCGTGTATGACTGGTTAATCCGCTTTCTTCTTCTGAACATCAGCCCCAGATTGAGGCATACAGCACTCCAGAGAGCTTTAGTCCTGGCTTCCTCACAAGGGACTGTCTCAGCACATTCCTGACACCAACTCAGCCTGCTTAGCCCAGGGCAGCAGCTGCTGTTGCCATCCCACTGCCTAAGATTAAAGCACGTTAGGACAGAAGGGTCTGCCCTTCTCTCCCACCAGGGAGAAAAGGGAAAGCTGCAGGGCAGCAATGCCCGTGCAGCCCGAGAGGGTTGTTAGTTCTCAATTAGGTAAGGAGATCTGTGCTGCCCTTTCATTTAATTCTTTGGGACCAGGTGAGCAGCTTCTCTCTTCTGCCCTCAAGCAGACACACATTGACAAATTGGATGTGGGGAGTCCTGAGTGCAACTCAGGGAGAAATCGGTGATGAACCTCAGCTGCAAAATCTGGCTTACTGAAAAGACTCCCACAGAGGATGGAGAACCTGGTGTTTCTATAGCCTTAAGGCACTTGGGATTTTTGTAGGCTCCCAGGGCCTGTCCTACATATAATGAAAACCACAATGAAAAACAGAGTCCCTTAGGTCTCTTAGGAATTGAAAATAAGGATTCAGGCCTGAAAATTAACTTCTTTTTCCCCCTCTTGCCTACACGGAGCTTCATCTTTTGGGACTGGAATTCCCCTTCATTCTCCCTGTAGGGAGGCCCAGGATCCCAGCTAACTGGGTGGCTTTTTGCTAAACTACAATTTCCTTCTCCTTTGTAATGATGGTGAAACAGGAACAGATCAAGGCATAGACAAAACTGAATTTTGCTGCCCTGAGAAGTGGGAGGTGAGTCAAACCCAAGCTGTTCCTACTGCCAAGCCCCAGAGGGTACAGTGAGATTTCCTGCCCTTGGAGGTGTAGTGGGGCACAGAGGAGGTGGCTCATGGCCTGCACAAATATTTAATGCTAAGATTAAGTTTATGACCATGTTCTTTTTATCCCTGGTAATGAGGAGAAAGACACAGATGCATTGATGTGATGCAGACAAAGAAGATATCACTGAAAATTTGGAGAAAAACGTCTTTTGTTCTTACTATTGTGATAGAAAATAAAAGCCAACTAACCATCATTCCCAAAAATGAAGGTATAATTATTTCTCGTGTAGGTTAAAATATCACTTTTTGAATCACTGCATCAGTTCCTAAGATTATGTGAAAGTTATGATTTGCTAGCACCAAAAGAAAGCACATGTGTTCAGATATAATGAATAAACCCATAAGTCAGAATAAATAAAAAGTTCTTACTGTGTTGTTTCGGGTTTTTTTTTTTTTCCCTACTACCTTCTCGTATAGGACTTGAGAGTTCAACAGTAATTAAAAAGTGATAATTTGAAGGTGTGTCATTTTCCCGGGGCCTGGGCCGGGCCCGGCCCGCGCGGCGGCGGCGCCACCTGGCGGCGCTGGGGGACACGGCCCGGCCTCGGCGCCTCGGGGAAATCAGAAACTTCGGGGTTTTTGCCCCAAAGCAGGGCCGCGGAGCTGGGGAACGGCCCGGGGCAAACCGCACGAGGAGCAGCTGAGGCCACCTGGCTTGTTCATCCTGGAGAAGAGGAGACTGAGGGTCTGCAATAGCCTCACGAGGGGAAGAGGAGGTGCAGGCACCGATACCTGCTCTGTGGTGAGCAGTGACGAGACCCGGTGGAACAGCCTGAAGCTGTGCCAGAGGAGGTTTAAGTTGGATGTTAGGGAAAGGTTCTTCACCCAGAAGCTGGTTGGGCATTAGAAAATGCCCCACAAGCCTGCCAGAATTCAAGAAGCGTTTGGAGAATGCTCTCAAGCACACAGTGCGACTCTCAGGGCTGTCTTGTGCAGGGCCAGCAGCTGGACCTTGATGATCCTTGTGGATCACTTCCAAAGCAGGATATTTTTTGTCACCATCAGCTCTCCAAGCTCCTGGTGGAGGCAACCATGGCAGCTGTGGCACTGGCCTCTTGGCACGAGTGGGATTACTTAGTGACCTGGTGGCTGCGGGCAGGGACACCACACAGCTGTGAGAGAAAGGCCTGCGGGAAGGAAGTGCTGGGCACCTTCTGCTGCTGGACATTCATCAGAGTGGGATAACCAGCCTGAGAGGGGAGGCTGGCAGTCCAGTGCCACTGGCTTCTTGCTCTGCGATGAACTCACATGGGTCCCATCTCTGAGAAGTGGAGAAAAGAGCCAGTATTTCAGTGTCATTCACACAAAGGCTTCTCCTGAAGCCTGAGCTGCTGGGCAAAAAGAACGAACTAAGGAAAAAGGGAGGGGAAAATAATAATCTCAGTTGTTTTCTTCTCCTTCCTTCCCAAAATAATTATCCACAACCTGAAGCTTGTTTCAGGGATACAGGATCTTCTTCTTGTTTTACCAAAGTAGTATTTTGCAGCAGTGAAGACCTGAGAACCCTTTTCCATTTGGACAAAGGCTGAAGCTGCTAAAGTGGTGGTATAACAATGCTGCACTGAAGGTGACTATGTCTGTATCAATAAAGCTTTACAGTAAAAGCTTCTTTTACCCTGCCTTTCCTTTTTTTGTCATTTTATATTGATAAATACACTCAGATGATCCTTGCTGGCACACCAGAGCATCTCAAAAGTGGCGCAGCACCAGTGATCTTGTGGTCACCTAAATTTTAAAACCAGGCCTTGGCCAAAGTAGACTGCTCACAACACCACGTTTCAGCTGCCCCCCAACAAAGGCACTCGCCAAACCCTTTAACAGGTACTGTGACATTGCTTTAGAGGTAAGGGGCTTCCTACCACATGTACAGCTTGAAAAAGGAATTACAGAAAAAGGGTATTTTCTGTAATTTCAGAGTAAACCTTCTCTGTTACTACTAACTTAAATATGATCACCCCTGTGGCCTTTTTGGGGGAGTTTTCACAGGTGGTGGGATGAAGGCAGTTGGTTGGAAATTCTTTCTTGCCCCAGACATCACAAATCCTTTGAAAACATTTTCTTGTCTGCATTTTTGTCAGAGGATCATTGCAGAGATCAGGAGGAGAAGCATAAGATAAGGAATATCTCCAGTCTGCACTGGAGCTTTATGCTCTGCTACACTTAACTTGAGCTCAGAGGAGATGAGTGAGATTTACCCAAAAGCCACAAACAGAGAGGAGTAGAAGGGAGAATAGACAACTGGAATATAGAGGCTTCTGGACACAGAAAGGAGTGTAGGTGAAGTCCACACCAAAGTATTTTATTCTCCCTGGCAGATACTTCCCTTCAAGAGAAAGCATTCTTCATAAACAGAATATTCTCCAAACCACATTTTCATACTGAGAAACACATTCTTAACAAAATGCCTTTCTTAACCAGTTTGCTGTTTCCACCTTTACCTTTTGGCAGGGAGAAAGGAAGTATTTATAACGTCGGCTACTTCTACTGAGAACAGCAGATGAGCCCTTGTCTCAGCAGAAATGGAGAAATGCCATTGAGAGGGATGTGACAAGTCACAAAGAGGGTTATTCTGAAAAGTTGGAGTTTTTACAGAATTGCCATTTCTTGCCAGAGAATATTTTATATGCAGAGAGGCTGCAACACAAATGCTTGTGCTACAGTGGGCATGCCCACATTGCTGTAGGAATTTTTTGTACATAGAATTCACACATGCAGAGCTGGAAAGGATCTGATCCTTGCAGGAATGAACTATGTATATGCCATGCTTGGCTGACAGTTTTCTAGATGTTTCTTAAAGATCATTCCAGCACTGAAGATAATACTCTCTTCCTGGATAATCTATCCCAGTGCCTCAGTATCATTCAGGGACAAGTATTTCCAGATGTTTAAGCACAATGCCTGGGACAGAAATAACGTGTGTGGTGTGGCCAGCAGTGATGCATGGTCTTTCATCCAGCAAGGCTGAAGGTCATCTCAAAACTCTAAACAAATTGTCAAAAATTTCCAGATGCCCCTTGGCAAAACTTCTGTGCACAAAAACTGTAAGGATGTCAAACGCATGCAAAACCTCTTCCTGCGCTTTTCCATTGGCACTGCAGAAAACCAAAATGGCAAGTGAAAAAAAGAGCCATTTTAGCCAGTGTCACACATTTTGAGGAAGAGATGATACAAACAAGCCTGTGCATTTGCAGGATAGGCTGAGTGCCTGCAGACTGTGAGCACAATAGCTCATCTTAACTGTACAGCCCAGCTCCCATGCAGAGGACTCCTCCAGGCTGGTGCAGGGTCTGCTCCCTGGTGTGAAGCCTTGGCACTGGGAGGATGTGAGCAAGTAGCAGCTCCTGCTGCCAGCATCACTGGGTGTCCCTGGCCTCCAGCTTCATGCTCTGCCTTACTGCACCCTGTGTTAGAGCCACAGCAGTGTCTTCCTGCCAGTGACCTGTGCCTGAAGTGCCTTCTCCCTCCAGCACTTGCAGGTACTTGGCTTTGCCATCCTGTCACCGAGACATTTTGAGTAGTTGTAGATCCCAAATATACATTGCTTAAAACCAAGGGATGCCATGTAAAATATCTACCACAGAAAGATTTCTATCATATCACCAGCAATCTAAGTAGCTGTTTATAACACCCCATCCTGCCAAGAGCTTTTTGTTTCTTTGTGTTTTTACGGACACCCACTTTTGCTTAAGAAACAGGTGTGAGAGTGAATCCAGTTTTAATGTGTGAAATTCTCTACAGCTTCTCAGTTTAAACTCTACACTGACTATTCTCTGAGGTGACATTCTTAACTGGAACAGCAGCCATGCAAGAAAGGTGAACTGTTTAGCTGGCCAACACTTGCATGATCCAATAATTAATCAGCCTCGAAGGCAAAATTAGATTTCCAGTAACTCTGTTCCTTTAGGATTAGATTTTGGAGTGGAAAAGGTCAGATTTCTGTCACTGTTATTTAATTTGTAACAAGAAAAATAAGCTTCCATCCAGAGCGAGGTAAGAGTTTTCTTTTTCTTGTTAAGGTTCATAGGGCAAAATTGTGACATACTCTCTTAAACCTCCAGTAGTTATTTTTGGCTTGGTCCCAGTTTAATTTCTAGCAGATATTTGTCTGCAATACAGAAGCCGCCCTTGCCAAGAGCAAATTTATTCACTCTCTGGAGAGAATATCCAGGCTGGACAGTCAGGACCCTAAGTTGCCATTTATCATAGATCTGACCAAGACAGGACTTCTAGCAAGATCTAATTGTGGAGCTTGTACTGCTGCTGAAAGATGGCAGGATCTATCCCAAGACAAAAGAAGAATTAATCTTCTTGCGCTATTTAGGATCTAGAGAAAGGGTGCAGTGGGAAACAGCAAGCCCAAAAGCACTTGACCCATCCCTGTGGAGATGACAAGCTGTGCTGGTGATAGAGTAAGCCCCTGGGCCACAAAACATGGTCACATGAAAAGAACCTCTAAGTTTCCTTGGGAAGGCAATTTCTGATAACGACTTACACAGATGTGGAGTACAAAGTCTGTTAAATGCAGAAGTTAAGCCCAGCTTCAGATGTCCTCAGATGCTTTGAAAGCAGAGATGAATGGGAAAAAACCCACAACACCCAGGGCTTTTCCTTCTGTTCATGTGGCGCTTCACGTGCCTTCTCAGCACAGCTTCGACACTAACCTGTGAGTGGCTAAGTCCATTTCTGATTATTATATAGAACTGTAATAAGTTTACTTCAAAAGGGAAATCTCCCATGACCTCCATTTCTAACAAATTGAAATATTTCCTTTGTTCATAATTACTTGATTGAAAGTATTTCTTATTCCTTGCAGCATTTAAAAGCTAAGGAGGCAAGACAGACCAAGACAAGGCAAGGTAAGAGGGCAGGATGAGATGACTCTCCACAGTCACTCAGGTCAGTGTCCGGCCTGAGAGACCCAATAGCAGTAGTCCCTACAACCTTCAGCCACACAGCAGGACTCCAGAATACTCCTGACAAGCACATGCTGGGAACAGACACTTGGGCCCTCCCTTCTGTTTACCTGCAGGCACAACCTTGTAGGTTTCTTTCTTTAACCTGTAAGTCCCCTAAGACACATATGTCAGTGGTTAAAGAGGGCAAGCTGGGCATGTAAGGAAAATACATTTATCCTACAGCTTAGGAGTGGTGCAGCTAAATAGCAGGCTTCTGTACATCAGGTACACAGGACATTGGTAGAACTGAATGTAATTCATGAGTTGCCTACTGGTGCTAAGCTCATCACCAGAACTTTCAGTCCTCTCCTTTCCTGAGCAAAGAAATCTTTCCAGTTTGTTTGTTTTCTAAGCAAAAAATAAAAACTAGGAAGAGGGAGATTTCTGAGATCTCTATTCACTGCCGGTTGTTTACAGCTATGCTGCTGGGACAGCAAAGTCTGGTTTTAGTGACTGGTTGCACTATGAAACATCCCAAAGTCAAATCTCAGTATTGCCAAGAATAATCTTTCTGTACCAAATTAATTTCCATAGTGAGTGTACAAGGAGGAATGGAAATTTTAGAAGTATGCTTGAGAAATAAGACATTCAACTACAAGCTCTCAACAGACCCTGGAAACATTCTTTTTTTTGTCCACACACCTATGTGTTTTAAAAGCATATAAGGCCACAGTATGAATGGAGTACTGTTGCCATCATTTTCAAATTCAGAGAACAGCAAGCAGATTGCATCTTACCGGGAAACACCTCTGAGGTTATATGTAAGTGATGAATGCACACAGATCAACAAGATGTTTGTTGACAGTAAGTTTTCAGCTACTGCTCTTCACTCTTTACAGTTCCAACCAATGCCACTGTCTCTGAAAAACAGACAGAATAAGATGAATTGTACTGCTTAAGGTACCCAGCTGTAATACAATCCTTCTTTTGCAACAGACTGGAATCTTTTCCATTTTTGCCTCTAAGTTTCAAGATTCCTCTTAAGCAGCCCTAACTCCACTGTATTTAGGCGAAACCAAGAACCAGCTTTCTAGCTGTGACCTTCTAGTCCCTTTCAAAGATATAAGATCATCTCAGAGAGAATTCATGGCTAGACAAATTTAGCCATATCTCAACCACTGAATTACTGAAATGGGCTGAACATACCTGAGAACTTGGATGTGTGAAATGGTGATTTTTTCTAAAAGCTGATGTAATTCACTTGAAATATACAGAAAAAAATCTTGTTTATCTGTTCCTCATAAAAAGCCCAAACTCTAGACACCTGACAGAAAAATTTACCAATCCATAACAAAAAGCAGGTCTCAGAAAATTGGTCTAAGTTCACTCATTTTTTATCAGTTTAACATGAAATTTACATAAAGTATAAATGATAAAATTTGTTTAATCTGAACAAAGAGGTGAACAGAGGAAAAACTGCTGCTCTTTCTTCACTGATGAAGAAGTGAAGCACCAAGACAGGGAGGACAATGACAATCATGAGGAAGTAGATCTGTGTTGAGCTAGGAAATCCACATGGAGCAGGTCTTCCTGAGTTGGACAGAGCACCTTGCCCTTCTGGACGTACACGTGTGGGCTTACTGCTGTGGGTGAAGATATCAAACCTCTGCTCACAGTACATGTGATGCAAGCAGAACCCAACATTGTGTTGGATGTCCCCCACCTTCTATTTCCATTCTTAGTGATGTGAGCTCACATGAGGCTCAGGACACACCTACTGTTTCAGGTCACATTATGGGTGTAACTCACAAAGTTATTTGACTGAGATGGTGGAGTTGGCAAATGCCCTCTGTGAGGGCTGAGAGGGTCAGATGGGAGATTCAACATTCCAACTGATTAGCATCTCAGAAACTTGTGAGGATGAGAAACGGTATCTTCCTGGGTGTCCAGGTCCACTCAAGACATCTGGTGACAAAGCTTGACAGGCTGGGCATTTCATGCCTCAGTTGCCAGCTATCCACACCACTGAGCCTTACAGGTTGCTTGCACCCAGCTCTGGGCTGCTGCACATGGTGATAGGCACATTTCTCACAGTGTCTGGCATCACTACAGAGATGCCAAAGTCACCCACCTGAAAAAGGAACAGCAGAAGGATTTCTTTTCTGTCTTACTCCACTCACATGGCCACAGAGAGCAATCCTTCTTCTGGAAGCGGAGAGGTCTGCTATGGCAACATGTCAGTGTTTTCCCTGTGAGTTTTATGAGCCTCCACAAGAAGGAAATTAGAAACTGAATTGTACACTCTTTCCCATTTATAAACGTGTCTGTAATGTGTACGTTGTGCTGTAGGTTAATGATGCAGTTCTCAAGCAAGATTAACTGCTGCTTCAGACAGCCATCAATTTTTTATGATTGCAAGACCATTTCCCTACTAAAAATGAAAGTTATATTCCCCAAGGGATGGGCTCTATTCAACATCAGTCAAGCGTGCAGGGTGGGAAGACGAGAATAAAATAAAAAAAACAAGTGAAAGCAAAAGACGCAAGCTAGTTCCCCAGCTCCGACACCAGGGAACAGGTACGTGACCTTCCTCACTGTCACTTCTGAGCATCCTGAATAAGGTTACATATGCAGATGGATGTGCCACTGACCCTCACTGATGGGGCCAGCTCCCTCTGAGGTGCTGCTCGAGGCACTCAGTGCCCAACATCAAGCACCAGTGCCTTTGTACAAGATCAGCACAAGTGTCATCCTGCCTCAGGAGCCTGGGACATTGTCCGTGCCTGAGACAAACAGTCCAAAGATTGCTTAATGCTACAGTTGAGCTTTCTACCAAACTCAGCCTATATGGGCCCAGATTCCGAGAAGCTGCCTATAGCTGCACCAGCAGAATGAGGGCAGTCAGCTCACCATCAGTCCCTTTTCAGACATCTGTCTAAGAGAAGTGGGAAGAATGGTCCTGTGTAGGTGTCTCTCTCATTCTTTCTCTCTCTGCAACAACTGCAGAGGGGAGCTTGATGGCTAACTTTGCCATCACATTTTAAATGCTTGAAGCAATGGGAGATGAATCCTCATCTGAGGTACAATGTTTTGTATCAATAATTCTGACCAGGTGCATCAGGTACTGGTGTGGCTGAAAGGATCCCAGCTACCTTCATTAACAATAACCCATATTTTAACATGGTTGATAAAACCATTACCACTCAGTTTGAACCTTTTCAGAAATCTAAGCTAAAAACCACAGTGTCTTTGTAACTATATCCCTTGGCTGAGCTTTGGGCTGGCTCATCCTCATATACTTGCTACTTATTGTATGAGAAGAAATAAATTACATCTATGCAGAGGACCTTGTGTCCTAATAATCATATCTTTGTTTTGTTTTTGACTAAAGAAATCATGAAAGTTGAAAAAATTAATTAAAATCAGGGCTCATATCACTAACCAACATGTTACGTTGCCTATACAGTATAGGTGCCACTGAGATTTTTCTTGAAAAATGGGACTGGAAGAAGTTAAAATTGCAACAACCAACTCCTAAATAAATGCAATCCAGCTACTTTAAAAACTTGTCGGGTGTTAGTTCACTGACAACAGCTGAATAACCCTCAGACAAAGTCCATGCTTAGGTTCATGCTTCACTCCATTTCTTTCACCCAACTTCTGCCCATGCTTGGAGTTCATAGCTGAGAACTCTGGGCCTCAATAACATTTCCTAGGCATATCCCATTATTTCATAGTCTCAACTGCAGCTATAATTGGGTTTTCCACTGGAAATTTTTTTGAAGAAAGCGTTTCTGGGGTTGCTGTATTGCAAGGACTTAGGATAGAAGGATCCAGATGCAAACTCTCAATTGTATAGCTGCCTACAAACCACACCCACTACTGAGTTTACCTTTCTGTTTCAATATTTGCATGGCGTGATACAGCTGGATTATCTTTCAGAGCCCTTAAGCAGTTTGAACATGTTTCTTGATAAAGCAAGGATGGACTTCAAATTACTTTGCATAGTAAATGTTGTTTTCTAGACCTAAGGTCAATGAGGACCCTTTTCATTAAGCCTGAGTTAACAGAATATAGATAAAAGTAAGTTGATGCATTCATTAAGCAAACAATTTAAATATTTACGAGGAAGGAAAATATTACAGCCAAATACGCAAGGTCTCCTAACCCTCTGTCAGGAAACCCTGTGAATCTTATTAGGATATATTTGTAACTACTCTGAGTGGCTACAGAACAATAATTTATGGGGCAGAATATAATGCAAATATGCCAGTTTCAGAACATCAGAAATATCTCCAGTGAACTGTATATAGGCCAAGGACTAACTGTAAAGGTTATTTCTCTTCCAATAAAACCCCAAATCAATTTAGAATATTGGCAATGTCAGCACCTTCTGTTTTTCAAAAGAGCCAGCTCGCATATTGGATGGTTGGTGTGAGTCATTCATAGGAGATGTGATGTTTTTCGGGGCTGGGAAGCATCCACTGCTTCACTGGACTGCTGAATCCTCATAACACAAAGGTGGCCAGGTCAGGATGTAACCAGGAAGGCCAAATTGACTTCTCATTCACTGACTTCTTCTCAAACACTCCAGCCAGGACGGGAGAATGACCATAACCAGTCAGTTCATTCCTGAAAGGGCAAATGTTTGTCAGTGCTTGGGCCAGTATAGCCTCAAAATACTGACACAAAAATGAGTTGTGAGAGGTGTTTCTCCCCTGTATTCCTTAGCCATTTGGAGACCAGCAGCCGCTACATTTCAGAATACTGAAAGGCTTGACAAAGTAATATTTAAATGGAGGAAGGGTGCCAAAATGGTAAGTGCAGGGACTCAAGCTTCCCATTCATATGCAGAACAGGTGTAGCACAAGCTGTAGCTACACAAACTTCAATTTATCTGTTTCTGTTGTCCCACCATCTCCAGAGTGTGGCAGCTCCCCCTGAGTGCTCTGACACAGCAGCAACATTTTCTTCTCCTGCAGCACATCCAAGATAAAATTTGATTAATCCCAAGCTTGTTTGCCTGTCCTGGCCCTGTGTGTATGTGTACACGGAAATTCAGGCACTTTTGCCTGTTTTCATGCACAATGCTGCTCAGAAGAACAAGACTGGACATCTGCAAGCTTATAGGTATAAAAAAGAATGTAAAATTGAGATATGCAAAAGTCCACAGCTCTTGAACTGGATCCCTTGCATCAGCCTGGAGAGAAGGGAAAATGTCATTCGTGTGTACAGATAGCAAGAGTTGCTGCCTTTTTTGCCTAATAAGTACAGGCAAACACACAACACAGGGAGCTAAGTCTGCAAAAGGGTTTCAAACAAGATACAAACATTAAACTGCACATGCCACAGGAGAGTTGTGGCAATTGTGATGGTAATTATTTTCATGTTTCTTAATGCTACTGCAAGATACTCATTTCACTAGCTATTATACTCAAAAATTGTCACAATGCAGGGGGAAGCAGGGAATAGCTTGTATATCTATAATGTGATCGCTGCCAATACATCAGTGTATGAAAACAAATGAAGGCGTTTTCCCTCAAGTACCAGAGTAAGAGCCTACACATCAAAACCATTTGACTTAGCGTTGTGAGGAGAAAATAAATTTTTAAAGAAATAGCATTGGAAGGCAGAAAAACAGATTAACTTTATGGTCATTTCAAAAGAAAAGAAGAAAGCTCAGATGAGGATATCTCTCACACCACAGTGGCTGGCCCTTGCACCAGCAAAGAAAGAACAGGAGAAATATGTTCTATTTCTCATTTTCTGTGTTTTTAATGAAATAATTTTTCCTGTACTTTTATATAGGCTATAAATATTAAAACATGGCTGCACATTCTTTGATGGAGGATCCTGGCAAGCTTATTGTGATGTTGCGTAAGCTTGTAACTTGAACAGCAGATCTTCCCTCCCCCAGCTCATGTTACAGGGAAGGCACACTGAAACTTAGGCCCAAAGTCTTTCCCTTTCAGATGAGCCCCTGCTTTGTTTCCTAGCTTGCTTGGAGCATAAGTGCTAAGGAAAGGCATGGAATTACAAGGTTAAAGGGGAAGAGGGAGAGGAGAGCAGCTTGATTGTCTGACCCTTCAAACACTTTGGCTATTCAGAATTCCATATATAGCAAGAATTAATGAGGCAGAACTGTGCTTCAGCATTAAAATTACCCTAAAATTGTTAATGCTCTATCACTGAACACCACACAAGGAACACAAGACACGCTCCTGCACCCACCTCCACTGGAGCACCTGAGGGACGGGCTTGTGGACCACAGAGAGCGGCAACCCAAGCCAGGAGGGAATGGCAATAGAGGGAAGGAGAGGAGAAGAAAGTTACAACCATGTACTTGGTTCTTCCATATCAAGTAGGAAAGGCCACAAGAATGATATTTCCCACCTGCTCATCATTTCTCCCTGTCACATAGGTTACCAACAAGTATGAGTCCTTTGCAAGGGACAATGATGCTTCTAATCTAGACAGTTTCTGAAAGGACAAAAACAAGCCAGGTTGCACAGTAGTAGCTTTCAGGCTGCTCTCATGTGTCTTTGAGCCTGAATACTCCTAGCTCTGATTAGGGTCTCTGCTAACCAAGCAGCAAACAAACAATTAATTTACACTATTTTCTAACTGAGGAAAGACATTTGCGTGTCTGTCTTTAAAACAATCCATATAATGTATTTGGAAAAGAGGAAAAACCTGAAACAAAGCAACAAAACCAAGTATTACAATTATAATTTCTGTACAATTACATGTAATAAATTCTGATTAAAGACAATCTAATGCATGTGTGCACCTAAAGACCATCATCTTCCTCTTCTTCCTGATATGAGAAGCAACTGAAGATCATCCTTGCAAGAGAAGAAGGGTAAGTAATCTTCATGCTTTTTCCTCCTAAATCTCATCCTGGTTAGTAGGTTTATTCAAAGCTCTCCTCACTAGGATACAGCATGGCAACTTTCAGCATCAGCGAAGACTGTAAATAACTTTAAAATTTATTTCAGTTTTCTGTCAATTGCCTCCTTACCATGGGCAGGTCCATAAGAAACAGGACCAGAAGGCAGTTCCAGAGGCTCTGAATCCAGGCCTGCACAGCTGCAGACTAGGAGCTCTGTGGAGAAAATATCTGTCCTGATCACCTACAAGGGACAAAATTCAGTGCCTAAACATGGATGTATTTTTTGTACCTGAAAGGTCAACAGCTGTGGTATTTAGACGCAGACCCCCTTGAGTTCTGGGAAAAGCAATGTTGGACTTACAGGCAACCCAACTCTGTTTCCAGTTACATCTGCCCAATTCATTTACTTTGAGCTGGACTGGAGCAATTGTAATGTTTGGCTTGTTTCCTCATTGAACACCATGACCCTGACACTGATGAGACAAAAGAACACAGTCCCAAGGAAATAAGCAAGGAAGACAACAGGTATAATCTGTAGCAGTATAAATGCTAAAGAGTGTCCCCCAGATACATGGTGACATTTTTAACATTTGATTCATTTGGATAATTTTCTTTGGGTTCTAGACCTGTGAAGGGAAGTGAGGCAGAGAGAAGTTGGGAAAGCAAAGAAGCTCTTACCATGGGTGGTTAAAGATCTTGATTTGCAAAATCAGCCAGAACTCTCCACCGTTGCAAACCAGTCAAGGTAGCATTCAGCATCAAAGATGCGTTTTCACATTTGTCACCGTTCTGGATTTATTTCTGCAGAGGAAATGAAAATACAATAATGAGCAACCTCCCCTGTAGCCTGAGAGCTAATTACGCACCTTTCCTCACAAAGTAAGCGGGAGCCACACGAGCTTGGAAGATATCCACGGAGCAATTAAACATGCACTTGTCAACATGTCACAAATACTGTGTTTTTACAGTTGAAATGAAAACACAAAATGCCATCTGATTGAACTTCAGAATAATTAGCACATCACAGCACACAGCCACGACAAGTACCTGTCAACAGCTATCAGCACAGCAATGACATTTTCCACTGCGAATAATAATGTCATTTTCCACTTTGGAGTAGTAATGCTATTTTTTGTCTTTTCAAAAAGCGACATTGTTTATAACAGATACAAATATATCCTCCATAAACCGAAACTTCATTCTGCGAAGTTAGTATTCAAAGAGAATTATTTTGCAACCAAGCTTAAGTTCCACATGCAAAAGCCACCGAACCTCTAATTCCATGTTGTAGCTGGAGAAAGAGGAGGATGCTGCCTGTGGGACACTGTCTTTATTAGCCAAAGTCTGTTTACTCCCTGAAGACTTTCTCTGTAAGCCAAGTTTCATAACCAGCAATGCTCTGGACTTGTACTAAACTGGTGATTTCTTCCAGGAAACACACCTATAAAAAGAATATCCCACAGTCAGGTATTGTGGGTGGTTTTCAGCAGTTTTCAGGCGAGCTAATAATGTCAGCTTTGATGTTCTCCTAGAGTAACTTGTTAAGAGAAAGGTAAGGGAAAGTGAAAAAAAGTTTCTGTAAATTTTTATTAAAGTTTTAAACTGCTCCACTGGTCTGTTTTCCGTAAACAAGTTGGCTACTAATAGATGTGATTTAAAATGCAAGTTGAATTGCACAGACTGGCACACTCACCCTTTTTGGGTGGCTGTGTACAATTTTACGCTTGTTTACTATGACTTTAATTAATAAGTCATATGAGCTTAGACTGTTTTATGTCTTTACATAAAAAAAAGATTAAAAAAAGGTTGTTTCTCACCAGCAACAACAGACTGAAAATCCTACAAGGACAAGCTTTGAAAGAAAATCTGGGAGAAGTCAGTATAGTGACAGCCCTGAGTACCCACAGTAGGGCAGGACTGGGCAGGAGTCAGATCCCTTATCTGATGCAGCTAGAGTGAAATCACTGTGGTGATTTGCCTGATGGAGGATGTGGTTTTCCTACTTGCAGCATACCACAGCCTTCTTCTTCCAACCTGCCTGTACTCTGAAAGAACACAGCATAGGGAAGCACCGTGTGGGGATATTGGAGTTGGCTTTGAGAGCCTGAGGCTTGGGTGGCAGCACGGAATAACCACACTGGCTGAGCACACTGCCCAGGCTGAGAAGGAGGAAGGTAATTTAGGGGGAATATTTCTGCATGATGCTCTGTTGTGACACATGGTTTTGCCTTACATGAGAGGTAAATCAATTCCTGTAGCTATTCCTAACTTGACTTGTCTGCCCACCAGAGTGACAGCTTTTAATGCCAGCTGGAATAAGATGGGTGCCATCACAACAAAAATTCTCAATTTACATTAATAGGATTAAGTAACTGATCCGTGGAGATGGCTCAACTCCACTCAAAGCACAGAAACCCTCCTCCACAGAAATATGTATCGTTATATCACAGTCCAGAGCAGTCAGTTCTGTCAAGGCTTCACATTCCCTAGAGTGGGATTTGTCTCTTCACGATTTTAGGCATTAAAAAAGTAGTTTTTCGTCTTAAGTTATAGTGATGGCTTCTGCTATCACCTGTGGAAAGATACCAGTATTTCCAGACAGGAAAATACCTCACTTGTCCTAGGCAGTTGCATCTGCCATTTCCAAATTGTGCAGAAAGCACAGGATGACCCAGAAATTTGGACTGCTACTGGTACTATTGTACGCCAAGCCAGCTTGGGTCTTGTCTGACAGTGGAATTGTAACAAAAGTAATACAAAAATGTGCATTATGGATAGCATGTAAATGGATTCAATTTCTGACTCACCTCAATGTGAGAGAAATCATCTCCCAACTGTGCAAATTTTATACCACTGGTGGCACTGTAGAAAAAACGTAGTTTTGCAGTAGAAAATTTCAGACTCTTGGTATGACATTCTACTAAATGACACTGAGTTTTTGCTATCATGTTTGGTGATTACGAACAAGCATGGATCAGGTAGATAAAGCTGGTTCTCTGTGCCAAAGCCCTACACTGTGTAAAATTCAGATAAAATCTTGTTTTAAATGTAACAACAAAGATCTTCAAGGGCAAGATACATCTCACTCTGTCTCTATCCCCCTGAGCACTAATCCACAAATCTCTTCACTTCCACCCACTGCAAGGAAAGGGCCAAAAGCTACCAAAAGTCTGCATGGTGGAATTTTAGGTTTAACAGTATGAGAAGAAGTCACAAGTAAATAAGCTGTTGAAACTTCTGACAACTACCCACAAGTCTGCAATGCCCCCAGAATTTCTATAGTGACTGAGTTGCTGTTGTGACTACCTGCCCTGCAGCCTGGTGTCCCAGAACAGAGATGGCCAGCCCCACCTGTGAACACCACCACAATCTCTTTGAATCTGTGGGACAGGGCTACCATCTCCTTCACTCCAAGTCAATGAGAAAACTTGAGTGGTAGGAAGCCAAAATTCAAGAATGAGAACCTTTGCTCTACAACAGATGTGCTGACTACAGATGGGGCCTTAATTGCAGAGATTTCTTGTTTGGTTTTGATTTCAGAGCAGTGCAGATTTAGAGATTCATGCCTTGTGGAGAAACTTGTGTGGAAGAATTTTCAAACAAACCAGCTGCTGAGCCACTGTGCCGTGGTCAGTCATTCTGGCTCTGCAGAGTCCAGCCACACTGTCCTGGAGCTGCAAAGAGTAATAGTGTGCCAGTCAAACAGTTTGCTTGCAAACCACTATGAACTGAAAGACAGTAAATCTCCCTTAAAACTCAAATTACCTGGGGATCTACTGGAAATTCACCAGCCAAGTTTAAGAAGGAAGTTCCACTCCACAGGCATTAGGCAGTGAGTTTTGCCTTCCCTGGAGGTGAGATGAGCTGAGCTGATGTGCTAGATGAGTTCTGTCACCGAAAGAGTCGACCCTACTTTCCTGTCCTCCCATTCCATCACTTACTCTACTGCTCATCTGGCTGCTTGGTGATCCATTTCAGACCTCAGACAATTATCCTAGGGGAGAAGAAAAGAGGGCAGAACACAGCTCCTCATTAATGATTTCTATGTTCTTTTTCTTAACTGATTGAATGTTTTTGTTTGTTTTGGTGGGTTTATCCTCTTTCAGGAAAGAAGGGGAGAAGGTCTGAAAAGAAAATCCACCAGAATGAAAAACAGATGAATGCAAGGCCAGCTGGGGAGACCTCCTTTCTCCACAGAACTGTGTAAGCAGTGAGCTCAAAAGGTAACTGAGCTTTCAGGCTCCAGTACAAATCACTCTTTCGAAACAATTATTATAATCCTTCTCTGTTCATAGGGTTTGGTGTCATCAGCCAGGGCAGACACATGGGGGATTCCACAGCAGCTGCACATGAGAGGATTCACATACAGAAGCAGCATTACAACTATCTTGGCTGAAAGATCTTACACAGGATAATGTCATTTTTACAAACCAGAGACATTGATTCAGCTCATGGCACCACTGGAGGAGAACTGAATGCTCTTCAAATGGCAGTATGAATGCATCTTGCAACATCTGCATAGTACTGGAACAATTCCAAAACAGAGACAACACACCTTCATGTAAACTGCAAGTCCCACCACTTCACTAAAAAATGATAAGTTAAAGGTTATATAAGAAAACCTATATTGAATATATAGTGATGTTTCCTGTAGGATTCCTGCCCAAGCTTCCAGCACTTGGGGGTGTAAGGGCATCCTGCACCATAAACTACAGTCAGACTTTACTAACCACCACTCTGTATGCATACAGTTAACCTCTTTTTCAACATAAGTGTATTTTTAGATTATAACAAACCATGAGAGTGACTCGCACTTAGTTATGTGTAACGCAGAAAACCCCAGCCTTTCTTGACTGCTTCAGCCATAGCTCTTGTATGGTGAGAAATGGTGAATCCTTGCTCCGTGTTTGCCTTTCCTACAAGTTTTATGATATTAGGACTGCTAAAAACATGTGCTAGGAGAACTCCACAAGACAAGTCTAAAACAACAAAAAAGTGGTAAAGAAACAAAGAGAGAAGAAAGACAAGCAGATTAAAGCAAAAGTAAATATGTCTCAACTCAGAGTGTTAAAGCTCTGCAACATTTAAATAGGTGTTGGTACCATGCCTCTTGTTCCAAGAAAATCAGTAGCACCTCACATTTCCTGAGTGCATTGCTTTTCTTCTGTCTCATTTGTAGGAGGCAGCATGTCTAAAACAAAGGCACTGCTTTAAGGTGCTTTATGGCAACTTCCCCATTGGTTTTATTTTCAGGCTGCTTTGATTTCCACCCTGACTTCACCTTCAAAGGTACTTCACAGCATACACAGCTCATGGTTCATGTACACGTCCCCAGCTTAGTCAGGAGTCTAACTCTTGCTTTGACATGCATTTTTCATTTTTATCTTCCTAAATTGAAAGGCACACATGCACAAACCCCAGCATACTTCCCATCGAGAGTCCCAGCCTAACGACTGTGCTTTAATTGGCCCCAGGCATCAAAAAGAGCCCAAGAGCTGTCTGAGCACTGAGCCGTGGCTCCCATGCATTTTCCATTGTTTTCTTTTAACACTGTACCTCAGACAGCAGAGAAATAAACATACGCTGATACCCATCTGTCAGACTCATTGAAATAACACATTTAAAGGGGCTAGCAACATCACTGCTTTGCTTCCTCTTCTGGCCCTGCAGTAAGAGCTGCTCTGAGTGCTCATGAGGGGAGGTGATCTGCAGATGCTGCCTTCACCCATCCTAGCCCTGGAACAACTTCTACCCATCAAATGTCCTCCAGAAATAACCCACAAGTCCATTGTTGAAGCCCTCAAGGAGACTACTCCCCTCGGACATGGGTACCTTTCTACCTTTCCTGGATTGTAGCTGACCCTCCTCCAAGAAATCACTGCTCCAAGAAAAAGCAAATGCTTGCACAATCGGGATTCCCCATCCAAGTTCAACTACCAAAAAGAAACCTGGAGGGCATAAACTTTAAATGTGCATTAAGCAGCACTTTTGGCATGCCATGTTGGAGTGACCAATGTAAGTCTTAACAGTTTAATGGGAGTGTAAGCCATTAATTTAGCACGGTTACTTTTAGCAGCTGCAGAGCTAAGGAAGAAATGGTGCTTTCAGAGCCAAGAAAAACACAAATAAGGGTGGTGTGGTCCCTCTGCATGCCCCCTAGCACTACCACCACGGTGGTGACCTGCCATGCCCTCTGCCACACACAACTCTAGCGTGGCCACCCCACACCCCAGAGGAAATTAAAACAATTATTTTCAGACACACTGGTGGTGCTGGGTCCACCAGGCACCTCATGTCATGCAGTTTCTCTCTCTGCATCCTTCCTTCCATGATGCAGAAACCCCAAAGTGTCACCCAAGGGAAAATTTGTCTGGACAGACCTTGAGTTGCCCCATCCCACAGGGCATGTATATATATCTGTAAATAGATACAGATACATGTAATGGTGCAGAAGCTCCAGCGTGGGAAAAGCTACTCTGGGTCAAACCGAAAAGCAGGTCCCCACTTTTGCCTACCTCACATCACACTTGCATGGCACACACACACTTCTCATCGTGGGTGGTCAATTTACACTGACATTAAAAGGGAAAGCAGATCTTCAGGCTCAATGTGTTACCATTTATTTTTGAAAGCAAGAAAAAAGGCAGAGCTCAATTTACTCTGTGTCTAACCTAGGGTAAAACCTATTTTCAAGGAAAGAACTGCTTGATGAGACAAGAATACACAGAGGAAAGAAGGATCTGGGGTTTAGGTGCAGATTTGTGCCTAAGCTGGCTTCTGTTGCCGTGTAAAGAAGGGGATGGATACTTCTTTGGGCTCATGATGACCAGCTGCAGCAGGGAATGAGCTCACTCAAGGAGTCCGGCCACAGCATGGCCTCCCTGACAGAAAAGTATCCCTTGCTGGCACCTGATGGTCAGCCAGTGGGATGAGGCAGGTCAGGAGTGACCAGTGGTGCTGAGCAAGGTCAGTCATGTAGGTTTGCTCAGGGAAAGGAAAGCCTTCCCTCTCTGTCCTGACATACACCCCACTTAGTGTCAGCTTATTTCATGGTTTTAAGATGCAAAAATGCACTGGGAGACCTCTCTCAGACAGATCTGCAAATAGGAAGATTTTTAGCTTCTAGAAAAGAGACATAAAAAGGACAATTGAATGAAAAAGAAATCATATGCATAAAGTCAAATTCTGCAGAACAGATTATGGGACAGGAGCATTTGGCAAATAACAGGAAAACAAATATATTCAGATCCACAGGCTCCCACAAACCCTGCAGGATGGGCCCAGCTGAAGGGCAGACCCTCACTGCAGAGCCCCTCCTGCATCTCCCTAGCTCCATGGCATCTCGGGAGCACTCTCAGCCATACCCCCCCACCAAGCCCTCTGGCACCCATCACAGCATGTGAGCTGCTCTGTGCCTTTGCCTTTCCACACTGACAACCCTTCCCACCCTCCCTGATGGGTGCCAAAGCCCTTGCTCCACTCCCACCTCCCCACCAAGAGTCCCCAAACCAAAACACCCTGGTGGCACATGTGCCTCCAGGATGGCAATATTTCAGGAGCATTTTGCCATTTTATGCATGAAGAAGGGAGGCCAGCGGTGTGACAGATCCCCTGGTGCCTCCTTTCTAGGTTTTTTTCTTTGGTTTTTTTTCAGGTTTAATTTCTCTCTGGAGGCCAAACAGGCCTTGGCAAGAACCATCTGACACCATCCCACGCTGAGGACAACTGAGCAATCAGAGAAGACGGTCATCAAAGAGAAATGGCTTCCAAAACCTCACTCTCTGCAGGGCTGACATTTACCACAAATATTTATACCCTATTTTGACCTGAAAGGTGTCTATCAAGTCTTGTATAAAAGACTCAGCCATCTGGCTCCTTCTGGCACAGAGAAAGTATCAGTCACAGGTTTTATGAGTGCAAGGTCATCCCACATGGCACAGCAAGACACTTACCCTGTCATGAAATCTCCAGCACCCATAGTATCTCCAGGGAACCCACCTTGTCGAATATGGATCCTGCCCATCCTATGGCTCTGCAACAAGGGAGCGTCCTGCTTTGGGGCTCTGGGCAGGCAGCAGGGCTGGAAGGAGGGAAGGGGGGATGCAAGTTGCACTACAAGGCTTACAGGAAAGTTAGGATTGCTCAGACAACTCACACCAAGGGGAGAGGGGTAAAAGGGGAATGAAGCCTGGGTCAGGGGAGCTCAAAACAAAACAAAACAAAACAAAACAAAACAAAACAAAACAGAAAGAGAAATAAAAGAAAGTATTCTGGGAGTTGTCAGTGAAAGTCTATTAAATTCTCTGTTCAAGTCTGTGAAATTTCCTGTCAACATTTGTATCTGTAGGATCTTAGGATGATTCTAACACTCATGTAAGAGCATCCAAAAATAACAATAACAAATAAATATGAGCGCAACATAAAATCTGATTAGCTTACTAAATTTTCTAGTGTGTGCTTCCAAAACATGCATTATTCCATGTATGCTTAATTTGATAAAAACACTGAATACTTAGCTTTGGCATTTAATAAATCCTTATGTGATAATATATTATGTATCTCTATCATCATGCACAGATGACATAACTACACACCTGAAAATGTCTTCCTTATGGAGGATTAATAGAGAAAGTCCTACCAAAAAAAGTCTCATGATTTTAAATTTAAAGCAAAAATTGATGTAATTAAACCCAACACCTACTGAATTATAAGCAACCACTGTAGAAGCATGCATCATTAACGATGACATGGCCCATAAGAATAGATACATGTAGGTCCAGCCTTGCAAAGCCAAGCTCATACATGTCTTTATTCCCTCCTGGAAATAAGGGATCCCAATCTCCAGGACCTGACTTTCTCACACACCTGCTTGAAAATGCTGCTATACATGTGCTTAAATACGAGCAGTTACACTGCCCAACAGCTCAGGAACCTGCACTCCTGGGTTTTCAGATGTTCCATGGATGGCAGCTGGTGCAAATAGTGAAAGATCTGTTACCTAATTATCTTCTATTTTTAAGTATGTCCTTCTCCAATGTTTAACATGCAAAACAAATGTGCATGAAACAGCCCCAAACCCTGTTTTTCAGAGAAATATCTACCTTCAAAATCCAAGAGACAAAGGCAAATCAAGCTGGGTTTATCACGGTGCCCTCTTCTGGCCCTTGAAAAACCAGTCGCCTTGCTGTCACCTGGTATCTGCTTGGAAGAGGTATCAAAAGGAGCATCTGCTTGTGCAAATCGATTTATTTATTAAACTGGCCAGAAAAATACCATCACAGACCATTCGAGATACCATACAAAACACATTTTAAAATCCTTCAGTTATGTATGGGTTTATAAAAATAACTTACAACACTATTTTAGAAATCTCAGTAGAAACACAAGAATTTGTTACCAGGTAGGAATTTAGGCATGAGGCATTCTGCCCACAGCGCTGGGGAATTCACCCCCTGTTCACACCACACTACTGAACTCCCAAGAACCATTTAATAAAAGTAATCTGAACCTTTCTGCTAAAAGAGAAGGAAATGGAAAAACAGATCAAAAAACACAGTCATTTCCATTACAAAGAGGCATTTTTGCCATTTCTTGACAAGTATGTATGTGGCTTATCCAACACAGGAGAGATATTCAAGAATCTGGTATTTTCCATAAAACCTCTGTTTTAAAAGTATTGTTTTCTTAATTAAATATAAAACATAGCACACATGGAAATAAATACAGCTTTTAGATCCTATCTACATAACAGATTTTTCACTACTGGTTTTTGGAGTTTGGCTGGAGGGTTTGTTTTTTGGTTGTTTTGGGGGTGTTGTTTGGTTGGGTATTTTTTTGGTTCTACAGGCTCACTAATCCCAGGGAAATCTCAATGTTTTTGTGTTCAAAGTGGCCAGTTTAGGCCTGAAACAGTGCAGCTTACGACAGCTCACCTGGAAAAAAAGAAATTCACTCAAATTTAATGAAGTTGCACAGAGTTCTTGGAAGTATAATTCATTCAACACTGGAATTCTGTCAGCTCCAAATTGGATTCATTATAATCACACAAGCTTCAAGAAGAGCTGAGATCATCACATCTGCGTTATATGCATGATTGTTACTTTCAGGGAAGAAACACAACAACTTTCCGTATCAAAAGGCCTTAATAAATTATTTTCCTTTCTCACTGAGAAGAATGTTTTCACAAGTAAGGCTCTCTAAATAAAAAGTCACAACGGAGTCAGTTTGGAAGGCAAGAAATATGTTATTTTAGGTGGTACTAAACTTTTTTACAAGGCTATTTTCTTCCTCATGATCAAACAAGTGGAACATCCCCTCAATAGGCAGGTGAGCTGGTAAAGTGCATGCTCATGAGGAGACCTTGCGTTTGCTGTGTCATGACCCAGAACACAGGAGCTATTTTATCTGATACAATTACCTGAACTTGTGGGGATTTTTCTGAGTTGGGGAGTGCTTTGTTCTGCAAAGAACTAGAAAGGAATGTTCAGGAAAGAAACCAGAGAGGAATAAAGCCAAACTAAAACAGTTGTTGTCCAGCTGTGCTAGCAGTTCTTCCATCACTGCCCACCAGACAATGCAGGCTTCAGGCTATGACTTCATTAAAGCATTCATTAAATGCTCTGCTAATCACCAACTCGACAGTCAAGATTCCCATTGCATTGCTAATTGCCAGCCAGTCACCACAAGTGACCAACGCCCACAGAGCTCTTCTCCTCAGGACAATGACATGTCCAGGTGAAGCTCTACAGGTTTCTGCAGGTGTCCAAGGGTGACTTCTCCCAAAACCTTCGTTCTGAATTGCAGCAGTCAGACACCGTGATGAAAGTCAGTTTCTGGCAACAGCAAGAATGGGGGTCTTTAACCTCAGCATCCACTCACAGTGGTGTTTTCACCAGAACGCTTTGTCACAGACAGGGTGGTGAATACCTTGACAGAAAGAAGAAATAAGACTCTTAGTACGGCTAAATTTTTTTTTCCTGGAAGATTAACTTGGGTATGATGTTCAAAACAGCAGCCATTTCTTAAAGTAAGAAAATAATAATTAAAATAATACATTTAAAATCCTTGCCATTAAACAGCACACGCACATACAAATAACTTTTATTCTCTTCATTTAGCTTATGTTCTTCCTTTTACAGTGGAAAAGAAAGAATTAAGGAAGTCACGTGGCTTTATACCACCTCTTGTCTTAATGCTCCTAAGTTTTTACAGTGAGAACAAGCTCAGCAAAAATAAACTCCAGTACACCTAATGAATAAGTGTCTTTATGGCTCAAAGAAAACTTCTTTGTTTGGGAAAGTGAAGTTAACTCAAGGCCTGAGCACTTGGAGAGAATTTTGCCTTTGTGCCTTTCTAGACATTGCAGAAATGTGGAAGTGATTGCTGATGAAGGTATTATGTCTGGGATCTGTGTCCTCTCGACAATAGCTATGAAAACACTGAGTAAAGCTATTTTGAAAAATTCCAATCTTTACTGCTTTCAAGTCACATTAAAGAAAATAGCATATTCAAAAATAACTATTGCAAAATTAACAGGTATTAAAATTTGGGAAGAAAAATTCTACAAAAACTTGTTTAATACTGGTACTTTACTATGCAAATAATTGCACGGTTTTGCATACATACAATATAGAAAGGAAAAAAAGAAATCAAAACCACTGCTATCTAAATGCTTCAAAGTTGCAATAATTAGTTATCATCAAAGCCATCTCTCAGGAAGAATGAACTTAGCATAGAATAAAGTACATATGCATTTCAGCTATGCAAGTAACACTGAAGTATCTAAAGATAATGGGGATCAGAAACACCTATATTTCTCTAAGTAGAAGCTTTGCTGCATTAAGGCTGCTAGCAGCTCTTCAGAGAACAACATCAATAAATGATAAACCTCTTCCACTTTCTATAAGCACGTAAAGCATTATACACAAATCAGGAAGACAAAAGCATGTCTAATATATATGGCAGAAGAACAGTGACTTATCTAAAATATAGTACATGTCTTGAGAGAGGGGTTTGAAGACTTTATTTCTGATCCACGGGCTGACAACATAAGGGAGTCTTCATTTATTGTTATTTCACTTCAAAAGACCAAGATTAAAAAGCACAAAATTTATCTGCTTTCCTTCTAGCCAGACTGCAAGCCCCAGGTGTGGGAGGGGACCACACTGCTCCCTAGTAAGCCAGCTGGAGTCATTTGATAATTGCTGGAAACATGTATTTTTTGACAGAATTTGTTTGTTATTTAAATGAAGACAAAACCTTGGATCCAATGGCTGGAAGGCCATCATTAGCTGCCTAGAAGAATCATCCCAGCTTTCAGAAGACAGTTTCTCTTCATCACAGATGTCCAGTTGTACCCTGCTGAATTCCAGGCAGCACAGAGCAGTTGAGGCTGAGATGTAATTCTCTGTAGGGCTGAGGTACTACCAGCGCTGTGCTTGCAGTTATTTGGACTTTACTTTGCAAGAAATTCCATTCTGAGCTCGTGTTTTCTGCAGAATAAAATGCTGCTCCAAGAAGAGAAGTGAAATCTGGCTCTAATTTGTAAGCAGTGAGCATGGGACCCTTGGTCTTAAGATTTTCTTCCAGTGGAATAAAACCATGCTTCACAGGAGACTTAGCAATTAATTAGTACTAGTGCCAGAGATAATGTCAGCATTCGACCCTGTAACACTGCCCCTTTCCTGTTCAAATCAGACTTCATTTTCCTTAACTTTTACAGGGATGTAGCAGAAATAACAGTGGTATTATCCATCATTCTATTCATCCAATATGCTCATTCCTCGCAAATTCTGAACAGTTTTCAAGCATTTTTCTAATCAAAGAGTGCCATCTTGCACTTTGATTTTTGTTTACTGCTCAAGAGATTAAATTAAGTAAAAGCATAAAAAACCCTTTTGAAGACTGCCACTAAAAATGATCACTGTTCCCTGGAGCTTTTAAATAGCGTATTTCTCCTGAGCCAATTTCTTCCTCCCCCACTCAAACAAATATGATTATCTGAAATTACCTCCCTGAATTATGTCTAATCATCATTCTAGTCAGTTGCAATTCTAGCAGCTCAGATGTCCAGAATAAATTATGACTCTCCTCCTCTCTTCACACTGCATATGCTAATACCCCACTTCAGTTCACAGGTTTGAATGCCTCCCTCAGAGATCCCCTCCACAGGGGCCCTGGTAAGATAAGGACCTGCTACCCCTCTTCAAGGGCCTCCAAGAACACCATTAGATGGTACTACAAACACCAGAATCTATACTGTGGATGCTTTGAAGATGATTCAGATTGCTAGCAGTCCATTCCATTAATGGAGTTCTTACTACATTGCTTTTACTAAATCACCTTGAAAATAGGAAACAAGAGGGTGGATATCACTTCTGCAGAGCAGCATCCTGGTGCACCCTTGTAACACTTTATATCCAACACAACCTGAGATTCTGTACAAAGACTTACACAGGTCATAAATGAGCTTTCAGGGATCCTCAGCTAATATAAACTGGTCCTAATGCTACTAAAATCAATCCTTGATTTACATCTGGGAGGAGCTCTCCCACACCTGCTAGAGGAAATTGAGCTCTTCATTAAAGAGGAACTGCAAGATAAACAGAAGAAGAAATATTCATGTGGCTTCATGAATTGAAGGCCTACAGAATAAAGAAAAGATCATCAAGAGGAGAGAGTTTAATAGAAAAATTGTCCTGTAGCTGGTCCCCTTTCCCAGCACTAGTTTGTAAGACTATTTTGACTACACTAATCTAGCTTTGACAACCACTTTAGCAGAAATAGTATTTGAAGCCTTCATAATGAGTGGGAGAAAAATTCTACACTCCCCAGTAAAGAGAGAACTGGATTAAGGGAGGCCTTAAACTTTTCACAAATTAACACAATAAAAAAATTTTAAATATTCCAGACTAAATCTAAGTGTTAGAATTCAAAATATTAAAACCAGATAATTTCCTGCCCTTTCCTCCCCACTATCTTCCTGCTAATTCTGACCTCTTTAATAGAACTCTGTTATTCAGATTTCTAACACCTTACCCCAGAATGTCATGAAAGCTGAGTTTTGAGGTGACTTTGTATACAAACCTCTGCACAGACAGGATGAATTCCTACGGTGCTGTCCAGCTGTTCCTTTGTCATTCCACATTTAATAGCAGCTGCAAACCCTTGGGTGACTTCTCCAGCATTTGGACCAAGGACATGGAAACCAATGACTCTCTCCTAAATGCCAAAGATAATCAAATGCACGCACAGTCATGAATTCAGTTCTCTTCAGGCAACGTGTAAGGTTTTCTTACTCAGAGTATATAATTTAATCAACTCACAAAATGTATCACAAATTAATGTAACCAACAAAATGTGAACTATCATTAGCACCAACAGATGGGAGATGGTGTAATTTTGGTTTTTTTCTTCAAAGATTCAACTAGGAACTCAAGAGTCAAGTTCCTAATAAAGTTTTGTACAGGAGTACATCATGAGCATACAAATTTAACACACTCCGTGGTCTGTGCTCATTTATGGGTGTCTGAATTGCAAACAAGGATTTCAATTTTATTCAGGTGAGTTATTCCACTCACTCCAACAGAACACTTGCCTAAGTAAAGATGAGCACCTTGCACAAAGGTTTTCCATGCAAGGGCCTGTGGTAGGTGGCTACATGGTCTGTGTCTGTTGAAGAATTTTCAGTTTGATAGTTCCTCACAAGAAAGGACCGCAAGCTGAAGTTGCAGACATGGCCAGAAGTCTATTATAACTAAACTGCCAACAACTTTGGTGGCAGTGTTGGCTTTCACGGGGAGATAATACACTTAAAGACTGGCAAAAAACCCCTTCAGTTACAAGGAAGGTACTGTTCACACTTCTCCTATCTATACTCCTGTTCAACTGCAGAACATGTTACACTGCACACGCATCCTCAGAAAACACCCAGCAGAACAAGCTGTACTGACCTGACCTGCTTTGCTTAAAGAGAGACACATGAAAATTTAGCATGTCAGTTGCTGTGGGCTTTAGTGGCCTTCAGGGAATCAATCAGATTTTGGTGAGCATAGATGTAGCCCAGCTGAGTATCAAAGGTTATCTGCTCTTCCTGCTAAATATCACATATATTGGGTATAGTGGATACTGCTGAAAGACTATTATTCTTTCAGTAAGTCTGAGGACTGAGATTTACCACAGGGTTTATTTAAATAAGAAAAGCTATAAATAGGTAATAAGTAAAATGGAATTATCCTTCGTTTCCTTGAAAAGTATAGACATAATGTCAAAATAAAACCATAGTAATGAAACCAAGGCAATGAGACTTTTAAATAGCTACTGAACTTTTTTTTTTCTGGGGTAACTTTCAACACTACCCTTAGATGTTTAAACATGTTTCAAATTTTCAGGACAAGAAATGAAAATAAATTAATGAAACAGTTTAAATCAATATTAAACCTTTGCATTTTCTTAAGTAACTTTGGATTAGAATGTAGCCAGAGGTTCTAAGATACCTTCCACACTACTGCAAACTCCTCCAGAAACAGGAGATGGGCAAAGCCTGACAGGTTTGCAAACTTTACAAAATGGTGACATGATGCTTAGAAAGACTGCAGGAAGATAAATCTGTATCTAAGAAAAATGAGTATGGGTAAAGTAAGTTTTCGTTTTTTCTTTTAGGACAGATAGCTATGCCACCATCTTAACAGGAACACATTTTAATAGAATATTACTCTTCATAATAATTGATATTATTAAAATCAACTAAATTTTATTGAACAGATGAAGATAATTCTGAGATGGACACACCAATTCTTCTAATCAAGTACTAGCTGCGCTTTTGCTTCAGCCAGGAAATTTGATCCCAGTTCAGGGATTATCCTGGCATTATTACCCCAAATGGGATTTGTGCAGGCAAGATACATTATCCTGTTAGAACAAGCTCAGGAGTTTTATGAACACGTGTGTTTGGAGAGGTTACAAGTTGTGATGGTTTCTGAGAGACCTCAATTTGAAAGAAAAGAATCTCCCAGAAAATCATGTCTAAGTTTGGGGAGGAGAGAATAAATCAATAAAACTCCTAGCCATGCATTTACATGCATTGATGTGCTTACTTCTCAAAGTTAATGAACAGTCTTTAAGGTCTCTAATTCTTATTTTACATATATGGAAGAAGTACCGCATACACATAGTAATGGCAGAATTTTATATTTTACTGGGAGTTGGTTTTGTATACACAAAAGTATGCATGACTATAGATATTTATTATACTTCAAAAGGTAGGCAAATTTAAATAAATTTTAATTTGTTAAAAATAACCTACTTATAGCTGTTGTATCATCAATAGTCCCTATGATAAACATACAGATATTGTTTTCCCTGGAAGGAAAAATGCACTTACGTTATCTTGAATATTGCAAATTATCTTTGCATAGCATTTGTTGTTGTCTCTGGATGGCACAGTCCACTCCAATGGCCAGAAATGACTATGGTACACCTGGAAATAAAACACAGGTTAAAGAAGAGTTGTATAATTTCCACGCAGAGAGCATAATCTTCCCAAAGCTGCCAGATTATCCTAAATAATGAGCTATGTACACAGCATTTAGAACATCTGAAATCATGATGATACTCTATTCCCTTGATGACTGCCAAAGACAGAAATCTCTACAAAACACGTACTAGTGTCATCCAATAATTGAAAAAGGAGAAGTCATAAGAATATTACACTTCCAGGACACAGTTCACCACACTCTTATTAAATTACAAAATCACAAACGACTCAATAATCTTACTGAGGCTTCCAAAAACAAAAGTCAGTAAGGTGACACAATAACGAGGTCAGAATACACTAAATGAGGACTTAGCCGGAACACAAATGCTTCTGGGTGCACATTTTAAAAAATAAAATGCTTTGAAAATCAAAAGTCTATTTTCCAGAACAAAGAGTCCACTGTTTCACATATAACATCAAGAATTTTGCTCAATAACAAAATATTTGACTGGGTATATACAAACTTTGTGGGCAGAAAAGCATTTAAGCCTCTGCCCTGTGGTCAGGTTAACAGTATTTCACACACCGCCATTTTGAGTTGTATTTACTTATTTTTCTTCACATTCAATTCAGAAAATGTCAGCTAAGAGGGGGACAAGTTCTCAACTTCATGCACTACCACTTACCTGCTTATTTCTGCAAATAATGCTCCTCAGTGATATTTGCAGGACATAAAATCTCAGTTTATTGTGAGATTTCCTCCCCTCATGCTTTCTGTAATGTGGTCAGTACAGCATTTTGGAAGAACAGCCTTAGGCACTAAGTACTTATATTTGCCTAATTTCACTCCTGACCAGCGATCCCAGGGAATGAAAAGGGATTACTCACATGAGTAAAATTAAGCACATACCTCTTTGTACAGACAAAGTAAACAGGAAAAATGAGCACAATATTTGGCTTTATAAAGTAAAAATCACTATGGTAAGGAATTTGCCGTGCTGTAGGTACAAAAGCTCCACTTTGACATTAAAACCAGTGTATTGCTTCCAGCACATACCCAGCT
>WEKY01042793.1:245766-264284 GCA_013390045.1 Picathartes gymnocephalus
AAGCCAGGACTCATGAAGGCACTACACTTACTCAGCAGACACTTAAACAGAGTTTGGCAGTACAGTCCTCTGAAGATTTAAATCTAAAATAAGTGTCCCTTCTGTCAGGGTGGTGGAATAAAATTTGACTGTGCAATTAAAGGCTGTAGCACAGCTCCTATATCCCAAGGAACTCAGTGAAGATCACACAGACAGCCTCAATCTGATAGTCTTTAACTCTGGGATTCCTGACTTCTCCACCTTGAAGTACTTTAAAGCACCACTTTACAGGCTGTTTTATCTGTTACCTTTAATTTCATTTCTACTTATTAGAAGGGAAACATATGACATAGTGTTTTGGGTTCAGAGGGCTTATGCCAGTTATTTAGCATTGCTATAGATTTGCCAGCCTGTAATTCCAACCTCTGTTTCTACATCAAGTGACTTAAAAGTTACTCTGATATGAAAAACGTTTTATCTTTGTATAACATTTTTCCTTGGCATTAGCAATTAACCAGACACTTAAAACCAGTTTTCTCAAAAGTTGAATTATCTTCACTGAGTAGTTGGAAAAAAAAATTGTGCTGAGTTTCAAGACTGCCCCAATGCATGAGGACAGATTTCTACCAACTTCATAACATCAGCAGCTATACTATTACCACTTTGCTTGATATCTGAGTACAGAGTTTTCTTTCAAGCAGACTGTGCTCCTCAGTATGGGGAAGCATTTACACACAAGGAATGACTTCACATTCCTCCCTGTTTTTACCTGCTAATGCAGTATTCCCTGTCTCCAGGTATACCCAGGTAGCGTGGTCGTTCACCAGTGGCAATGATAAATCTCTCGGCCGTGTACAGCTTCTCAATTCCTTTCTTGTTTGTTGCCTGCAGATAAAGTATTAGTGCAAAGTGAGTGTTTTACAGTCCCACCACGGGAAAAATTATTCTACTTGAAAAGCTTCTCTATTCAGACAGCACTATAGGAAGACACAGCAAACAATGGCTATGGAGTACCTTAATTGTGTGTGGCCCAACAAATTCTGCATATGCATTCTCATACGTGACCTTCGTGTCTCTCAGTGCAACACGATAGCCCCAGTTCAGTGAACCAATGTAATTCTGAACAGATTCTGTCATGGTCATCCAGTTGTGTTGGACTGTCAGAAACAAAAGAGAAAGGTTAATCTTTTAGTCTGAGTTTTTCTTTTTCCATAGCAAAACTTGTATTCTCAAACAGATTCTTTTCATGGCCCAGTCTTACTCAGTTTGTCTTACTCCTGTTTTATTTCAGGGTAAATCTACTGAAATTCAAAGAATTACAATCAGCACAGATAACGAGAGGTCACAGTGCAACAGGTATGACTTAAAACATTGAAAATTAAGATTTACTGAATTATTGACAGTTTTATATCGACAGATATATATTGACAGCAATATACATGTTGAATGTTCAACAAATGAAGACAATGCATGTCTGAGAGGTGCGTCTGCATACTCCCCATTACAGGATTACAGCCTAAATATATCACAATCCTATAACCATGCATATCAGAGCTAATAAAAAGTAAAATCTGTCTTCTTACATAATAGTAACAGACAATTAGGGAAAAGAAATCCTTGCTTGTAACTATAAGAAGTTTCTGTCAGGGAACATTCTGGGGTCTTCCCAGAGATGGTACATTCAGAAATGGAGCAATACCTTATTGCTTTCATTCACACAACAGTCTCATCAATTACTAACACGATCAGGAGCTATTAATAAACAGATCAAACATGGAGGCAATAAGCTCCATGGCTTTAGACTTGAAAAGTGTTTCAATTTACCTGTAATGTCTCTGAAGTTGCCTCACATTGACAAAACCAGAACATGCTGCAATGCAACAAGCACCTGATAATGAGAACCACTTCAGGATTTTCAGTGCAAATGAAAAAACTGAAAAAAGTGTCCTTCTTTACCTTCTTCTGTAAACTGCCACCCAAATTTGCGTGAATCTTGCAAGGCTTGTCCCAGTAAAGCCGCCTGGTGCATCAATTTTTTAGGTATACAGCCCACATTTACACATGTTCCTCCAAGACCTGAGAGAAAGGAACAGACATCAGTTTTTACGTTAGTCTGGCAGATTTCAAACATGAGAATTAGCATTTCTGAGTAAAGGTCCTTTATAACAGGATTGCAATGAAGAGAAATTTACCCCATGAGCTTCCCTGAGGTGTAGGCGTGACAAAGTCCAGCACCATCACTTTCTTTTCATATTTGGCAGCCTCCTGCAAAACAAATTAAACAAGACACATATCCAAATATTAGAGGTTAAATTTGGAGTAGACGATAACATCATGCATTGCTGAGAAGCTTTGTGACTTTTAATTAAGTAACAATGAATGATTTGCAAGGGAACAGACCATCATTAATCCTCTAAATTCATCTGTGCATTCAGTAGGAAAAAGAAGATGAAAGGGAAAAAAAAGGCATTCATCCTGCTACACAACAGCATGGCATCAGCTGATACACAAGAGACTCTGTGAGTCCAACCTCCTCTTCACTCCTCCATCCTGCCACTATGTTCAGATTATTTCCCAACATGCCCATTAACTTTTAACCTATTTAACCAATTCCTAATTAATCTAGTTTTCCCTTCAAAGATGGTTTCTCCAACATTTGTTTGAAACCACATCAGAAAATGACACAAGCAGTCACATGGCTAAGCATGACAACCTTAATGATTCTATGAGTCTATACTTCCCCTAAGAAGTTTCGTTAGCAAATCTACAATTAATGACTGTAAATGATACTGAGAACTATATACTAATTTCACTGCTCCCTTCGTGTTTGTTAAGAAAAAGGCAAAAAACTGACAGCAGTAACTGCTGCCATGGAAAAACACTTAGGCAAGCACTAGGTAGCTGAGAAAAAACAATCACAGATTCCTCCCATGAGATGCAGCAAAATAATTTTGCTACTTGGAGTGGCCACAACTATGCTGGCATCATATGATGAGTTCTTAGACATGTAAGCAGTAACAACTATAGGAACAGGATATTACTCTAAGGCCATGGGTTTGGTTTGGGAGGAGCTGGACAGCCTTCAGTGTTCTGTTACCAGTAATACTTGTTAATCCAAATAGTTGACAACCAGAATTTCAATTTTAAATGTATCTTACTGCATGGAAAATGCAAATCACACTTCAAATAGCACAGGCTATAGACACCTTTGGAAACTACTGCTGTACTGGATTTCCACTTCCAATAAAGACCTAGGTTGGCCAAGAAGCTAATTCCTATCCATTAACAGCAGCTCTGAGAAGGTTCCTCAGAAAGGTGCTTAGGGACTGAGACACATCATTAAGGCTCCTTTATAATGACACCGGTTAAACATTGCTCCAAAGAGCCTTACCAGGGTTACTCTGGCTAAGTAAAATGCATGAATTCCCAAGCTTCCCTCAGCTACATGCTCACATAACACAGCACAGCATTGCATTACCACCTCGGCACAGATGACACACAGATATAACCACTTCTACAGAGTGATTTGCCCACAGCCACAAATCTGCCCTCTAGGCTCTCAAATCTTTCGGGGCTCAGTGCGGTGCTGCAGAACACAGCAAGGCTGCTCAGGGCTGGAGCTGTGCTGTGTGAACTGAGAGCAGGGGCCTGGCATCAGTGTGAGTCTGCAGCTGGGTTATATACCAAGTCAGTCTGGCAGTGTTTGCACTCACTGTGGAGAATTGCCTCCAAAGTAACAAGCTCTGGGCAAAATGTAGAGAGGAAGATGTGCACACAAAGGTGCATGTGTCAGAGTGAAAAGCACACATTTAACCAATCTAGTTAAACAGCTGCAAACCTGAGTGCAGATATCTGGAACTTCATATGAGAGCTGAGTAGCTGGGTTTTTTTCTGTTTTGGTACGGTTTTTTTTAAAGCACTGTCAGTTAATTCATTAAAAAACATTGAACAATCTAAGTAAAAGTCAGAAGTTTATGTGTGTAAAACAGCTTTACTTCAACTACATGAAACTGATTTGAAATACACACATTACTACTGATAGTGATGTTGACTTTATTGATCTACCATCTTCTGCTCTACTCTACAATCAATTGAGAACACTGAGAATCAATATACTTTATACACTGAGTTGAAGGAATAAGGCAGTTTATCCTCCTGCTGCACATCTTTTCTGTCCTACAACTGAAAAGTGATGCAATAAATATCACTGCTGTAGCTTCACAACATAGCACATGCATACAACAAAGCAGTTAGTCTCCTTATGAAAACTTCAACAGCTGGCTTCTTATAACTACAAACTCTATTGTACTCCTGTTACTCTCTCCCATCCCAGAATACCTCCATCCTCTGGAAAGCAGTGTTTGCTTCTCTTTGTGGTTCTCAGAACTTTCACAGATCTTACCTTCAATCCTCAATCCTACACCATGACAAGAGTGCCCCTATAGATAGGAAAGCAGTAAACTACCAAAACAGACTATGGATCTACAATCCATCACTCAGCCCTGCACATTTCCATTGTAACAGATGTACTTCTAGGGGACCAGGGTTCACTGTCAATCCAATGCTATGATAAAATATTTTCTTTTTATTTTCTTTCACTCTGCCATGACCTCCTCCACTTCTCAAGAACAAAAGGAATACCCCCTGACTGGAGGAGCAAGGTCTCCAGGTCTTGAGCAACAAAGTAGTTTTATTTAAAGGAATGCTCAATTTATTTCTAAATAGTTAATTCTACCACAGACAGAAGAGACACAACATGCCTGAGTACTGATGTAAAGGAGAGCTACTGACTTACATTAAATTTCCACAAGTTTAAAATATTTGGGATAATGACAGCTCTAAGAGCTGGTATATTTCGTACCGCTGTGCATTCTTCTAATTAATTCCACATATGCTTCTAATAGAAATATCCTAACCAAACCCCATAATTCATCTGGCTACTGGCAGGAAATACCAGACCCTAGAAATGAAGGGTAAGACCATAACTCTGCCTTAAGTATAGGCAAAATCTCAATTTATGCAACTATGTAAGCTCAAAAATCACAGACACTTCCCAGGTGTCAAGAATTACAACAAGATACACAACTATGTCTGAAAAGATACTATTTCTATATAAAACTAGATACCTCTTGATGTTAATTTTGAATAGTTTTGAAAACCCTTTCATTTATGAGTTGAGTTTAAATTCAACTACTAATAAACACTATTAAGACATCTACCTGCTGTTTCCCAGCAGCATCATCTCCCATTAGTGGGGACTAAGTTTCATTCTAGTAAGGAGTACTAAGGAATATTAAGGAGTATACCACATTTTCCTTCTTTAGAACATAAAGAAAAGAATATTGTATAATTGGCACTAACGTCCAAAGAAATTTCACTGATCAGGCAGGAGTGTTGTGCCCCTGCAGTGTTAAAGATACCCAAATCCAAGACACTGAGGATGTCACCCACCTACATAAAGGAAAGTATAATTCTGTATTTTCCCCCTCATACCTTGGCAGCTGCCAGACCACCTGAGCCTCCCCCAATGACAATGAGATCATAGTCATAGGAACCCGGCATTGGCATAAGCCCGTTCACTTCCATTGTTTTCTGAGGATTGTCTTCTTCCTTATGTGCCTTAACAGAGAAAACAAAAAGTATTAGGGAATATTGAAACCCTACCCACAGTGTTCAAAAAGTAGTATTTTCAGCAGCAAATATTGTGATAAGGGAACACAATTGCATATGAATTTTCTGAGCTCTGCTTTTAATTAGCTGTAAATTTCATCTTCCTAATCCATCTGTTAATGGCTCTATACCTGTCAGAGATTGAACTATAAATTTTCTTGTTCATTGGAGCACTGGGCTTCCTTGCAGAGCTTAGTTTTCCACAGTAGTGCAACTCCAGTGCCTCCTCATACTATACTCTAGGCTGAGATACATAACAGCTGACACAAGCATTCCATTAATTTATTTTATTCTTTTCATCTGTCCTGGACTTTTCTAATTAGTGTTTTTCCCCTTCCACTGCATGTATTTGTAGGAAAATACAACAATCCTACGCAACGCTGTACTAATCCCCAGTAATTACCAGCCTTACCAACAGAATGAACAGAACTGAATGAAGAAAACCATTTCTGAAAACTGTATTTTTGTAATATGCCAGTGTTTATCATTGCTTTGGTTTAGCATAACTTTGGCATCAAATGGATCAAGTGTGACCACTATGGTTTCACAAAAGATTTTTTTTTTTTAAATCACAACTACTACCACAGAAAAACTACCCATTAGCCCTAAAATGCATTTTGACAGCTTATGCCACAAAGAGCATGGCATTATCTTCACATACACTTTCTAAAATGAGCCTTCATACTTCGTTTGCAAAACTCCAGTTTCTGAGGGCTTCAGACCTTCAGACCTTTGGAGCTGTGGCAAAATTCTCAATGCCTCTCAAATTGCAGGTCAAGATCTGGAATGAGTAAAAATCAGATTCCTTAGCTGATGTAAATCAGTGAGCTTCAACTAAAGTAATGAAAAAACTTTTAAGACCAAGCTCATAAATTAAGAAACTCACACTTTGCCGCTTTACAGATATGTGTTTCTGTCTGCCTAACTTAGTAGGACTTGATTCAGTACTACTGGAATAGTTGCGGCGAATCAAAGGAAAGAAAAGAGCCCAAAGAAGTTTCCCTCGTCTTTTCATCTTCATTTTGTTTTGCATTAAACAGCCCTTTGTACTCAACCCATTCTACTGTTGCCTTCCTCTGAGGTTATTCCCTCTCTGTCACCTGCCTCTAAGGTTTGATTAGTCCCTCTCTATAACTATGTCTACCCTACTGACAAAAATCCCCTATCCCTCAGACGAATTACACAGCAATGTCAGCAGAAATTCAGGCTGTGCATCTGCCTCCAGGAAGTTAGATTGTAGTAGTATTTCATAACCCCAGGCAGCATGTTAATAGTAGAAAAAAAACCTAGAAAACACCTGAGGCCTCTGTGAAGACATCCAAAAATACCTCATTCTCCTTCCTCTTCTCCTCCTGCTTCACCACCCCAACACACACCCCTACCACTGAACCTACTTTGCACTTGGTTCCCTTTTCTCTAATTTTCTAACACAGCCACTATCCAGGATCAAACTTCCCACCGCAATCAGAGCAAAGGGGCGTGTATCGTACTACAATATGCACCTTCACTTCATTTGTTTTTAGAGATGTAAAATTAGAAAAAGGGTGCCATTCTTTTCCAAAGCACACCTTCTTGCTTGCTTAGTGGAAACAGGGTGGTGTGAAGCATCAGGGCAGACTAACTCCCCCACAGTCATCAAACCCAACTGCTGAGTTGCTTTATGATGCATAGAAAGAAACCACACCAACTACTCATTTGCTTAGATCTCTACTTATATCACGCTACTTTTTTTTTTTCCCCTTTTAAGAAAAATGCCTTATAATTTCACATGGATTAAGAAATTTCAGGTTTTATTTTCTACTGTTTGGTTCATTTTTCATTAATTCTTCATAATAACTCTGTATGAAAACATATTAAAAGTTTAGATTAGACAAAGTAGACTACAACCTTCCTCCTAGAACCCTGCTCCAAAGCAGCCAGACTCTTAACAAGCTCTGCATCCCATTTACTGGGGTAACTTCATGACCATGATTCTATTCTGAGAACAGATCTCCTCCTCTCTTCACTACAATTTTTACAAGAAAGCCTACATTCTGATTATTTTTCAATGTCAAAACTAAATTACAAACTTTGAAATGTATCTTCCCCTACCTTTAAAGTTCTCTCATGATCTCCTATTTGCTTCTCCCGTGCAGAAACAACTGGCTGGGAAGTTTCTGCCGCTGCTTCGCGCTGCCCTTCTCGCAGCTTCGGGGCTCCCCCTGTGAAATAAAGGATAAAATAACTCAGTGTCTGGAGAGAAGTCCTTTATGAGGGCTGTGCTCCTCGGGAGGAATTGTCTGGGGGAGTGGCCTGGCGGCTTCATTGCTTCCTCATCTGTGGCATGTCTGTCCCAGAGGAGCGTTTCCTAAGGCGACTCATGACTCATTTGCAACGTTAGGATGACTTGTGATATTTTTCTGTTTAATAAAATACCATGCCAGAGTTGGTTGAGATTTGAATACTTTTGGCTAATCTAACAATATGCTTGGATCAAAGCAAGGAAATCATATTTCCTGTGGCTAAGCCTGAAACTTCAGTCTCAAAGGAAAATTATGATTTTTAGCTTTCTTGCCCAGAAAGTGACATTTAAAGTCTTGTACTTTTTAAACTGAATTAAAAGTTGTTAGTTTTCTCCTACAATTAGTTGCCCAGAAACTTCTTTAGCTCAATGCATTGATAAATGTATTCAAAGGGCTGGAAAAGTTCCCACTGGTCATAAGTGATCTTATAGAGCTATGTATCTCCAACATAGAAGTTTAAGCATATTAGTGAAAAGAAAAAAAAAAAAGTATTTACATACAGTGAAACTTGATTTGATGTGGCATTGAAAAAGAAAAAAGTGGAAAACCTAATAGTTGATTGGAATCCACTATCAGCTCTGTCTTCCTCCACATAACTCTGAGCTGTGTTATGCTTAATTTCCAATAAATGGGTCAGCACACAGTTGTTTGTACTTAATCACATACATACTTTGCACTGTACAACCAGCATTAATTAGCAAATCCTGACACGTGCCCATACTTAGAGAAACAGCCATACTGAATGCTATGTATACATTCCTTGGGCACTGAGCCCACAAACCTGAAAAGCATTCACACACACACAAATGAAAAAAGGCAGTCATTGAAAACTGGCCTGTAATCTTGTCACCTCTGACTTCCCTGAAATTCAGTGCTAAAATTCCTTCATCTCACAAAGATATTGGGAAAAGTACTTTGGTGATGATGGTAAATGGGTTTAAAGTTCAGAACTGTTATGCAACAGTTAACACTAATATTAGTGATGGATACTACTTTTCCTATTCTAGCTGGGGAACGTACATGTAAAAAAAGAAAAGCAAGAACACAGGTTTTGAACAGCCTTCACAAGGTATAATTTCACAATCTTCACGACGGGTAATTTTTTGCTTCACTATATTATATTAAAGCTACAGTCCTGTGTGTACCTGAAGCAACTGAAGGAGTATTTTTTTTGTGCAAGTTTGAACAATCTCAGGAATGTTCACCTAAAACTGTGTCTTCAGTGAGATAAAAATCTAGTCATTAGACAACACAGGCACCTATATAAATAGATCTAATTATTTTCAGGTAGATCTGTGCCAGAGGTGCCAAGTTTTAGCAATAGCCCCAAAACCCAAAGGCAACCATAGCCCCTGGCAGAGACTTGAAAGAGTTTGTATGTTGGCTGGCTCTGCTGCTGGAGGCCTCGCCCTTGTTGGTTTGGGCAACCTGCCACAGGCAGCATGACAAAGCAGAAAGTGCTCTGTGTGTCACCAGCTTGCTCTCCATAAAATTCCACCCATTAACAGCAACTGCGATAACCCACAGTCCTGGTGAATAATCGATACTTTCCAAAAATGAATCAGCAGACACCTTTTTGCAAAGCAAGACTGCTAAAGAGAACCTGAACCACGGATCTGCTCTGGATCCCTGGAGCCCTCAGAGATGTGGTGGTGAGGGTGACTCTCTTTACCTGGTAGGTATCAGCGTTACTTCAGCAAGTCTGTAGCAACTCACAGTCACTGCAGGAAAGCCCAGTGAGGCTCTTGCCCTGCACTACCACCAACCTTTGGTCTTGGTAATCCCAGTCTAGGAGGTGGTGGCTGTTGAGTGGCACCTTCCCTATGACCTGCCAAGTGCTCCTTGACATGGGGTGAAGCAATCTAACCAACCAATACTAAAAAAGGGGACAAGTCTATTCTCTTCCACCACACTGGTTTTTTTCCTTCTTGCTGTCTGCATATTTGGCACAAGTTCTGGCAGACATCAGATCTGTGCATGAGCTAAATCAACTCACTAACATAGGAGAAAACGAACCCAGGAGAAGAAAAGTTGTGGACAGTTTCCCACCAGTCTAACAAGCTCATCCAGCTCAGAGAACAATCCTGTGAGCACCACAGCTGGTGCCAGGACAAAGGCATTACAGACCAGTAGAGAGTAAGAGGAGACAAAAACACCTCTCACTGGTAGTGGCGAAACTGCCAGTTTTGCTCAGAACTTGTCCAACCAGAAAAAATCCCCAACTTTTAAGCCTTGTTTCTTGAGCAGAGAAAAAAAAAAAAAATACAGTGAAACAACTATGGTATTTTTAATCCATATGCTTCCTTATTGGGAGTGAGCTTCCTCACAAACCAAAGTCCTCCCTGACACTGAGGCCTCTGAACTTTTGACTGTTGGTTGTGTAACTTCTGGCTAGAATGAAAAAAAGGCATGATTGGTTTCAGATGGCTTTGATTAGGTGGGAATAGACCAGCCCAGCCCAACCCAGCAGCGTGGACCAGCTTTGTAAGCAGAACTGCTCCAGGATAAAAATTGCCTTACCCTGCAAAAGCAATCCAAGGATCCCACCAGCTGCAGAGGTAGGACATGGGCACCCATGGAAAGCACTTGCCCTGACTCCCTCTGAAGGTCTAGAAGTAGCACTTCAAGGCAAAAGTTTCCACTGATTTACCTAGATTTTCTGTATCACACAAAAGAACATTACCAACAAGAACAAGTGTCGCATTTTTGACAAACTGTAATTTAAAAAATAGTTGTCTCTATTCCAGGAGTTCAGAAGACACTTCTAAATTTGTAATGTTTCTGAGCAAGCACGTAACTTGCTTTACAGCCCTATCTTCAGGTATCTGGGAAGTACAGGCCATTTCATATGACAATGAATGTTTACCTTATGCCCAAGTGAACTTTTTAGGCGGAGAAATTTTCAGGTTTTCCTTCTTCTAGATTTGTTCATTTCTGCACTACCTCCCCTATTGCACAAATTCAAACATTTGGCAGTGACAGCAACAGAGCCATTACATCATTCATATTACCAAGGGAAAAACCCCAAGCCTTTAAAATACACACCTCCAGCCTGGGTGATATCACAAATGCACACTGAGAGGCTGCCTTGCAAACAGCTGAATTGACAAAACTGAGAGGAAATGGAAGCCTGCAGTTTTGCTGGCATGGTGTCATTTGCTTTACCTATTAAATTGTCTTTGTCCCAGCCGTGAGTTTTCTCACTTTCACTCTTCCAATTTTCTCCCCATCCCACCAGGGAGGATTGAGTGAGGCTGAGCTGCCAGCTGGGCTCTCAAGTCCAAAGCCCACCAAGACTTGAAAAGCAAAAGAGTAAAGTGCAATTTCCTAAGAAATCAGAAGTTCTCCAAACTATGTTACTGCTTATATTTATCCAGTGTGTTGCTGCAAAGCCTTTTCATTTTAATTACATTCTTATTAATGTCCTTTCCATATCTAAGAGCTTAAAACTCTTTCCATATAAACAAGGGATTGCTTGAATGGGATCAACAACAAGGCATAATATGGAATAATTGAACTTTGCAACTAGTTGAAGCAAGGGCTCTACTTCGTCAGATTTCTGTTAGCAGAGTCCTGACACTGGTACATAGCATTACTCCAAAACACCTATTTCCTTCATGAAAATATAAATTCTTTGTTTTTACCACAACAGTTTGAGTACAAAAAGCATTTAAAGTAAATTCTATAAGTGGGAAAACATATAGATACAAAATTGCTTCTGGAAACTTTCCAACCTAAATGTTGAGTTCTCTAAGTCAGAGGAGAAAAAATCCCTCATCATTCTCAGCCAAACAAATGGAGTTTGTGATATGAAAAAGGCAGAAAAGAACCGCAAGCCCCACAGCACAGTATTCTCAAAGGACAGTAAAAATGTTGTAAATACTGTAAACACTGTCAACTGTTAATCTAACCTCTGCATAGCAGGACAGGAATTACAAAACCAAGACAAACCAAAGGAAAAACACTGACAGAGGAATTATGAAAGCCAGATCAAATGAAAGACAAACTTTCAAGTGACATCCATTTGAGGGCCTGAATCACAGCTCTCTTTACACAGTGGAAAAGTTCCTACTCAAAAAAAGGCATTAAGTGACAAAATTCACCCTTTCAGCTTAATTTTCCAATGAACATTTGGAGACTGACTCAACAATATCCTCCAATCTGCTTTCCACACAAGATAGGTCAGCACTGTGTTTGGAGGGCTGCAATCTACCACCCTTTGTGTCCAAGAAGAACCTGGGGCTAGAAACTCAACACTCAAACACCTCCTTCTCTAACAATCAGCCTCTCAAACTTATAACCTGTCTCATCCTGTTAGTCTGAAAAAAAGGGTTTCCGAAAATGGTCTCAGCTACTAGTTCCTAGCAAAAGAAGTAATTTCTTCTTCCAGGCATTTGTTTTCCTTTTGCTTTTCTAAGTATTCATGCAGCTACCACAAAGTCCAACTGCTTTATGAAAAAGCATTTTACTTTACTAATTTCAACAGGGATATCATTATACTCCTTAGTTTGTTATGAAAAGTTCTACAAGACATGTTTTTGCCATAGTAATTATGGAACTTAAAATCCTGCTCCAACAAGACCTTGGCGTTCTCATAGACTTTCCTAGTAGCACTCTCACCCACAGAAGTCCCTCAGCAATATCAGACAATGGGTACTTGTCCTTGAAAGTCTTCAGCCATTCCCCATTTCTTATGTAATTGTTTACAGTAAACCATACAGGAATTAGCCAGGTTGCTCTAATTAGCACTAATAGGAATGCTTTCTGTGAGCATAACATCACATACTGACCTCAAGTATTTCTAGAACATCTACAATAAAAACTCTGTTGGCTTTAACAGAACAAATTTACCAAAAGTAAATTTCAGATTCTCTCTTCCTCAGTAAAAGGCAGCCAATCTTAAATTAATTATGTATCTTTGACTACTTTCATCTTCAATTTTATTTCATTGTGAACTAAATTAAGTAGACTCTGAAAATCTGAATACAAACTTGTCCGCCTCTGGAACCATGGTAAAAGCTACAATATCTCATATTACAATTTATATGCAATCTTTATGGAAAATATCATCTTACAATACCAGTAATTTTAACACATATTTTTGTCTATTTCCTTCAAAAGTCACTGTCCCATGCTTTGGGATTTACACATTAGTTAATGCTTTGTCTAATCTAAACCAAAACAAAGCAAGCTGAGTTCTGGTAAAACTACCTGTAGGTGTATCATGCTCACAGTGCCATCCATACTGGCTAGCCCTTTATTTGGGATGACCTGAAAGAGCTGAGCTTCCTGACTTTTCTTCTTGAAATTCCTGTGGCCAACACAAACCTGTGGTCCCCACAAACTGTGATTAATACTCTCATGCTACTTCTTTTTAATTCTTGGTCAGTAAATAAACAACTCTCTGACACAAGGAGGAAGCATCACCAGCCTCACTTGAATAAGTATGGCACCTGAGGCCAGAGAGGTAAAACAGTGCTCAGCAGGGATGGAACAGGATCTCCTGGTGCTGGTGCCATTCATTAGTCCCTACTGCCACTGGCCATGCCTCTATTGTTTCGACCACAACTAAAGCCATTTATTCATTCTCACATATTTCTTTGTAATCAGGCTTGCATTTGAGTCATAGAGGACATAAAAAATGGTGGAAAACAACTCACACACGATCAGGTTTTTTTGTCAAACAATCCAATATGAAAATTGAACACGGTTAAAGGAAAACAAGCTCTTTGCAGGTAATGTCCCAGTAAGAGCATAAAGTTTAAGGCAGGTACAACACCATGGAAAGTACTTGGGTACCTGGCTCAGAAACCTGTGATTATTTCCCCACCCCTGCCCCCAAGTGGGGCTTTTTTAAAAGGTGAGGAAAAACCCCAGATATTTTAATCCAGAGGAATCAAAGTTTCTTGTCTTTTAAAAACAAAAGGATTTGAGCGGAACAATTTAATCCTGCTTGTAGCAGCCCAGCAGACAATGACACAGCATTTCTGTGAGGAGAGGGAAGCAGCACAGCCTAACAGGTCACCCACTGCCCTCTGAACTCTCCTGCCACCAAAGCAATCCCACAAACCAAGCCAATGCACACGGCTCTGACAAAGGTCTGGCTGGGAACGGTTGTGAAGGGCAGGTGGAAAACAACAAACACCTTACACCTGTGAGCCAGAACTACCGAGAAGTGCTTGCTTTGTGTCAGGCTGTGCAAACAGCGGAGGAGATAAGGAAGTTAAGAGTTTCCTTCCCACCATACTGGGGATGCAATGCCAGGACACAGGAGAGGTGACGGTGTCAAACAGCATTTTCTTCCCTGAGCATCTGACTCAACAAGCAAAACAGGCAATTTTGCTAGAACAGAAGATAAAATGAGATGGTATCTCTGTTCACTCGGTAAAACCAGTTCAATAGCAGATTCTTAAAAAAAGCTAGGACTACACTAGACTAAGCCACTACTATTTTCTATGGAAATAAAAGTATTTGCATGCTCTACTTCCTCTCTTTACATTTGTATCTCTTTTATGCAAATAACAGTGCTGGGTCAAATAGGGTTGTAACAGCCAAAAATTATGGGGAGGTCACACAATTCCACAGAGTTTACCATAAATGAATCCCATTATATACTCAATACTACAAGGCACAAAGAGTACATATAGGAAAGGCAATACGCTAAGGAAAGCAACAGCTGTGAACTTTTTGGAAGAAAAATAGAAGGTAAAACCAAACTGAAGATAAGGAAAAAGAGAGGGCATCAGATATAACCACGCAAGTTAGGGGATGGTTCTCCAAGGAAGACCTGCAATGTGACACCACATTCAAAAAAGGTAGTTCCTTAAAAGTATGAATGAGGAAAAAAAACGAACAAGCAATGGAGAAAAAATTACAGGAAATACATTACTTGAGCTATAAACTGGAAGGCAACTGCAAGACAACAGGAAGGTATCAAAAAACAGATATCAAAACTAAGAGAGGTGTTGTAGATAAAACATTCTCAGGAGATAACACTTGTAAAGAAAAAGGGAAGCAAGTTACCAATTCAGTACACTAAGTAAGCCACAGTGTACAATTTTATCTGGTGTTTGGTTTGTTTTCTATAAGCACAATCAGAACAGAAACAAGACACCCTACCAAAGGGTGACTGAGAGGGACTTAATGGAGGAACAACCTTCAGACAGGAACAAGCAGTGGAGTTTTACCACCAAAGTTTTGAAAGTTGAGAAACCATATAAAAGGACTGGAAAAAGGAGATGAACACCATACACTGTTGAGGGCCAAGCACTGCTACTGTTCACAGCAGAAATCAAGGGGATGGCACACTTATTAACATGGGTAGAGGAAGTACATCGGCATCCATTAAGCCACATCCAGGCTTTGAGTCTACTCTACTTTTCTGCACAAAAACTGCTATGACACATCTGTTATTGCCACCTGAGAAACTCACATGTAAATTATATGGTCAACATATTTCCAGGAAATACTGCAAAAGTAAAAATATTCGGGACCTCATTACTCAGATGCTCACCACATGTAAACGTCAACACAACTTAATTACCACTGGTGTTTGTACTCCAGCACAGAACTAGGACCACTAAAGTGGACCCCCTATTACTCCATCTCATGGTTATGATGCATTCAGAGGCTCCCATATTAGCACTAAAAATGAGGAACAATTGTGTTAAAACTACTTTGTTAACTGACTTTGTAGAATCCAATTCAAATTTCATTTCCATTCCACTTTCCAGGCCCACCAGTAAGCGTGTCCTGAGTGCCCAGTCCTGAAAGAAGCTGAGCAGCTTCAACGTACATCAAAGTCAAACAAAACTAGAACACAGCCACTTGTTATAGTCAACTGTGATGGTCTGGGATGAAAAAAAGCAGCAGCTGATGCTATAACAAGGTAGAGTCCTACAGAAACAACCAACAGGTTTTATAAACCAAAAACTGTAACCTAGGCTATCTTAATTCTAAGATGTGCAAGTTGAGTCCTTTATTCTACACTTTGAGTTTTGTCCTTAATCCTCTCTGCAGTAAAATGCCGGTTTATAATACAGAAAACTAAGTAAGTGTGGAGATAATTTAACAAAAAAATCAGGACAAGCACTCTTCTGAGTTACTTCCAATTTTCATACCTTTACACTCACAAAATGTCATAAATACTGCATGTGCAAAATGCAATTATTAAAGTAAACTAAATGCTATTTGAAGATTGAGAATACCCTTTTTGAAAGCACAAGGTAAGGACAAGGGAATATATTTAAGAGCTTTGTTATGCAAACTATATATAAGCACCTCGTCTTAACGTTTTTACTCTTTCCTGTGCTAGGCACCATTTTTCTTGCCAGTTTTGCTCATTGCCAGCTTGCTACTGTTTATTTTTTAAAACATTATTTGATCTTACACTATTATTTGATCAATCAATAACTGAATTCATTATTGCCATTGGTAAAAGACAGAAGGGTGGAAAAAAATCCAGACAAAAAGTAAGAAATGCTTACAACTATCAACAGTGCAATTTCTTTCTCTGACTACATACATGTTTAAATATACTTTGTCCAAGGGATGTACATAAGTACTAAAACAACTCTACTGCTTGCTATGACCAACTATAAAAAGGGGTTAATTTTAGATTGTTCATGTTTTAGAGTCAGTTAAACAATAAGTAATTAGCTTATTTGGATTATGCTTCCATTTTCATTTATGTATCTCTATTCAAATTTCTGTAATTTTTTTTTGTTTTAGTCTTCTATTTAACTTCTTTAACAGCACCTGCAACTCCCCTCATCTCTTGTCTTTGATGGACACTAAAAACTCTGATGTGTTCCTTTAGGAAATGGACGCTGGATTTCAGATAATAATTTACTCATATGCAACTATCCCAGAAGCAAAACTGCCTTGATGCTGAAATATAAACCTTGTCTCACAGTTTAAACCAACCTTCCTGGAGAATTACTTTAAGATGTTGCCAGAGTTGTAGAATACGCAACAGGGAGTAGTAACATCTTAAATTGAAAAACCAAAGATACAGCAGAGCATATAAACCAAAATCCAAACAACATGTTCTTTAAGTCATTTAGCCTAAATGAGTCAGCTTCACAAGGCTGAAAATGCTCATTAAAGTGCAGGTTTCATTTCTGAGTTTATGCCAGCAGAAAAATTGTTGGCCAGAGGAACTGGGTTCGGGTATAACTCCTGAGAACCGCACTCTGCCCCAGACTCTGTGCTACCACAGCTGCACAGCTTTCAGTATCTGATTTAAAACTAAATTAGGTACTTCTAAATCATAACATGGTAGTGCCAGCATTAGGTAAGGGAACTGGTGTCAGGTCACAGCACTGTCCTCAAAGTATAAGGACAACTGGATTCTCTAGACAGTGGTTTGAGAGGTGTTTTTTTTGTTTTTGTTTGGTTTGGTGGGGTTTTTTTTTCCCCCATTCCTTCCTCTTAGGATCAAGAAACATCCTGTGCTTCCAATGCTCAGACTGGAGGATTTTACGTTGGTATAATTGGAAGATACTAAGCAATATGGAGCCATAACAATAAGCTTATTTCAAGAGTTTTAAGTGTTATAAACCTTATCTTTGTATTTGCCAGCTCCTGCTGTGCCTTATGCAAATTCTTACTGCACAAGAATCTTTATTTTTTGTTTGTCAAGGTTCTGACAATTTCCATCCTGCATAATAAGACTCAAAATATCATATAACACCTTAAAGCTCCCAAGGTGGTTTTGTGTCAATGTTCTCAAATTACAGCAAGTATAAGAACATTTTTAAAAACAGTCCCTTCTCCCAAGGATTCGGGAGAGCTGAAAACACCCTTATAGTAGTATATGCTCAATGAAGTACTACATCCTGAGTGTCTTTTCATTTAGGCAGAACTGCTGCTCAGTGCCAGATGTAAGCATAGGTTCATTTCCAGGCGTTCATTACTTCGAGCCCATTATTCAGCTTCTTTCATCGGGTTTTATAGACTCGGTGGGAGCACAGTTAATGCCATGCCCAAGGAGGATCTCAGGCAGAAGCTCTGACGAGGTACAGAGCAGTCAGCTGAAACACAAATTTCCTCACTCTGTCGTGGGAAGATGCCTCGATCCTGGCAGGCAGAAATCATCTCCATGGACCAGAGGGACGTTCAACTCCCATCTAACACACTCCAAATCTTGTTGCCTCTTCAGCACAGACATCCTTCAGGCCACATTGCGGCACTGGCCAGGGCCGAGGTCCCACACCCAGCATCGTCCTGAGCTGCCGTGAGCGGCACGATGCGCACAGTCTGCCCAACAAAGTCCCTGAGGGGACACGGCAGAGGCCGTGTTTGGGAACAGGGAACCGGCACACGCGGGGGACCCACGGGCACCCTGCTGAAGGCACAGCAAAGTTGTCCTGCAGCGCGGTACCCCCGCGCCCAGCAAGGGAGGGGGCCCCAACTCCGCCTTGCCGGGTGTTTCACCGGGAAACCGGAGCCGGTCCCCTCGCCCGCCCCGCCGCGCTCGGAGCCCATCAGGCGCGAAGCGCTGCCAGGCAGGTGCTGTCCGCCGGCAGCCGCCCGCTGCCTACCTTCCGGGCGCCGCCGCTCCGGGGGCGCGCCGCCGGGCGCCTG
>WEKY01042793.1:264339-276069 GCA_013390045.1 Picathartes gymnocephalus
CGGCGCCTCCCTGCGCCCCCGGCGCCCCAGCCCGGCCCGGTCGCGATGGCGACGGACGCGGGCGGACACAGCCCGGGGCTGCCGTGGGCCCAGCCCTGCGCTCCCCGGCCAGCCCTCCCTCCTGCGGGCTGTGGGCCCCTGGCGAGACAAGGGCGTTCAGGAGGTGTTCTGGGAGAGGTTTTCCCCTCACAACTAATGGTTCATGCAGAGAAATCCAGAGATAGTAAAGACTCTGTAACTGGAAGTTTACTTGCGTGAGGCTGATCACACTGCTCCCGTCTGGGCTTGGGGCATTACTTGCCACCATTACCGTACAGTGCTGCCGAGGCTGTGGCCACATCCTGGTGGCTTTCACACAAATACGTGGCAAGAGGAGCATCTGCTAAGGACTTCTGGAATCAGCTGAGAAGTCAGGGCAAGATGAAAGCCGTAACCCTTTAAACTACCACCAAACGTACACACAAATATCTGGTGCTGTTGTCGGTCACTGAGTTTTCTTCACTCTCTTAGTGGTTTGACCCTGGCTGGATGCCAGGCACCCACCAAAGCCCTTCTATCACTCCCTTCTACAAGTGGACAGGGGAGAGAAAATATAACAGAGGGTTCATGGGTTGAGATAGGGTCTGGGAGAGATCACTCACCAAGTACCATCACAGGCAAAAAAGACTTGAATTGGGCATGTTAACTGAATGTATTAGTAACAAAACCAGAGCAGGATAATGAGACACAAATTGAATCTCAAAAACACCTTCCCCCAGCCCTCCCTCCTTCTCACCTCTACCTCCTCTCCCCCAGCAGCACAAGGAAATGGGATTGGGGGTTACAGTCATTTCATCCCAGGTTGTTTCTGCTGCTGCTCAGGAAGAAGAGTCATTCCCCTGCTCCAGCATGGGATCCCTCCCATGGGAGACAGTTCTCCATGAACATCTGCAACTTGAGTTCATCCCACGGGCAACAGTCCTCCATGAACTGCTGCAACGTGGATCACTCTTCCACAGGGTGCACTCCTTCAAGGCACAGCCTGCTGCAGCCTGGGTTCCTCACAGGGTCACAAGTCCTACCAGAAAACCTGCTGCAGCTCCTCTTCACAAGTCTGCAGGTCTCTGCCTGGACCCCGCTCCAGCAGGGGTTTTCCAAGGGTTCACAGCCCTGTCTGGAGCACCTGCTCCAGCACAGGTCTCCTCCATGGGCTGCAGGTGGATCTTTGCATCCCCATGGCCCTCCATGGGTTGCAGGGGGACAGCCTGTTTCGCCATGGGCTGCACCACGGCCTGGAGGGGAATCTCATCTCCAGCACCTGGAGCACCTCCTCCCCCTCCTTCTCCACTGACCCTGGTGTCTCTAGAGGTTTTCCTCTCACATATTCTTACTCCTCTTTTCTCTGTCTGCAATTACATTTGTGCAATAACTTTTCCTCCCTTCTTAAAGGGAAAGCTTCTGGCATCTTCTCACAGAGGCCATCCTTGTAACCCCCCCCACTACCAAAACCTGGCCACACAAACCCAACACAACTCTTTACCTGAAAAGAAGCATGTGATTTATTACATCAAAGAAGGCAATTTATCTGATCAGTATTCTTGCTTACAGCAAACACTGACATTTCTTTGAAAGATTTTAAAAAGATGCAAACCCAACCATTTTATGTTTTTGTTGTTCTTTGACTGCTGGGCTCTATGGCTGAGCGAGCATGAAGGATGCTGTGACACCAACACACAGGAATGAAATGAATGTTGTAGAGAGAGGAATTCTTAGTCTTAGTGACCACTGTGTTGCTCTGTTGCCCTGCATAAGTCCTAAGTGTCCCCCAGTGTACGTGTCACATCTACTTCAGTACTCTGCCACAAAAGTAATAATGAAAGGCAAAAAAGGATCAAAAGAAAGCAAGCAAGAGACCAGGATAGTAACTTTGAGTCTTGATGTTTAAGAGGCATTGCCTCCCCGTCCCCAGGTTTTTTCCTCAGAGGACTTCAGCAATGCCTATTTGTTTTCCTGTATTACTCTTTTACTCTCCAGTGATATCTCCAGTCTCAGCTAGGTTTCAAACACAGAAAAAACTACAACTAAGCTTAAGACTGTTAAGTGGAAATAAGACTCTGAACTTACGAGAATGACCACTATGATTTTAGAAGTTATGTCTTCAATATAGCATCTGTAACAGCAAAAATTATTACAATAATGAGGATAATAATTGTTGCAAGCATTCATGGATTATTATGGCTTCAGAAATATAGTTATTAAAATAATTTCCTGAACAAGCTTAGGGAAGGAACTCTATTCCACCAAACCCCATCTCAATATTTTCATTAAATGAGGACTACCAGCTGGCAATTCAGCCAATTTGAGAAAAATCAAATTTAAAAAACCACCTTGGAGTCCTCTTACTTGTTCACAGAGTTTCATTTTGCTTACTCTTTTGCAATTATCTTCAAATCACATTTTCTTTCATTAAGAAAAAGGTCTTTAATTGCTGCGGTGAAAATCCACTGAAGTAATGGAAAAAAGTTAATTTCTGTATTTGGGATGTTTTGTAAAACCAGTGCATACAAAAATCATAATTACTCAGTGTCACTTATAATCAAGGAGTCTCACTGTAGAACAGAATCTTGATGCTGCTCCCAAAGACTAGCATGCATTTTCACATTCTTTACCCCAATCCTCCCAACTGATTGCTTCTTCCTGCAGTGTTACTGGCCCACATAACCTCTTACACCAGTTGTTACAACCTCCTCAAAAACACTACCCTCAGGCTGCTCAAAGTACAGCTGGAGAATTTATGTTCCTAAACTCTTATTTTAGTCAGACTAATTCTGATTTTGGCCTCTTAAAAGGTAATTATTTTATTTTTTTTCCACAGGCTTCATGCTCTCTCCTGAATCACAGGTTACGATTAACTCCAAGATGCTATTAAACTCTTTATTTTTGGCTGATTTACTCTTATTATCTTGTCAGATCACCCTCCCTCCCTCCAGTTTTACCTTCTTCACTATGTGCTTCTCCACAGAGGTCTTTTGTTTCCTCTCATGGTATTCCCCAAATTAAATCTTGTTTTCTTGGCAGATGCAAAAAGAATCTGCCCTCCTTCTATTAAAAGTTTGCCTAGAAATTACACTTTTAATAAGGCTTAAGAAAAGCTGAGTACATTAATTTATCTTTTAATTTATTCTTAATTGACTGAACTGCACACATGCATGAGGTCCAGTGTTGAACCCCTGTAATATAAGCAGAATATGATGACAAAAAGAATGGAAAGAAGAAGGAAGAGGATGGAAAAAAATGCAGTAAGTTCCAGTTACTACTAATGTAATCTGATGCCTTGTCCATATGTGACATACTTTTTTGTCAGTCTTTGCCTTTCTCTCACTATTTAGACTCTTTGGGAGAAAGACTGTATCTTCCTCTCTGTTTTGAAAACACTTGATATTTCAATTTCTACTGCTATCATCTTCATATATGATCTTCATGCAGTCCTTTTCCAGTAGTAAGGAGAACATAAGAGAGCAGTATTCAGGATGACATAGTTGAAAGACACCCTGGATCCTGTAGTATCTCCCTGACACGGACATCAACTCAAATCCCTCTAGAGAGTCAGAGGTAAGTCTGTGTACTGAAGTTATGGGGAGACTGAAACCCTATTTCAGTTTGGTACCAAAGCACAGATTTAAATCTGCTTTGGGTAGTACCAAGCAACAGGACATGAGGCAACAGACAGCAACTGATACACAGGAAGTTCTGCCTGAACATGAGGAAGAAGTTCTTTACTGTGTGGATGACCAGGCACTGGATCAGGTTGCCCAGAGAGGTTGTGGAGTCTCCCTCACTGGAGATATTCCAGAACCATTTGGACACAGTCTGGTGCTATGTGCCCCAGGATGAAGATATTCCAAAACTGCCTGGATGCAATCCTGTGTCACGTGCTCCAGGATTGCGTAAGCTTCCAGAGTTGGTGTTGAGATCAGATATGATAAACTAAATTAAATAATGTGCAAAAAGTCTACAAAATACTTGAAGGACTAATAAAAATAGTAATTACATTAGATATTAACTGATAATATTCTTTATAAAGACAAAATGTAAGGTGTTTTACTCTGTCTTGAAATCTCAAAAAGAAATGAGCTGGGTTTAGTTGGGGTAAAGTTAATTTTTTTCACAGTGGCTAGTATGGGGCTATGTTTTGGGTATTTTATAGCAAATATATTTGGTGCATGATTGCTGCTGAAGAACCCTGTGACAGCTATGATTATCTAAATGGTTCATCAATGTCCTTCAATTGTTTCTGAGATAATTGTTTTCCAGCTCCCTGTTGACTATTATAACAGTGATCATTAAAATAATATTATAATTTCTGTTCCCATTAAAATTTCTAAATATTACTTCTATATATTAACTGTGAGGAAAGCTGTTTGAATAAAGAGCCCATAGTGCCACCTTCTTATAAAGTATGGAATTCTTGGTGCTGAATGCAAAATCACCTAAATATTAGCATTATTCAAGCTGACATAATCCTTGCATTTTCAGAATACTAATGTAATTGAAATACCACAGGTCATTTTCGCAAGTTTAGATTCATTTTCTTTCCTTGAGATCTCACCTCAAAGTTTGGCCTGTTGTATAAGCTCTGGATCTGAGCTCCTTCTGTAGCCAACAGAGAAAGGCAGGCATGTCCAAGTGTTAACTCATCCTTCTGATGAAAGGCACTTCTAAAGAGTGAACCTATCTCTAGACCTTAGCCTGGACAAGCTCAAGAGAAAAGAATTTCAGCTTTCATGTTTAAGTTGACAGAAGACATCTATGCTTACACTGCAAATGTGACGGTGTCAGTCAGTGTGTTAGTGACACTTCAGGGGCATGGCAAATATGCTCCCTGTGGGACAGATTCTAAGAGAATGGTTTTATTTTCATCATGCTGCTGATAGAATGGTAATTTACACAGGCCCTTGAAGCAGTGCAGTTTAGGGTCCCACACCTACAAGAAGGAAACTACGAATACTGACAAATGCCACAGCCTCTGGAAACTTCTGATACTTCTAGGAAAGTCCTGAATTCCTCCATTCGTGCTGGGTTTGGCTGAGATTGAGTTAGTTTTCTCCCCAGTATCTGGCACAGTGCTTTGTTTTGAATTTAGTATGAGAATAATGGTGATAATATATTGATGTTTTAGTTGTTACTAAGTTGTGTTTACTCTAAATGAAGGACATTTCGTCTTCCCAAGCTCTGCCAGTTAGCAGGGGCACAAGAAGCTGGGGGGAGCACATATCCAGGACAGTTGCCCCGAGCTTACCAAAGGGATAATCCATACCATAGAATGTCATGTTTAGTAAATAAACTACAGGAAGTTGTGCAGGAGCTGCCTATGACTGCTTGGGGTCAGGCTGGGCATTGGTCAGTGGTAGTGCACAACTGTGTTGTGCATCACTTGTTTCTCTGGAGTTTTATTCCTCTCCCTCCTTTCCTTTACTACTAGTAGTAGTATCATAGCATTTTGTTTTAATCATTAAATTGTTCTGATCTCAATCCATGAGGTTTACTTTTTTGTTCAGATTCTCCTGCTGGTTGAGGTGAGGGGGACTGAATGAACAACTGTGTGGAACTTGCTGGCTGGAGTTAAACCATGGCACATGCCAAGCAAAACCAAGTGATCAAACCTGTTATAGTTGTGCAATTTAACCATATGGATAGAATGTGAAAACATGAGCTTTATGAAAGTACATTTTCATGATACAGAGAAAAACTTAGTTCTGTAGCCCACCAGAGCTCCTGCTCTGTAACTCCACTATGTCAATGCTGACAGCCTCAGGGTTTTCATAACTGTAACTTTGTTATCAGAACTGGACTGGGCAAAAGTCCACATTTCCTCACTTCCCATCTTCATCTGACATGCTTTCTGTGCTCCCTCTGCAGTACCCAAAGCAGAGCTGTAATAGAACCCAGCTTCCTCACCCCTGGGAGATGTAGGATTTCACTGCATAGCCATTAAGCAGCTGCTTGTCCTCTTGCAGAGTAGAATTAAATAAGACATCTTTCACCATATTTGTACTGAGAAATTTCAATCCCACATGTAGCTGGTAAAACATAACCATAGAACGCAGCTGAATGGTGGTGATAAATCCAAAAAATAATCCAAAACATAACCATAGAACGCAGCTGAATGGTGGTGATAAATCCAAAAAATAATCCAAAACATAACCATAGAACGCAGCTGAATGGTGGTGATATCAAACAAATCCATGCGAATGACCCTTGCAAATGTGTAATAAATTTAGTTACGAAAAGTTAAAATTTTACCAGAGCTACTTAGCTTTTCCATTTTATACTTTATATTACTTGTCATAAGGTTTGAAAAGGCTAAATGACTTCAGCCTTTGCTATTTAAAATGAGCATTGATTTTTTTTTCTCTCCTGTGTTTTGAAAAGAGCCAAAACCAATGCTAATGGTTTTATCCAGGAGGTTGTAATGGCACAGTTGCAAAGCGAGCTCTTCTCAGACTGCATTGCAAAACTGTCTTTCCTTTTTTGAAAACAAAGCAGAGGAGATATTGTTATAGTTTCACCTCCACCTGTTGCTGTATTAGTCATGGACAATTTAGAAGCTTCTGCCGAGATCTCTTCTTGTCCTTCAAGTGGTTCTGTCTTGCATGTGTACTTTGAAGTTCCTATTGCTCGTGTGGAATGTCTATACTTGATATTTTAGACATGTCTTAACATACAAATTACCTGATTACAAGTCAGTTCTGTTCCAGCTACATTTCAAAGGGATTGCTGCCAGCCACATTTAACCCCACTGGGCTGAGATTAACGAGCAAAGCTAAACTTCAAGCTGTATCTTTGCATCTATTTGCTTGACTACCCATTCTACTGGTGAAAACAGTATGTTGGTTTTTCTTTCCTTGAAAAGAAGAAGATTTAGGCATTAGGTACACCCTATCTGTCTTAGCTCCCCCAATAAATTTTGAAACGTTGGTCAATTTTCATCAAATTTACTTAGTGGAATATGTCTCAACACCCCACATTTCTGTGCAAGGAAAGGCAGTTGAGCAGTAGCGAGGAAATGGCTCAAAAAGGAGTTCAGCTCTTCTTAGGGATTTGCATACAGCAGCTTGGTCTCAAGAAGCCTTCAGAAAATGGTTTCACTTGCCATTTCTTACCTCTGGTACTCCTACCTCTCCTCCTTTCCCAGTATCTAAGCCATTCACAGTTCAACTCAAGACAGGAAAATAATATTGCTACTGATTCAACAGCTAGGGAAATGAGGCACAATATGATTAAAATTCAGATTTTAACAGGCATTTATGCACATCTCAATTGAAATCTGATGGCTTGGATTTACAGTAATTTGCCCAAGGTCATACAAGAAGCATACAGTAGACCTGGAAATTGTATCCAAGCTTGCACCTTGCTCTTTGGACCATATTTCCTAAATGGGATGTAGTAATTTCAGAATTGCACCTGCTCAGTCCCCTCTTTGGCTGGATACCAGTCTGCTGTGAATAAACACATACTTTGGTCCTCATGGCATGAGCATCAAAGCTGGCTACTCTTCTAGCTCTGCCTCTCAGGTGCACCGGCACAGTGCAGACCCTGTACATGTCTCCCCTTCAGAGCTGTGGGATCACACAGCACAAAGGCCACCTGAGCACCCAGTGCCTTCCAAGTGTAGCAGAAATTTTACTGTTAAAGGGGGAATACTATGTAAAAGGAAGGCATGCTTAATTAGGTAAAGATTTTTTCAACACAGCAGCAAGCTACTGATCCTTAGAAAAAAAAAAAGTCTTGAACTTCATTTAATTGCATCTGGTCTCACCCTACTCTGACTTGGTTAATTACCTGTAGATAATTTCTTCTGGATTTCCACATTTCATCTTTTTCAGATAACATTGCTGTGCTCTGTAGCAGCTTCAAATATCTTTTATTTAGGATTGTCTAACACAAATAAGAATGCTCTGATCTACAAAAACAAACAATGAAGATAATGAACATTAGAAAGATCACTATTAAGAATGAATATCAGTTCCTGAAGCACCATGGATTCACAGTTTGATGACAGACCTATTTCCAGTCTGTTACACTATGAATCTCACAGTTTTGAGACCTCTGGAGAATGTTAGATGAACAACTCACCCACCGCACACCCAGTGCTATTTCTACAAAAATTGCAATTTCTTATTTCAAACACATATTTTTCCAAATGACAGAGTCCACAGCACAAGTAAGGCACATTCTGGAACAAGTTGATCTATCTGTCCTGATTTAAAGAAGCATAGTTGCCCACCTTAGCTAACACCTACTAAAAAGAACAGAAGACATTTGAAGATTTTGATTTCCTCACTGAAAATTTCAGACACAAAATTACAATCTCAGGAAATAGATCACGGCCTCACAAAATATGGATCTTGAGAATATACTTAGCATAGGAATAAAATAACAAACCAATTGAATACTGAGTGACCAGTGTGTGATAGGAATTGTTACTAATGGAGGAACACAAAATAAAATGTGTGTAAATGGGAATGCTGGCTTGGATTCCCTGGCTCCAGCTGGCTGACAAGTTGAACCACTGAGTGCTGTTTTGTCACCAGTAACAGTGAACATTTGTTCCCACTATGCTGTCCTAAAGAGAAGTGCCGACTAGAAGTCGATAAGTTTCCATCAACACAACATTGATAAATACCAGTAAAAACACCACAGGAGAAACAATATATTCATTTCAAGTTTGAAAAAAACAATAGAAAAATTTGAGGGCTGTATTTTCACAAAGATTCAAAACTGGTGACTAGCAGCTCAAAAAAAAGGCACTGTCTGCTCTATGCCCTGAAAAACCTGCACCCTGGTCAGTGTTCATCTTTCCATTCACTTGCGAAATTCTGGGCTGACATGACAAAATCCATCCAAAGATCTTAAGAGTGCACAGATTAATAGTGTGTTGTCATGGTATTGTACTTAGTGAACACAAGCTATAAAATGGATAAAGGGGAAAATGCATCCCTAAGGTCCCAAACTTAGTGAATATTCTTGCATTACTTAACATCTTCTAGGCATTTAAAAAAAATTACTAATTACTGCTCATAGTACCCATGAGGCAGGATTAAGCTGCATATAGCATTTGCAGTAAAAACCCATGGCCACACAAAATTCTTCTTCCTTGATGTTTCAGTTTAAACTCAATCCAAATACATGGACATTTTTAGTGAATCTAAATCTTTAAGAGATATCAAAACACATGAAAGTAATGTTATTATGTGAAACCATGTGCAAATGTGTAAGGTTCATTGAGTTCTGCTTTGTGTAGATCCCAATACCAGAAGAGAGCTAGGAGAAGAGTGTACTGTATTTATCAGATATTAACCAGAAGAGGATGCTAGCAGAAGCCATTGTGAACTGTGAGTTTCATACTAGTTTAGTTAAAATACTTAAGACCCTCAAATAATGAAGAGTTACTACAGGTTATTAAGAATTGCACAAAACAAAAGTACTCTTATTACCTCCATTGTGGAGATTCCACATACACATGTTGGTGGCAGATGTGTGGAATGTTTTTGGCTGCCTTCACCTAGAAAAAAAAAATCCCTCTTTCTGATTCTAGTGAATGGAGGGACTGGTGGATTATGAAGTGTTTCATATAAATGCTTCATAAGAGAGGTTTATAAATCTCAGTGGAGAAGTTGGTCCAACTAATATCTTCACTCAGCAGCCTGTATTTCTTCAGAACAAAGCCTAAAAGTGGAAGAAAAATGTTCTCTTTAAGCCCTGTATCACCAGGGGGAAATGATCCTTTCTAGTTGCAGTGAAATTTTACTTTTTTTAGAGGGAAGGGGTAACACAGATCCACAGATGCCCTCAACCAAGGTTCTGTCCCACCAAATGGTTGGTTGGACCTGGGTTCAATGAGCCATCTTCCTCCTTCATGGAACTCTGTCGGAGACATAGAAAAATGCAAAGACTTAGCTTTGAGTTATTAGCAAACAGAATATGCCTTGAAGTGCCTTAAGCATACAAAAGGCTGAATTAGTTAGTAACCAAGTGTCCTTTTCTCCAGTTTAAAGTTTAGTGATATGGTTATTCATAACACACACTGACCACTCTTTAGACAAAATATAAACATAGCACAGTGTAGTTAGATGGAAAGATGGAACACGATAACTATATGCATAAGCTTTATGCAAGCAATATGCACATTTGTTCTAAACAGGGATAGGTGCAAAATTATCACTATAGAACCGTGTTTGTAGCTGATTGAATTATTAGAGAATATAATGCTGTTAGTATGCTTAGAGAGAGATAGGATATAGGATATAGGATATAGGATGCAGCAAACAACACCAGGAGATGCTCATGCAGAATGCTTAGAAGAAATGAAGAATGCTGCTTATAGAAGATGCTCAGATTGCTATTCATGCTGCTTCTGCTTTATGCTTCTGCTTCGGACACTGAGAATTTAAGCAGACAGCATGGACTGTTATTTTTCACCCTTGTGAGACTGACTGCGCCATGCAATAAATACCTTTTTGCAACAAATAAGGACTCTCTCTCATCTCTCTGACCTGAATAGCCCATAATTCACGTCGGCAGAACTCCTCTTCTTATTCAGCCTCCTCTGTCTCAGGCTGCGCAAAATGTAGGAAGTTGCTGGGGAATGTAACCTGTTGTCCCCTCGACTGGTGAATCCTGGTGCAGTTGTAGGACAGCTTGGAATAGATCTGAGCAACCTTCATAATAATGGTGCCTGCCTTGCTGACAACAGGCACCAGCTGCTGAGGCAACAGCGGGGTGAGGTCAGGGAGAAGGCCAGTGGGACACGGCTGGCCACTCTTCCCCTGGATGATTGGGGGACTGGAGCATCTCTCTTATGAGGACAGGCTGGAGGAGTTGGGCCTCAAGAAGAGATGACTGAGAGGGGACTTCATCAATGTCCCTCAGTATCTGGAAGGAGGGTGTCAGAGGATGAAGATGTGCTTTTTTTGGTGGTAACAGGCAACAGGACAAGAGACAATGGGCAGAAACTGATGAACAGGAAGTTCCACCTGACCATGAGGTAGGTGACCGCACACTGGAACAGGTTACCCCGAGAAGACCGTGCAGTCTCCCTCACTGGAGATATTCCAGAACCACCTGGATGCATTCCTGTGCCTTGTGCTCTAGGATGACCCTTCTTGAGCAGGGAGATTGGACCAGATGACCCATTGTGGTCCCTTCCAACCGGACCCATTTGTGATTCTGCGAGACTGAGGCCCCAGGGAAGAGCTGCCCCTGGTCAGAGGCCCCGCTACAAAATCCCCAGCAGCTGCAGCCCTAGGTACGGAGCCCTGTAGCGGGGCCAGCCCCCGGCGGCAGCCCCTGCCGCCGCTGTGCCCCAGCCCCGCGCGGGGGGGTAGGGCCTGGCGCCCCCGGCCCGGCCGCTCCATAAAAGAGGCGGGCAGGGCCGGCCCGGCGGGAGGGTGCGCGCTGAGGGAAGAGCCGGTGCGAGTGGCGGGGAGGCGGCGCGGAGGGAGGGCAGCCCGGCTGTGGGAAGCGAGGCTCCGCGCTGGGACTGGTTCCTTCGCAGCCATTTTCCGTCCAACCAAACAGCCGATTTGCGGAGGGAGCCAACCAGGGCCGCACTGGAGGTTTGTGCCTGGCTCCGGCCAATGATTGGTAACCGGTTCCACTGCAGGCTCGAATGAAATGTCCGTCTCCCTCCCCGGGCCCCGGCGCTGCCGCCGCGCCGCCGCCGCGGGCACCAGGAAGTGGGGGGCTGCC
>WEKY01042793.1:276436-317602 GCA_013390045.1 Picathartes gymnocephalus
TGTGGCGGCCGCGCCGGGCGGAGGGGGCTCCGCGCTCTTTTGTGTCCGCCCGGCCGAGCCCCCTCCCCTCGCCGCGGGAGCGAGGGGCCGGGACCCCCACCACGCCCACGGCGCCGGGCCGGGAGCCGGGCAGTGGGACCACAGCGACCCGGTCTCCCCTCCCGGTCCCCCCCGCGCCGTTGTCGGGACCGAAATTTCCTGGAAGGTTTGGCGGTATTTTGCAGGGATAAGGAGCGTAGGGCGAGCCCCCGGGATGTGGTGCCAGTACTCGGCTGGCCGTGCGGGCGGGAATGCGAGGCCTTGGTGGGCTGCACGGGGGCTCGGCAGAGGCGCCCGGGCAGGTGCGGGCAGCGCGGAAATCACAGCCAAGGTGACCAGTAATAAAGTTGCTGATTAACTGAGGACTCGTCGTGTTGTGCCATTTGTAAACAAGGGGTCACGATAGACGAGTTACCTCTCGAACAGATGTGAGCTGGGTGCCAGGGAGGCTCCGAGGCTAGGGTGATGTGAGTAGGAAGGTCCGTCCGCCCACCCCCGTGCCCCCGCTCCCCGCTCTGGCTGCCTTTGCATCATTGCAGGGCGGCATCGATCGGCTCGCACTGGCACAGTCGCAGCTGGGTGGCATAAGCACTTGTCCTGTGACACACATGGCAGATGGGAGAGAGACAGGACCCTGCCATTATCAATGCCTACACAACTCTCCTATGTGTGCCAGGTGTTCTTGGGCAGACCTGTGTTTGCTAGCCACTGTTCTGCCTCCAGAAGTTATGTAGTTGGTGCTCCTGAAGAGTAGGTTATTCACAAACAATCCTATTGGAAAACAACAAAAAAAATCAGGTAGTTCTAGTAATGTTTCTGTGGCTATAATATCTATAATATAAAATGTATTCTGCAATACAGGAGCAGTAGGAAATCAACTTCTGCCTTTACCAATTTCTTTGAGGCTTAACCAAAAAGATTTTGTTCTGAAAGAAATTGTCAGGTAAAAGCTACCTAGTGTGCTTGGCTTGCTTTTGGGAAGGCAAAATTATTGATAACAATGATCTGAATGTATCTAAGCAGTGAGGAACACAGAAATCTGGATTTCAGCCCATTCATGGACTGTTACATGTAGTAACCTTTCCTTGGCATCTTGATGGAAGGCAGTTATTGTCAAAAAAAAAAGTAATTCAGCTTTCTTAAAAGAAGCTCTAGCAAAATGGTAGGAAAAAAGAAAATGGCAGGCACCACTTTGGGCAGTGTTCAGAGTCTGGCTTTAATTGGCTTGCAGGAATGGAGAAATGGTGTCTATATATAATCATCAGCATAGTGTTCCTAAACAATAAGATAGTGGTTGCTTTCTTTTCTTTTCTTTGCTTTTGTGGCCTGTGGCATGACAGTTAAAAGGTAAAGGCATCGTTCTGAGGCCTGTGCGAGTTGCTTCTGTACCCTGCATTGGGCAGGTGATCACACATGGTCTTGGCTGCTGGCATTTACAGCTATGGCATTATATTGAGAGGAGTTAGGAGTGCTGGGTGTTACTCTTTAGGCTTCAGGATTTGACAGTCACAGCAGTTCAAAGCTTAACTCTTACTTGTGGTAATAATTACATGAAGGGAGGCAATGTTCAGGAATTGAATGGAGAAGAACGTTTAAGATAATGTCAAGATATGAAACATTAAACACTGAAATTTTGGAAGTCTGGTACCTTGTTTTGACAACATTTTTAAAAGTTTTGCAAGGTTCTTCCTTTAGTGCTTTCAAATGTAAATCTCATGGTGCTCCACCTTTAAAATTTTGCTTAGAAAGAAACTTGACTGTTAGTGCTGAGTTTTGCAATAGCGTGTTAAAGAAACTTAGTATTTGGAAATTGTTTTAGTGGCAGGATGCTAGTAAAAAGTGCAAAACATGACTATATGTATGTATACTAAACAATATGGGTAAATAACATTGGTAGAATAAAAGTAAGTGTCAGCAAATTCAACAGTTTTGGCTGAAAAAATTGGTCTAGTCTGAACTAGCTTTGTAAAACTTACTTCCCCTGTTGCTTGAGAGGAAAAAGCTGCTAGGCATACTTGAGTTACTACCTCAACAAAGGAAAAATAACCAACTTAAAAGTGTTATCAAACTTCTAAAAGAAAAAGGATTTATGGATTGCTGCTTTAATAAACAGATAAGCTTAGTTTTTCACAAAAAATGCTAGAAAATTATCCAAAACTTATAATTGAAAGGTAATATAGGGATTTCAGTCAGGTTGCTGAAGGAAGGATGTGCTGATGCAGTGTGTTCAGCACTGCTGCCTTCTTCCATCTTCTGCAAAAGCATCTACACTGCCTCCATTCCTCTGCTCATCTTGTTTATTTTCCTTTCCAGCTTCTCTCTTCTACTGCCAGAAAAGAGAATGCATGGAAACTCAGTTTCTCCTGCTTGCTCTGTGTCACTGACTCACTCCTTCTTGATGTGAAAATATATGTGGTTTTAGTCTAGCCATATATATTGGAGCTAACTGTGCTTGTGGATGTTAACCAGCCTGGGAAGGAGCCACCAGCTGCTCTAGCACAACTGGATCCATGTGGAGGGGTCTTGTGATCAATGGCATTGGGGCTTGTAAGATAAGACATAAAGCTGATAGACTGTTACATGAGGGCGAAGGTGGAAAGGTGGCAATGCCCTGTTTGGATTTCATAAGGGAAAGGTTTCTTCCCCATGGTCTGTGGCACAGATCCTGGTACAGCCCAGATGCTAATGAGCCTTGGTGACACTGTCTGGTCCTCTCAGCATCAGTCTGCTTTTCCCAGTGTTATTCTGCTGGGGGGGAAAACACTGAATGTATGGGATTAGAGAAGCCTGAGATGGAGAGAGAGTGCAGGATCTGGTTTTGGTCTAGCTGTGTGCTAAGGGGTTTAGCTTTACATTTTTGTGTATCTGCTGGAACAATGTCCTGTGAATGCATTCACCAGGTGATGTTCCTTGCTGCAAGTGAGAATTCTGTAGGAAATTAGGATCCCCAGAAGTCATTGAAAAATAAAGGGAAATTAAAGTTACATTTTCAATTGAAAAATCTGTTTAACGGGAGAGGGTGCGGAAAGCTCAAATAAAACTCAGTGTCTCTGCTGTTATGTACTGATTCACAGCTTTAGGTCTCTCATGATAAAGTGTGTCAAAATTAATGATGTGGTTACTACCTACAGCTTTAGTTATTGTTTCTGTCCTGCTTCTTTGGCAGAGACGACTGCATGAAATGTATACAAAGTGCTTCAGTTCATTACATACTATTTTCTACTGCCCCTCTTGTAGCATAGCAGTGTTGGGAGACAGGGTCAATAAATACATGAACGACTTAAATCCCAAGAGGCCTTTGGTTTCCCTTCAAGAGGGCAGTTTTGCAAATCATTGCCAGATAACTTTCCCATTCTGAAAACAAAAGTCTTGTTTCTTCATTTTTTTTCTTTGTTTTTCCTTTTATACTGATCTAAGCTTTTGTCCCTTCTCAGTGCTAGTGGGTCTGGGCTTGCATTCTTCTTTAGTTATCATTTAGCTCAGCCACTGATACTGCACTCTTAAGAGAGCTCATAAGATTAAACAGGATACAAGATTTATTTTGAGATACTGATGTTTTATTAGTTTAGTATAGACATATTATAGGAACAGTCTGACTTGTGGGCAGCTGGCAGGAGCAAATTTTTTAAAGCATCCTCCACAATGTTTATACCAAATGTCAGTGTAAACCTGTATGTTCATTCACTTGCATCTTAGCACTGAACCTTCTTTGATGCCCTTGAAATGTTTCTCTTTTAACATATTTCTTTGGTTAATTTCCATGCATCGAGTAGTTTGTATATCCCTAGTAATACTCTTTTTTATTAGAGGTGAAAAAACCGAACAAAAAACCACTAACAGAAAACATTGTGCTGCTGCTGCTCATTGAAATTTTTTTTTTCGCAATGTAGCACTGAATGTTTATGTCCTGTACTTGTTTACTCTCCCTGGTTGTTGATAAAATCAGATAGTGGCATGGTCATTTTAGAGACTGACAGTCACTTCTGATATGCTTAGCTCTCAGTCTTGATTCAGTCCATGTGTATGCATGGAGGAGCTCCAGTCTTCCTAGCACTGGAGGCTGAGGATAATGTACAACCTGTAGTAATTGCTGCCTGCAGTTGTGCACTGTACCTGCTGCTGGAGGACAGAGGTGTTGGAAGCCCTCCCCTGTGCAATTTGGCAGCCACACAGTGGTAGGAGATGGTCTTGTATTAAAAGGCATTGCAGTGTTTGCATGCTGAAACTGCCATGCAAATGTGATGTATAATCTGCAAATGGCTACTTCTCTTTAAAGCAAGTTGTAACAACTCAGGGGTCTAAAGCAAAATCTGAGAGGAGGGTTCATGCCCATCTGAACCTTTTAGGAGTAGATCTCCCAGGATTTTCCCTTTTCTAGCATCTGCTTCCATCCAAAGTAGTAGGTCTTCCTACTAAGTGGGCCAGCATAAGAAGTATTGTCCTTTTTAGTCTCTCAGTGACTGCAGTTAGTGTAGGCAAGGTGTTGTTTCTATGCTACATTGGACTGCTACCTTTCCAGAGCAACTTCAGGGACACAAAATTTAGTTTATGTAATGGTTTTGGAGGGGTTTTATTGGTTGGTTGGGGGTTTTGTTTGTTTGTTTAAAGGAGGGGGATTAATTAGCAACAGTGTATTGAGAACCGTTTTCTCATTTTCTGAGTATTGTTGTATGTATTACAGAACTTGTGCTGAGCTTGACAATCAGATAATGTGGTGATTGACTGGAGTTTTGAACATCAGAAATAAAAACTGTAATGCATGAGTGTGCAACTGTTTCTTATGAGATGACTGGGATAGCAGTGGCCACATTTTCCTGCAAGGTCATGTTTGTCATCCATCAGGCTCAAAGAAATACTAGTAGGGTGACTGGGTGGCATATTAATTACAGTTGCTATATTCAGATACTTGGATCTAGATTTGAATTGAATGACAAATCTGGCTGAAGTTCTTCCGTCAGCTTACTTGGATTGAAGTAGTGTGCTGAGATCCACTCCCTTCCTCCCCATGAGGGCTGTGGAGGAGGCTTGTGGGCCTGGGCAGGCTCTGTCTGTGGTGGCCTTCAAGATGTGGCTGGAGAAAACCCTGAGTGCTCTGCTCTGAGCTCAGAGCTGACCCTGCTTTTAGCAGGGGTTGGAGTAGAGACCTCGCATGGCCACTTCCAACATGAATTATCCTGTGGTCCTGGATCAGGACCTGGTTATGCTGAGCATTATGCAGAAGGGTGTTAATGCTGCCCCTAATCTCCTGTCCCAAGGTTGTCCTGGCAGCCTAAAATCTTTCTTCAAGTAATACTGACAAAAGTAATTTCAGTTGATGTTAAGCTGTCAGTGCCTGTTTTCTTTATCTGAGTCAGATTTGCCTTTTTCTGTTGCATGCCTTTTCCTGTCAATTTTGCTAATCACTATTTTAGATTCATAGTGCTGATAAATGTCCACACAAATTCCCACTAATGGTGAAATAATACTTCCTCTAAGTAAATCGAAATGTGCACACAGAACATAACAGAAACAAAGGCATTACCTTGAGGATGCATTAGTCTAATATGACCAAAACTGTCTGTAGATGCAGTAGAGGTTTGAAAGAGATTCAACTAGGAATTGTGTTTTGAAGGCAAGCTGGGCTAATGAAAGCAAGATGATTTCTTGCTGTTGCTGGGTCTTGGCAATAAAGATTCAGATGGCATAGCCTGCAGGAGAGGTGAGCAGAAACCAGTTAGTTATCACAACATGGCAGAAATTTGAAGAATACTGCAACTGTGGAGAAGGGAAATAATTTAGAAGAAATGTTTCACAGAAGATTGAAAAAAGAGAGGGAAAGAAATATCAAGGTATTTAAAATATACTGAGGCTGAATAAAGATTCTTGAGATCCTGAATTAAATTCTAGTAGGGATCAGAGAGCCAAAACCGAGAACAAGACTACCAGAAAACTATAACGTAATTTTGGAGGTAGCTTTTGGGATTTACCAGACTACAGTTTTAATGATTTCAAAGTGCAGAAGGAAGAGAGAGGCACAAATCTGTTAATGATGTGTGATTTCAGTTTTGGTGATGATGACATGCAGAATTGTGATATCCTTGCATTGTCATTACAGTAAGCTGAGTAAGCAACCTGCAGACCCTTTGGGAGATTGAAAAGCAAAGTTAAATCTCCCAACAAAGAGTCTGCAAAATGTGGACAAAGTGAATTTACATGAAGGTTGGCACATGGAAGGCTAATGCCTAAAGTACTGCCCTTCCTTTGGGTAGAGCTGCTGGGTAAGAAGTGAAGCTGGTTTAGAAAAGGCGATCAAAAGGGACCTGAAGTTCTTTATAAAAGCATGTGTAATATTCTGTACAATGAAGAAGAGCTGGAAGAGACTTCTCTTGAGCAGCTCCTAAGGCTTTGTCCAGCTGTTGGAATGTGAGCAGCACTCGCTGCGTCTTTGTGCGTCTGTGGCCAAGTGTAACACCGGACGTTGTCTGAACATTTCAAAGTGAAACTCAGCCCTGTGGCCACAAGCAAAGTGCAGATTGGTGAGAAGTTAAATGCTCATATTTCTGGGTAGGTGTAAAAATAGCTCAACATTGCCTCTCCCTCCCTCCCTCCTTCCCTCCCTCTTCAGGCTAATGGGTGTGGAAAAAGTGAGCTCCGTGGTGTCACTGGCAACAACGTGATCCTTCAAAGACACCAAGGTACCCACACAGCTGGTGTGGGCTCAGTGAGTGAAGTCAGCTGGGCTCTGCCGCCTCAGGAGCTGTGTGTGTAAGCTTGTCAGTAAGGAGGGAAGTACAGGCTCTTTTGGCTTCCATTTCTCTCCTGGCATTCAAGTGACCTGTTAGACTATGACCCCTCCACCATCTCCATAGCCTCAAGAAGAAGTCTTCTTGTTGGCCACCACATCAGAACATTGAGAGAAGAGCACCTAAGGATGCTCAGAGAGTGAGGCAGGGCAGGACCAGGGAATACTAAAACATGACTCAGAAGGCACATAGGAGTAAGTGGTGTTTCAGGGAGGATGAGGATGCAGAGCTGGTCCCGAGGGCTCGAAGTCTGTCAGTGGGCTTTACAAACAAGCATGGAGGGTAAAGGTGAGTGAAGGATGCACTCTGTGTAGTAATTAATAGGTAAAGCATTCAGGGAACAGGGGGCTGGGGTAGGTTTTGAGGGTTGTTCAGAGAGACCTTGCATGTTCTGGTCAGACTCATGGGAACAACACAAGGTTATTATCTATGTGCTACCTGAACCAAGTGATTCTGTGCATGGCCTGTGCCTCTGGCTGAGTTTTTGGGCAGCCTCACAAAACATTTGAACTATTGCCACTGTCAATAAAACTCACGAATGACAGCGGGGATGCTGTTCTCCAGTAACAAAATATTTATGCTTTGTATAAATTGATCTCACAGTTTGATTAATGTGGTGGGTTTGAATAATAGCTGCTCTTAGTGATGTAACAATCACACCTGAAAGGTTTCCTTCTTCTGCTTGTAGATGGATAGTGACAGCTCCACAACAGATGCTTCTCAGTTAGGAATTGCTGGAGATTACATTGGTGGCAGTCATTATGTGATACAGCCTCATGATGGTAAGAAATGAGTAAATTTCTTTTAATTTAGAGTAAATACTACTATTTCTCTGTGTGTGTATAGATATATTTTCTTCCAGTTCTTGTATCGTTCTCTGCTATCTTCTCTCAGGCTAAGAATTTGCAATTGTTTTCATAATGCCTCACTGTATAAAGCATTTTTTTCTGCAATCTGAAGGGGGGGGGTGGGTTGGATTTTTTGATGTTGACACAGAAACCTTGAGGGGATGGCAAAAAAAATTGACGTTCTAGGAAACAGTTTGTATTTTGACGTGACATTAAGAATGCTTGGTGATCAGCAGCCATGTACGCTTCTGTGCGTAATGTGATAAAATGCTGTTTTTATAAAGCTATCCTGATGTTGCATCTGTTTTTAAAATTATTTCTATAATGCTAACACACTGTGCTTTCAAAGGTCTTTATCCTTCAGTGTAAGATTTTAAACTGAATTATTGCCTGCTCTCTATCAAATACCATTTCTGTTAACTTTTCTGCATTTCATTAGACACAGAAGACAGCATGAATGATCATGAAGATACAAATGGCTCAAAAGAGAGTTTTAGAGAACAAGATATATATCTTCCAATTGCAAATGTGGCAAGGATAATGAAAAATGCTATACCCCAAACAGGAAAGGTAATACCCTTGTCTGGTAAAGAAAAGTGTGTTCATGAGTTTTATTCCTTCCTCTCAGTGAACTTGAGCTGGTAGAACAACATATTTTTCCAAACGATGCTGGTTTATTGGAGAAAAGCATTAGAAAAGGGAAAAAAGCCCCAGGAGCAGGAGGTGGTTGAGACCAAGTCCATTTTTCTGAGATTTCTGAAAACTTTTAGTAACTGCTGTAATTAGAGCATTCAGAACTGTTCTTCATAGGGCTTTCAAGAGATTCCTTTTTCTAAGATGTGTTCTCTGAAATTGCCATAAAGGATCAGACTTGGTGATGATCACTAAGAATATTTTGTACGCTATTCTCTTGAGAGATTTATTCTGCTTTCATTGAGGTGCATAAAATTTGGACTGGGTGAATCATTTTGGCTGAAATAGAAATCCAGTCCTCATCCTGAAGGAAAGACAGTGGTTAGCTTTTCATCATCTGCATAATCACATACCCAAATGCCAAAGTGACCTAAGAAGGCTGCTTTATACCGTGGAGCAGATAAGGCCAGATATTGAAAGCCTTATTTATTTCTTACTTCTAAGAATAGACTTTTTAATCCATTCTGCTGAGCTGGTGATTGTATAAGTGTTTCATCATTCTACCTGTTTATCTTAAACCTTTACAGGCCTCCTATGACTTGCTGTTTCTCTATTGTATTCCAATACAATTCCAGCCACAGTAACATTTCCTCTAGCTAAAACTGATCTCTTTTTTGGAGATCACTCTAAATAGAAGCAAGACATAATTTACTTGCATCTGCTTGTATTTTCATGGTGTTCAGGGCTTTCTGGAGATCTGGGTGTTACATTTATAACTTTGCTGTGAAAAACTCAACCCTAGTCCATATTGTCATAAATTTTTAGTGATCAAGATGAGGTTTTTTTCAAGAATTTAGCATATGGGATGTAAAGCTATCTTGAAAAATCAAGAAGGTTTTTTGTGAAAAACTGGAAGGGAAGCTGCTGGCTGATGTCTTCTGAAAATCTCACCCTACGTGTCTGAAAATATCAGAGGAACTAGCGAAGACTCTGCACAGTTACTGCTTCATTTTTTTGGGTTCTTCTCATGTGAAGAATAAGAATCTTAATTTTTATAATCTTTTTTGTTGACTACTCTCAGCTTCCCAAGTAATTATGAGTAATACTTGCTGTACTTTTAAGTCAGGAAAATTACTTTTGTTTGGCTGGAAACTGTAATCAAATTTACTTATTTCATTCTTGGCAGTGGCGTACATTTCTTCATTTGAATTCTCATTTGGTAAATTTATACCGGAATACTAAAGCATTAGAAAGGCTTGCTGCTAGGCATGTATTCTAGTGCTTGAATCTGGGCAGAATAGAAATACTTGTTACTGCTGAATTTATGGGAATGTACTGCAGTGGGGCTGGAACTACCAGGTCTCTTAAAAAGAAGAGGAAGTGGGCTGTGACATTGTAATGAACAGGTTTGAAGAGACATAAGTAAGCAAAGCAAGAAGCATCTGTGCGTAAAAACTTGTACAGAACTTAGGACTTCAGGAGATCCTGGCAGTTGGCTGTGCTGCTTGAAATAGTAAAATGTGGGTAAAACCATGTTGCAGCTGGTCTTATGTAGAGCAGTGAGGACATCCAGTGGTTCCCTGTACAGGTGTTGCCTAAATGGGTATTATCATTGGGGTTTGGGATGTTTCCTCTTTTCTCTGCTGTATTCTTAGGGGGGTTTTTGGTGAGTTTTTAAAAATCTTGTGTCTTAATCATTTTATGATACTTTTTCCTTACTAGATTGCTAAGGACGCAAAGGAATGTGTACAAGAGTGTGTAAGTGAATTCATCAGCTTTATAACATCAGAAGCAAGTGAGAGGTGTCACCAAGAGAAAAGAAAGACCATTAATGGAGAGGATATTCTCTTTGCCATGTCTACCTTGGGGTTTGATAGCTATGTTGAACCTTTGAAGTTATACCTCCAAAAATTCAGAGAGGTTGGTATATATGGGTATTTCCTCATTTATTTAACCTTGTTGTGTTTATACTTAGCTCTCTGTTGTTGTAATTGTATAATGGGTAACTTGCACAGTCTCTCACAGCTCTTGGTCAGGGAATAATATAATGTTTAAAAGCATTCCAGAGGATGTCAAGATAAAAAGGAGGAAGTCAGCATTTTGATTAGACTTGCTGATTCAGAGTAGTTAAAGCTTTCAACTGAATAAATTCTCTCATATATTGGTGGTAGTAAATTGCTCTGCCCTTTAAAGGTGGCTATTAAGAATGTTTGATTCGATCTTTGGGTTCAGGCAATATGCACGGACTGCATCCTCTGAGGAACTGGCCTAATGCCTATTGTTTGTCTGGACTTGAGATCTGCAAAAGAAAAAACTGTTTTTCTCATGTTGGAATAATGATTCACATGGAAAACTATTCACTTCAATGGGATTTTTAAAATTATTTTTTTAGCCTGTTCCTCAGTTTGCTTTTGATACATAGTACATGCTAGGTATGTGATCCATACATTTATTTATGTGATCCAAAAATTTATCCCTTCCCTAGCAGAAAGTGATTTTTTCCTTTTAGCTATTTACACCTTTTCAAAAATGAAATTTGTTCTGCTTGGGTTTTTTGTTCTGGCCTGCCTCCCCCTGTCTAAATTGGTAGTGCAGTAGATAAGGTTGCTCTCCAGCGTTGCTTTGTTTTGTAAGCCTAAGATTTTTTTTTTTTAGGTCAAACTTTTGGTTTTGACTTTAGGTCAGATATTTGTTTGGCTGACAGCACTTAAAACTTCGCCTTCCCAGAAGGTCATTTGCTTGATAGCTGAGTAACAGGAGGTGTAATATAAAGTTGGAGTAGTGCTGTGTGCTGTCTTTTTCCAGTTCTGTGTAGCAGTTGCACGTGCTGTGATAGTGCTGCATGTGCTTTTATTAAAAAGCCAAGCATTGCCTAACTAGTTCCAGTACTACTGAATAAGTGTGAAGTGGGTCTGTGCTATTTTCATTCTGAATTGACCATTTTTGCAGATTGTAGATGCTGTGGTAGCAGAGTAGTTGGATTGGGTTTTAGTTGCATGGATGGGTTGAATAGCTTTGCTCATCAGTTTTAAATCTCCATTCCATCAAGGGTATCTTCAGGGTGAAGTACTTCTGTTTTTTAACTGAGTATTTTGTCTGCAGCAATGAGTTGCAGAGAGTCTTTTTTTATGCCCACATTATTTTCCTAGACATTCTTATGTAATAGCATAGAGCATCAAACTTGTAAAACTGCATGCAGATGACTGGGGTCCTTGGCTTTCTGTGCTGATATCCTTTCTGGCTGTAGTCCTTGATGTGGGAGAAGAAATTCCACATTTTGGTTTTAAATGTCAGCTCTTAGTTGTATGGTGATGGTGCTTGTGTGTGGTTGGTAAGCAAATGTTGCACGTTCTTGGTAGTTGAGATTCTGTGATTTCTTGTAAATGCTCCTTCTCGATTACCACAGATTTTGAACTTTCTGCAGAAGGTGAAAAGCCTTTCTTAGAACCACACACCCCTAGTTTGCCCAGTTTTTGTTTCAGGAGTATGGCTAAGATGAAAAACACTCATGTAATATGCACATTCTCAGATCCCATAGAGTTTTACAGGTCTTGTATTTCAAGCTCCAGTTGTTGCACTGTGACTCTTCTGCAAGTTTCAAGCCTTGGCTAGAGCTCCTGGGGCTTTGAAAAAAACCTCAAGCTTTATTTATGCTATTTGTGTGCTCTCTCTTTTTAGGCAATGAAAGGAGAAAAAGGAATTGGGGGAACAGTTACAACTGCAGATGGTCTAAGTGAGGAGCTCACAGAAGAAGCATTTAGTGAGTAATACTTTTAAATTTCTTATGTTATTACTACAGCTTTTAGAAAAACAGTACTTCCTTCAGGCATCAGCATGAGGAATATATCCTGGACTTGTAATAGTTAGTGTCAGCTGTGGAATATCTATAAATGCATATATTAGTGCCAGTATCTTTCTCTACACTTAAACACAGGTTGTAATGAAAGGTGCAAACCTTTTTTTTTCTTTTTCCCCAGTAGCTCCGTATTTAGGCCCCATTCATTTTACTTGCAAGACTGTTGAGGGAAAAAAGTAAAATGAACTCCTCTTGATGACTTGAGGAGCTCATCTTTGAGAAATGAGGCAAAGAAGAAAATTATCTTTGTCTAATTCTAAAACATCTAACATTTCTTACATTCAAAAGAATGCACAAATTGGCAGCTGAGAGGTGTAGAGCAAGGAGTATCACATGCATTCAGTGTAGATTTTTTTCCTCTTACTGTGAATTAAAGCCTGATGGTTTTTTGGGATTTGCACTGATTTTGTTGGTGCTGGGTTCTTGCACGTAGTCTCCACCTTGGCTTTTAAATGTTAGGGGCTGGTAATGTTGAAACTGATACAAGAAGAATTAGGAAGCAGAGCTCTAGTCATATCTACTGACAAGATTTAGTTTTTCAAGTATCTGATAAATATTCTGTCTGAAATAACTGATAAAGTATTGAACTAGCAAAAATTCAAAGCCTGACTACTAAAATGACCTATTCAGGATTGGAAATACACTTTGCTCTCAGTTTGACTTTGGCTACATAAAACAGTGCAGACTCGTTGGGTCTCTCCTAGCCTGGAAGATAAGGTCATAAAACTGGCTGGAAATTAAGAATCTAAATATTGTAAGTGTGCCTTGCAATATGTAGATTTAGATTCCTAATTTCCAGACCTAGGAGCCTCAGAGTGCTCTATGAAATAAACCTCAAGTTGCTGTGACTTGAAAAGAGCAACTTTAGAAATGTCCTGGCAGATTAGGGATGCAAAGGAGATGTTGCAGTAGTAGAAGGTAAAACAAATTATGTTAAATAACTGACCATGTCAAGTGCTGAAGGTATTTCTCTCCACAGGGGCAGGTATAGATCTGTCTGGAATGATGGTGTCACTGCAGCAGTAGCAGTGATAGCTGTGCTTCTGTGGCATAACCCTCAGCTCTTTGTGCTGGCCTCATGCCAGGGCTGGGTCACTGACTCTGCATTAAGCTGTGCTGGATGTGGAACATGCACATTGAAGGGCAGTAAATTCAGGACCTGCCAGAGCCACTCTCACTATGATCTTAATGCATCTCTTAGCCTGCAACTGAAGCAACTGAAAATTTGTACAATGAAGGAGGAAGGAAAAAAAAAAAAGCAAAACCAAAAACCCCAACAAACCAAAAATCTAACTACAAAACCCTCAAGCATCAGCTTTCAAATGAAAATTGTTAGGATTATGCTGTGCTTTCAGAATTTTGTATTGGTTATACATCTTGTTTATACTTAGTAACTGAGAGAACAAAGCCCCATTGTTTGTGTCCTTAGGGGAAGATGTGCTACAATGACTTAACCTACCATTTAAGAGTTTTGCTGCTTTGCTTCCAATAAGTAGTTGTACTCTGAATGTGAGAGGTCAACACACGTGTTGTAAAGGATTACCTTGGAGCATCACTCCTTGTCTTCTCTTGGTATCTCAGAAGTACTTTTTACTCCTTTTGTTGGCCACCTCTTTCCTCTGTGAAATCAGAGCTCTTGCGTGTGCCTTGAAGGACATGCTGAAGTCAACCAGTGCAATGTCAGGCTTTGGCAGTGCCTTTTTTTTTTTTTCCATTGCCTGTTCCTGTTCCTCTCTTCTGCCTTCCATGGGGCTTCCATATTATGGAGTCCCTGATGGATCCCAATTTATAAAGCAGCGCAGTGATTTCACTGAGTTCCTCCCACGTGGCTCTGCTCAAGTGCTAACATTATGTTTAAACAAAGCCAACTGAATTCTCTGGGTTCCTCCTTCTCACTGGAGATGGTCTTTTCTTTCAGTGGTCAGGGTGGTGAGCTCCACTCTATTTGCCTATGTACAGGTGTGGACATTCTGCTTCAGGCACATCCAGGGGAAGAACAAGGTGCAGTCTTACTCTCCAAGCAAAATTAAGTTGTATTTTATGTGTTTCATCCGAAGAGGAATAAACTTGTTCCCTTGTAACACTTGGTAACAAGTGTGGCTATACCGGTGTAGGATGGTAATTCAGGAGATTAATGGCTCTGTAGTCCTGGACTGGACCAGAATTATTTAATGGTGACAGACACATCAAACAAGGCTCTGTATATCAAGCAGTTCCTGCCTAACTTTTTAAAAATGCTCTTTCAGCTAACCAGTTGCCAGCAGGCTTAATAACCACAGATGGCCAACAGCAGAATGTTATGGTCTACACAACATCATATCAACAGGTACTGTATCCTGTCCCTTACTCTCCCTTCTGCTCCTAAAATCCAAACAGCTGCTCTGTTCTGAAGGGTGAGAATTAACTTTAAGTCCTTCGGTGGTGGCTGTCATGCCACTCCAATACTGAGAATTCATGGCTGCTTGCTGTGAACTGCTCTCCAGCTTCAGAAAAGGTACATTGGAATGTAAGCTTGCATTTTCTTTCTCTAGATCTCTGGTGTTCAACAAATTCAGTTCTCATGATTTTGAAGAAAACTTTCCATCTGGGAACATGAGACAGAAAACCTGCGCTCTAACAAAAACTCTAACGAAGAGGCAGTTTTAATGACTGGTGAAGAGATTTATCTCTTTGTATATTAAATAGCTGTAATGTAGCTACCAGAAGCTTGACTAATTGAGTGTGAGTTCTGACTCAAATCTTTTTCATGATGATTTTAAAGAAATAATTGGATTTTAAAGGTATTAAAATATTTTTGTTTTGTACAAGAGTTTGTTGCTCTGTATAACTCCTGTATGCATTGTATATTGCAATTTATTACTGTCAGAGATTTGTAGACAGTTTCTTATTTTCATATTGAATCATGTTACTTTTGTAATTCAGGTAAACAGCTGGGTTAATTCATGTTTACCCTTTGAATAAAATTGTAAGGGTAAAGTTCATTTTTGAATGCAAGTTGCCTTTATTATAAAGATTGAGTTAGTCTTGGTTATGTAACTTGTCTTGCATGACAACCTCAACTAACTTTACATGTCGGCTTATTTATTGAAACTTTGAAAGGGACTTTTTCCTCATGAAACTAGCAGCTCAACAAAATTGCTACCATTGTTTTTTCTAATGTAACTTCTGAATTAAAGGTTAATCAAAACCAATGAATGCTCTACGACATTTAGAGGTTTAGAGCTTATCAACATATGTTCATGAAAGCACTGACTGTGTGATACAGGTTTTCTTCTTTTTTATTTTTTTTTTCAGTTGCATTAACTCTTGTTAGACTTACTTTGATACTTTTAAGGTAGTCTTTCTGCTATTGAAATAACTCTTCCTTTTTATGTATGGCTTTTAGAACCCAAACTTAGAAATCAAGGGTAGGGGGGGATTTTATAGTCCTTGTGGTAAAAGATCTCATTTTAACTTTTTACTGAGATGTTTTAACGTTTCTTGTGAGCCTGTGGGAACTCAAAAGTGGTAGTGACTTTCTGTGTCCAGGCTGAGAGCTGTGTGTGTGTGAGTGTGTGCGCATGAGTGGCTGACAGCTGAACAAGTGATACAAATCTGAAATGGAGGACAGACTTCAGGTTTGTTGTCTCTTTCCTGGTTTTGCAATAAACTCTACTTAGGTAATGTTGTTCTGTATATTTAGTGAGCTGTTCTTGGTAACATTGCTGTTTCTTTAATAATTGGGTTGTAATTTTGTCACCATGTCTTAGCCTGTTAGGGAGGGGTGGGGGTTTTAGTAATATTTTACTCAGACTGAATTTGGGCCCTTGGTATTTTTACTGTTTGTAGTGGACTGAAATATATTAATTATCTTTCCACATACCCGTTATTAATTTAAGCAAACCACACCTTTAAACTGTTGCCATGTGATTTCTTGCAGTTTTTGTCTTTTCTTAAAAAAAAAAAAAGGAAAGAAAGAAAGAAAAGTAACAGTTCAATATTGGGAAATTAGCATAACCTAGGATATTCCAGAAGCCTGAAAGAGGCAGTTCTTTAGCTAAACAAAAACTTTCTGTGTGTGCAGATTTGAGCAGTGTTTCTTACCAGTCAGCACCCTGCTGGCAGAGCCTCTGGAGGTGATCCAGTGTATTGTGGGGCAGTCTGCACGGCTGTTCAGGGCTTTGTGGCAGCCTGCCGTTCTTCAGCAGCTATGACTGAACAAATGGAGTTTTTCATTAAATGTAAAACTGAAGAACACAATCCCTACACGAGCCCCTTCTGTTTGTATTCCGTTTATTTCCAGGCGGCATAGCCTGATCTTGCTGTTCCCAGATTTGCAATGGAAAAAAGCTGTGATACCAGCTAAGAGGAAGCTAGGAAAGATTTGGCATTTTGATGTATAGAAAGGTGGTTGAGGTGATCCCACTCGCTTGAAACAAGGAACATTTTTCAGGCTGCCCTCTCTGCTGTGAGTTTAGGTTAAAGTGTTTTAAGTTTGTGGTTTATATACCATCATGTGAGGAATGAAGCTGATACTTTGTTTTTCTTTTTTCTTTCTTCTCCCCTCACTCTCTGAGCACCAGGGACAAAACTGCAACTAACTTGCTCATTCTCTTCCTGAACTACAGAAGTATTAGTAGAACACTGTTCCATGTCTCTCTAAAACCATTCTCCTAATGAAAGTTTGCAGGGTACTGTAGCCATGGTACAGCAAATAAAACAAATGTGATCTGAGGAAAATACTTGCTTAATTTATATTAGCAGCAGCACAACCAGTCCATTCTTTATTTTTGTTTAACAAATCTGAGTTTTCATTTTGCTCTTAAGTAGTCAAAGATTACAAGTAGTTGAGACTCAAGCCAAGAATGACCATTTCTGCTACACCTCTTCTGTGTCTACAAAACTGCTGCCTTTGGTCCTTGGAATGTTTTGTTTGAACTAAGATACTCCCAAACTGAGCTTGAGCTTAAGACAGCTGTGGCAGCCTATGCTAAGACTTGGAGAAAGGCTGCTTGAAATAGCAGTGATGTTCAAAGATCTTTTTCCAAGAATAGTGACCTTTTTTACGTGCCTTTTCATGACACAAGCAAGTTTTACCACAGTAATTTTTTTTTAAAAATGCATTTTTGTGTAACTTGATGCTGCTGCTATTTCTTTATAGGGTGCTTTTGGTGTCTTTAAAAGCACAGAAACACTGTTATCTCTAGTCAAAGTGCAGTTATGAGAAAAGCTAATTTAGATGATGTTCTTCTACATCCCATTTTCATTACAGGCATAATGGGAGCTGAGGCTCTGCCTTTACCAGTCTTATTGGTGTACACATGCATTGTTAACTATTTTATTTATTCCTCCCTTCTGATCTCTGCTGCATGCTACAATATGTGGCTGGATGGTGTAGCCAGAACACAGGTGGAGTTCTGGCACGAGTGGGACATCCTACATACCTACTGACCCATGCTTATCTGCCTGTAGCTAAAAATCAGCCTGAATTATGTGGGCTATTCTTTAAAGAGCTGTCTTCCTTGAACTGCACTCTGGATCACAGTGAATGCTGTGAGATGATCCCTCTTGCAGAGTCTGAGGATGATGCTTATTAACATGTTGTAAGCATGGATAGGTGATTTCTCTGTAGCCTTTGGCAGGAGAGGAAGCATATGGGCAACCGCACAGGAGATTGCTCAGTGCAAAGCAAGGGGCAGAGCCAAGGGCTAGTATTTTCCCCAGCACCTTGCTGTCATGATAAGAGTTGGCAGCAGCTTTGCTTATAGCTATATTATTCTGCATTTTGCAGGGCTCTGAATGTGATTAATGTTCCAGTTAAGTCATGGAAACTCGCTGCCTCAGTTATATTTACAGCAGTAAGACAACTTGCCTTTAAGTCACTGGATTACCAGATGGGGCAGGCTTGACTTTTTTGGGGTTTGATTTGTACCAAATAGAAGAAAGGAAATTTTTCACTGAAACTTGAAGGGAATTTTCTTGTGTCTGTAGATAAAAAAACCTCCAAACCTGGATGTAGATTCTAAGGCCAGTAATGCTATAAGGAAGCTGTATTTTATATAGGGACCAAGCAGTCCTAGAGGAAGAAGTTTGATAATGTTAACTCTAATGGTTACTCCTCTTTTTCCCCTGTCAGACTGGTGGGAGAATGCCTTTTGGATGTGGTACAGTGTAAGACATATCCCTAGTTAAAAATACCAACCAATTTCTCCTCTTTGAAAATCAGATATGCTGTAAAGCAAAATAATTCACACTTTCACCCTTTCAAAGGCTGAAAAATACATTTAAGCAACCAAATATTGATCCATTTACCCATTGCTCTGTGAAATTGGCATGGTAATGGACTGCAACGTCACCCCTGACCCTCAGGATGTAAAAGTTTAATGGGAAGTTCCCTGGAAACTGCCATGTCAGCTTGCAGTGACATCCCAGGCCACCTGCTCTTGAGAGGGGAGGGCAGTTCGCTGCCATGCACAATAGTCTCCAAATTGGTGCCAGCTGCACTGAGTTTATTAAATGCAAGTCCCCAAGGATGGCTGTGGAGGCGCAGGGCTAGAGGTGACACAGTGCACAGCAGCTCTGAGGGAGTTGGCTACCTTGCTTTAAGAAATCTTCCAGGCAAATTTCCAGGTTCATTTCCTGGAATATTTTACTGCAGCACACTGGGCCAGAGGACCCGTTTATCACATCAATCAAACCTGATTTGCTTTTGTGTGAAAGAAAACTATTGAGGGTTTAAATCTGCTGGGCAGAGGAGCATCGTTTGGGCTGCTAATTTAATGTGTGTGTGCCTGATACTTACCCAGGCTGTACAGCAACATGAACAACAAATAAAACCCACTTCCAATGGCACAACCCAGACTCAGCTCAGGTGCAAGGGCCATGTCACTCGAAATACAGCTGCAGCTAAAGCATTTGCAACAGCACATTAGGAGCAGTATATACTATCTCTACTTCTCTCTGCACCCTGTGGGAAGACAGTCCATGACAGCAGAGCTCATGTCCCAGCACTGTCAAGAGGAGTGTGGCTCTGGTAAAGCCCACATAAAGGATGCTGGGATGCACAGGTTTGTTTCTGCAGTGTCCAACTCCTGGGCTGCAGCCAGGAAATCCAAACCCACCAGACACCTGAGCTCCCTGTGCAGTGTAACAACCTGGGAAAAGCAACCTGGTGAACATGGAGATGCCAGGAACCAGATGACAGGAAAAGCAAAGCACTGAGGGAGAAGGGAAAGGATCTGAAATATCACCCCCAGCCAGCTGGAGAGCATTTCTGCTACAAAGAAACAGGCTCCATCTGTGGGATGAGAACATGGAGACTGCAGAGCCTGCGGACTGCTGCAGCAGGGGATGAGTCTGCTCTCACTCTGTCCAAAACCACAAGCAACAGCCACATTTTACAAGCCAAGCAGCTGAAACTCATCCAAAATGTCTCTGGAGCAGAGGCAGCGGGAGCAAGTTCTGTACACACCAGAAAAAGAAATATTGACAATAACTGGCCATTTTGTGTTGTCTGGCTTGACAGCTCCCATGTTGCTTCAGATGTCTGTATAACATAAGTAGCTGAAACCTCAAGCTGTTAGATTGGTATTTCAGGTTTTCTTTTTCAAGACAGTAATTTCAGAGAGTTGCTCCCAAACATTTTCCTTCTGGAGCAGGCAGCATTTAAAGTCAATATAATATCTTCCCTACACAGGCAAAGTACAATGAGGAAATAATAAGAAAACTGCTACTAAAAAGAAAAATTTGGGATATTTGTTAATACTGCTCAAAGTTACAAGATAACTGCTTGTACCTAATAACACTTTGTTTAAAGAGAATTACCAGCACTGCATGCAAGAGCAATGGTTACTCTAAAAGGCAGTTAAAAATCCCTGGCAATAAATATTTAAATCAGTGAATTGAAACAAAAAAAAGAGGATGCAAACAAAACCAACATTTTGGACCTTTCAAAATGGCATATACCCAGTGTGCCTCTTTTAAGAATCATTTTGAGATAACTGTATATTGATAACTTCCATGTGTGGGTAAGTATTTTATAATTTCAACAGATACAGAAATAACTCTCTGAACACTAGGACACACTGAAATGCTTCGTCTCTTTTTCTCTTTGAAGATACCACATCCAAGCCTAAATTTTCATTTTAAGGAGCTGCTGTACCAACTTAGCAATTACTTCAGATATTAAAAGCAGATGCTTTTGAGAGGCAAGAATCCCCTCAAAAAAAACCCAAACAAAACAAAACAACCCCCCAAAAAACCCCCACAAAACCAAACCAAACCAAACAAAAAAACCAAACAAAAAAACCCCACCAAAAATCAACCAAAAAACCCCACAAACAAACAAAAACCAACTAAACAAACAAACAAAAAAAACCCACCAAAAATCAACCAAAAAACCCCACAAACAAACAAACAAACAAAAACCAACTAAACAAACAAACAAAAAAACCCAGCAAACTATGCCTAGCCCCAGTTTGGGAGATATTTTTGTTGTTCCTGTCAGGACTGTAAGTCCAACAAGTACCATTATGTACTTCAGGCTTTTGAAGGATGTAGGGAACAGACCAAGTTGTAATTTACCACATTTAGAGATGCCAGATTTTAAAACCCTAGCATGAGGCACATAACGATGGAGTAAGACAAAGGGGCCCAGTAGCTCACACAGATCTCTTGGGCCTTCCTGCCATCCTTACCCCTCTCCCAGGGGCTGCAGGTGCAAGACATTCTCTGGCTGAGCCCCACCACCATTCATTCATGCTGGGATCCAGCTGGGTGCTGCAGGTGCAAGACTCTGTGGATCAAGAGGATTTATTTTAAGCTCATCTTTCTGGTATTTTCAGCTAACTACTGGAAAATCTAATAAAAGGGATCTCCACTTCCAGACCAATGGCAAACACCCCAAAATGAAGATTTCACTACTATTAACAGGAGGAGGAGGAACACACTCATTGCCCAGACAGTGCGAGCAGTCAGTGCTCCACCCCTGTCCTGGGAATCTGGAAATGCTTCAGTGTCAGAAGACAGAATAAAAGCCCTGATGTTTAGCTCACTATAAAAATACCCTAGGGACTAGCTAATGTTAAAAAGAAAAAATAGATAAATCTGAGTTGTTTTTAAGATAAATTCATACAGCATTTTCAAATTTGCCTTCAAGAGAAGGTAACTCCTACTCTGAAAATCTTATTAACAAAGAAAACAGCACAAGGGGATTCTTCACTGATGTTTTAGGTTTTCCCATTTGTTTTTCACTAATGCAAGAATCAAAAATAACAATAGCTAGGAACACAAGGCAGGAATCAATCTGGAGCAGACAGCTTTTAGCAGTTTCTCATGTGAAGTCCCTTAAGAAGGTCTAGAAACAATCCAATAGACCTTTTGCTTTACTTGTTCCTCTCTGCTCCCCTGCTTCTTGCAAGACGTACTGCTTATTCCCACACAAATTCCCCACAGTCAGCTGCTATAAAAGGTTAGCAACTTGCCCCAAGATGGTGTCATTTTGAGCAGAGCTGGACATGAATACAATTCAAATCCATAGTAGGAGCCTTCTGAGCGCTCTAAGTGCTCACACATCTTTTTAACAAACTGCAACAAAACAACACCAAACTCTTTGTCACTCATTGTCAACAACAGCAACACGACTCTTGTATAGACAGGGGAAGCGATGTCAAAATTCCAGTTAAGAGGCCACAGCCTGCAAGGCACAAAAGCATGGAAGGGGGCAGAGTAATAGTGAGTGCACAGCAACTGCAGAAGGTGGAACAGGGATACTGGAGAACCCTAACTAAGGAGAAAGCTCATGAGGTAACCAAGAATTAACTTAGGAGACTATTTATGAAAGAGTAATAGTATTACGAGAGGGCTTATCATTAAATCCTCTTCCCCAACTTGACAAATTTACTCACTCTCTTCTTTGTATCAGAAATTCCAAGTTTGTACGTGTACACCTATGAAAAAACAGACACGCTTTAGTGTTTACAATGCTTTTGATAGGACAACCACTTTATTACAAAGAACAAACAATGCTTCAAAATAAGACTAATCAACTTTTGTATTGTACAAAATGTCAGTTTCCTTGTAGAGGTCATTAAGTAACAGGCTGTAAGACTAAGTTCACGTCAAATTCGCTATCCCGAAATACCAGATAACAACAGTAATACTTATTATATCTTCAGAGTTTATGGCATGATCATGTGCTCTACTCCAAACTACATTCAAAAGATATTGCTATAAATACTTTGAAAACACAAAGTATAGGTTATTGTTCACTTCATTTCCACTTTCACAAGAACATTCTGAAGATGAAGCTGTAGCAGCGTCTGCCGTAACTGGCACAACTGTCCTACGCTTACACAGTCACAACCTCCCGAAGGAGTTTAGTAAACCTAGACATTTCTACAATATGGATACTGTAATCTGATAGATTTCAGCTTCTGTTACATGTCTTTTAGCAGTATCTGAAATAAATGGATAACATGGAGTCTCAAAGAGCTGGTGTCAACAGTCTTCTAAACTTTAAAACCGAACAATCAATATTTGTCTGATATCTAGTTGATAGGCAAACAGGTGGGATTGAGACATTATAAATACAGTTCTAAAAACAGACCACAAAGTGTATTTTACAGTGTGTACCACAATTTCAGAGTAAAGTAAAACTGTGAGCAACCAAAGAGTCGCATATGATCACTATTCAACGTCACCCAACTTGGACAAAAAAGAGAAAGTGACCTCTTAAGTCAGCTGAAGAAAGCACACTCACAAGGAAATTAAACTTTCATTGAAAACGCCACAGTTTTACCCTTTGGTAGTCATGACATACCCACTGAAAAAAGAAATTGTGCAAAGCATGTGAAACTAAGTGCAAAAAAACTCCACCCAGACACACCCAACAGGTTTTATTCTTAAATAACAACTCTACAATCACGGCTATCAACCAACAAAATCAAAGCCACAAGTGTTTTCTCTAAAGGCTTCTTTCACAGTACTAATAAGAAAAACCAAGTTCTATTCTTCTAGTTGACAGTTCATGTGTATGGTACTTTAGTTATCAGACAGTACTGGTAGTGAGATCCTACCTGACAAAATGGACCATTAAAACACAAATACCTTAAAGCCAGTTAACTTCAGGAAAAGTCCTATACATTCATACTATAAACACTGTTTAAAGTGAAACTGGGATATCTGTCATTGTCATAAACATATGATTTTTCTGTGGAGTCAAACCACATGTGTTACTCCTGTGCCACTGTTAACACTATTATAGCCATTTATGGTCCCCAGCACTTTCTAGATGCTATTGAAGCATGTGATGCATTGCAATAATTAAGGCTGTATCAGCACTTTGTTATAGCCCTGATTCTCAGGGTAGCCCAAAACTTGACTGTTAAATCTGCTCTGGGATACTTGAGCTGCTAAGTCTCTAGTATTTTAGTGATACTTTTCCCACCAAACCAGGCACATCATTGATTTTAGTTTATATATTTACAAATGCTCTTAAGACAAATTTAACTGGAAGAGGCAAGAAATTCTACCTTGATGTATAATCTTTTGGCATTTGGGGCAAAATTAAAGTGCAAAGTATAAACTTCATTGCACAGTACGTAATTTAGATTTTCTTTTAAAATAAATCTTATTTAGGTGCCTCAATCTATTCACCTAGTGACCTTGTCCAACTCAGCCATTTTCCTCTACACTTTGGTAAACATAGTTTTATATATAGATACATAAATAGCATTTAAAATGTTTACCTTTATTTCACTACTGTGAACAAATTTTTTCTTTTAGCATAGGAATGGATCAACCTATTCCCAGAAGTAATGCTTGTTGATTTTATCAGCTAGCTAGTTAATGTAAAATGATGCATAGTAAAAGGGAGATACTGAACTTGATTGGTAAAATATATTGGTAAAGCAAACAAGCACTTGAGAAGATTAACTGGAATAAATATGTTGAAAGTCGCCATATAATATGTGCAAAATTGCTTACCATGTATCCTAAACTTTGGTTAAAATTTTCAGATTGAAGTTTTACAGAAACATTATGGAAGCAACACAAGTGATTACTAACACAGGAATGAGGTAAGTTATTATTAGTGCAAAAAGCAAGCATATGCTAAAAGCAAAGCATATGGATTTCAAATAAAAAAGAAAAAAGAGAATGAATCTCATGGAAGTTTTAATACAAGACCAGAACGGTCTCTTGTAAACATTGGTATTTACAAGTTTGAGATTTGTACAACTACAAAAGGATAATTCTAAGTAATAGTAGTGCATTTACAATGAATTTACCTTTTTTGTAATAAGAGCAATGGATAAGTTTATCTTTTTCCTTTTAAATTTTCAGGGGATATCTTTCAAGATTAAGATATTTGTTACAAATAGTAGAAAAAATCATTTCTTTACAAAAAAAGTATATATTAAAATATTTATACATTTTAAGTTACTATATAATAACTGGAAATTTTTGCCTTGTACTCCAGCACCACAATGAAGAATGTGGTGTAGGGAACCAAAACCAAACAGAATTTGCTCATATCCCAAATCTTGAGAATTATCTATGCAAGATCTGTAGCAATCACAGGGACTCTACCTCAAATACTACTGCTTGTGCCAATTCTTTTATTCATTTTTTTATTTGAAACTGTATTTTTATATTTTAACTATCGCTACCAAAAAGAGCTGCTGGATAGTGTGGTCCTCCACCCTACCACCTCTGATATATTTTCTATATGATATCATACCTGAGCAAGGCTCTGTAATGTTGATGTGTCAAACGTAAAAAAGGTTATATTTTTAAGATAAAAACAATGCAAAAATAAAATATTTGTAGCATTTACAAATAGTACAAGAGTTACATTAAACACTACATTCGAATCTTGAGATTTATTAAGCTGTTTCTACTTTGAGCCTGATGTTTTCATATCTGCAAAAAGAAGGAGACATTGTTAAATGTTTGGAATTTCAGATGGTGTACACCGTCAAACACTTTCAAACAAATACTGTTTCTGAATTCTGGGACACAGATCATGGTCAAAACCCCTGCCAGCTAAAGGGTTAAAACAGCATTGGAATACTGAACATCCTAGAAGACAACACCTTCATTGTTACTCCCCATCTTAGAAAAGCACATATTACAAACCAAGCAGTGGAGCATTCAATAGGTGTGTCCCAGCCCACCAAGTGAGGTCAGCTACCCCCATGCCACAGTTCCCTGCTGCCCCAGGGGGTGGGCACTCTGCCCTTCCTACCTTCCTCTGTGCCCACTGCACTTCTGGCTGAGCAAAGCCAGCTCCCAATAAAGCTGAGCCAGAAATGGGAAGGACTGGGATAAGAAGCTGGCAAAACTTGAGACCCTGGATTGGCTTACTTATAAGGCAAACCAGAACTGACCAGGTTAACACTAATCTTTATTTTCAGTGGATCCATTCCCATCCCCAAATCATCATGAACCTGTACAAATTCAAGCCCAGGGACAAGATGACAAATCCTCTTCTGGCTGCAATACAGATTTTAAAGTGTATATGCATCACAAAAATGCACCTTATATCACCTGATGGAATTTTTTCTCCATTTAGGAGGATGAAAACACTGAAAAAAAACCCTGATTACACTGTATGTCATGTACACGACGCACATCATTGGATTACTTCTTATTAGACTGAAAAATTTCTGAGCTGAAGTGAATTCTAGGCAAGGCAGAAGCAACAACTAGAATTGCATAAGACTCCCATAAATAACAAACCAACATTTCGAGAAGTTCACGGGCACTGCTGTGGTGGTTCTGCAAGAAATGCACAGCTCTAGGCCCTCTCAAATACTGTGTGTGACAGCGACTTTACCTTGGAGCCACCGAACCTGCGTGGCCGGGCCATAGCCTCTCTCATTCTTGGCCGAAATCCTGAACACTATGGCAGGCCGGGAGGTGTAATCCACATGGGCATTGGAAAGCTGGGCAGCAGTCACTATACAGGAGGTTTTAAGACCACAGTATATCCTCATAAATACAAGTTGGCTTGGATTCTCCTGTAATTGCGTGGAACGGATGGCTAAGTAGGCAGAATATTCTAAAATATTTCCAGAGGGTGAAGCAGGAGGTTCCCAGGACAGATGAATACAGTCTACACTCTGAAGAAAAAGAGAAAAATATGATAGTATGTAGCTAACCATAAATATATAAAGAATATTAAAACCCCCCAAATTCTAAAGAATATCTGAAAATTCTAACCTATCATCACCACTCTGGAGATAAGGATGTCTTTGGAATTTTTTTTTAAGAAGCGTGGTGAAGCCCTATAGATTTAAGGATGCAAGACTAGAAAATCATGGGGAAACTATCACATGATTAAATGTATATCTGCTAACATGATCATGAGGCTTAAAATAATTCTTTTTAGCAAATTTCTTCAAGAATATTATATTGACCAGAGTTAACCAATTAAGCATTGGACAGTGTTTTATATGACAATTTTATCTTTAAAATAACCCCAACAACAAACCAACTATAACCAAGAGTTCTGAGATTATGCTGGTGACCAGAATTTTACACATCAGAACCAGAATTACCTATATTTCTCACCTTGGTGATTTTGACTGTTGAAGGAGCTCCAGGAAAACCTGGAATGCATGTCTTGAATTCACTGACTTTACTGAAAGGCCCAACACCACAGCCATTAATTGCAGCAACCCTGAACCTGTACACTGTGCCTGGAAACAGATCCTGTTTCTTAAGTAATCTGTAGTCTGGTACATCTGCACCTTCCGTCTGAAAATAAAGCAACATTTGTGTTAATTTTTAAAATATTCTACATACAATTAGCCTAAAAAAGTATAAACTGTTAAAATGAGATTAAGTTTAATTGAAACTGAAAATCTATTTAATACTGTTGTATGAATTTATGAAGAGGTTCTAACTGAGACACTATCTCACCTCCCAACAGCTGTTCTAAGAGGCAATATGAGACTACATCTCTAGACCAAGAGATATCCCATTTTTTCAGTAATTTAAATTAAACTGCACTTTGTGGTTACTTGTGGTTACTGGGAAAGTAAAAACAGAGTAGCATTTACAGCTACATATGTTACAATTTAGTTAACATAATCTTCTAGCTTAAAAAGTATTTTTATTTCAAAAGCAGTTATTCCTAAAGTTAGGAGCTGCAGTTTGATGTGTAGGTAATCAAAATGTTTTTAAAGAAAAGCACTGTAAGTTAGTAACAAATAGGTTTCTGAAACATTATGTGCTACCATACTTCCATGATTAAAATATGCATTGATGCACCACTGATACAGTGGAATTATTTTTCTACTGAATAATGTGAAAGAACCACTGTCAATGTAAACACTGTAAAATGTACTGTAAATGCTCTTTAAAACTTAGACATACAATATTTATAGTGAAGTGCTTTCAAAGAAAAGTTTTTGTAATTTGTTTCTGTCTCAAGAAGACAAGATTTTTGTTTCTAGTTCACTAGGACATCACTAATTTACACTTTTACCATCAAAACTGTTACATTTTGCAAGCTTCACACTCATAGTTTTAATGTATCAACTTACAAGTACAACACATTAAGTTAGAAAGATCTAATACAAAAGCCACTACAATTCCAAATCTACTCTTTAAACAGCCTAGCCTATGTCTTATTAGTATCTTTAACAATTTTTATGGAAAGATTCTGGGAACAGAGAAGAAACTGAAACATTTCAATGGTGGACTGAAATAACATATTAAGAAATTGTGGGGTTTTCAGTTTTTAAGATTTTTACTGCCTTGAAAGTTGACTAAGTTTAAAATTGTTTCCTAAGGCAAGAAATAAGAATTAGCAATAGCAAAATAAGATATTTTGTAATAAACAACAAAATTAATCCAATCTATGAAATAGTAAAAAGAGGTGAGAAATATACATGAGTAACTACTGGTCATGAAGTACAAAACTCCTCCAAGCACCAGCTTCTGCTGCAGTATCAGAAAATCCCACATTTTGTTGTCAACTGGATAAGCAATAGATTCTGAAATATGTGCAGGTTATGTCAGAGAAGAACCAGCAGCTACCTTGCTATTGATGTTCAGTGTTTCCTCTGGCAGCAAGTAGAACTGGCTCACCACAGCACTGTTGTTCTTAAAAATTCCCACATCATACCACCGGCGGTCCCTGGTTTTCACCGGTGCTGGCGGCCTCTGGGGAGCTTTCTAGTATTTGAAGAACATGTCATGTAGATTACCCACACTTCAATGCCATGGAAAAACATGTTAAGGCTCTAGTATATGTAAGAGACAACCCCCTTTTATACGAGTGTTACTTTCTTATGCTTCAAATGAATATGCATGTATTAAAATACTGTGCAAACCCAACTGGTTTTTATACATTTACTCTGTCATTTAAAAAGCAACAGCTGGGATGTCGCATCTGATATTCTGAACAGGGCGACGAAGAAGTTTAAAGCTGTAGAACTAGGTGTCTGTAGCAGCATGTAGTTGTGAGTTAATTTCTCTCAGAGGTCAAGAAGCTTCCCAAGGTGGTCCAACATCAGCAGTTCCCCAGGGGTTCAGCTGTACCTCAGCCCCACAGGTCAGGCACTGCAGAACTCGCCTGCACCTGCAAACAGCCCTCTGCTGTGGCGTGGGGCCATGGGGATGGAGGGTGGGCAAACTGCTCCTGACTGACCCAGAAACACAAACTGGCTTTTTTGTTGGTCTCCAGGCACAAGGGAGGGCTCTTGCACAGTCAGGTGCCCCGCACAGACAGGCCATGATCCTGCTAGCATGGAAATGGTGCAGGAGCTGCAGCTGCTCTTGGCAAAAGCACCCCGATCCTTTAGTAGCAGCTGCTTCTCCCCATCCTTAGTTCCTCACTTTTGGTGGCAACAGTGGCACCTTGGGTTTGTGTATTAAGTTGTAAGCAGGTGAAATAAGAAGCATTTACTTTTTCGGGCAGTATTAACAGCTTGCATAGTCAGTCCCCATCTCCTCTAGGGAAAAACATCAAGATGTCAGTTAAATTATGTTTCAAATCTATAGAATCAGCAGCTAACACTAGTCTTATCTAATACATACTTCATTTTGAATTCAGTTGTGCATACAGAAAAACTTTTTACATTTGCACATCATGCAGCAGAGACCATTCCACTGTGCCAGTTGATAAAAATGATTCAACAGCTGAAACACATACTTGGATCTCCTCCCAACTACACAACTGCTACTCAGACTCACATCAAACCCACACAATTCAATTAGTTTTACAACAGAAATGTTTACCCCTGTATTATTCACTTCAAGTTCAAAATAGACATTGCTGTTCTTTCAGAAATATAATTAAAGGAAAACAGAAGAGCCCTCACAACTAATCAAGAGAACAATAGCTAAAGCAATTTGACAATACTTTTTCAGACTTACAGAGGAGTGTGAATCATTTGTCTGTCCAGTATTGACCCTTGCTGAAGGCATGACATAAGCAGTTTCAGCAGCTAAGAACAAAAGGTTAAAATGAAAAAAATTAAGTGATAGAAAAAATTTAACACAAAACCCACAGAGTATGACAGTTGACCTCAACAGCCATTTACAAGTATTTGTTGCACAAGAATGTCTCAGACTCCTTTTGCATGCAGTTCTATTTATAACACAAACTAATTTTGGCTTCTGTCATATTCACAGAACAATTCTGAGAGTCTGGCATTGGAGGCTGCTACAGATAATACAAACAGAAGGCAGGACTCAAGAAAATCCTAAAATGTGACAGGATTATGGAATATTTGCGAACAAATAATCTAAATACCAGACTGAGGCACACACTGGGGACATTGTATGCATAGTCTGTGTGACATCTTAATTTGATTGTACTGTTTCTGACATCAAAACAGTCTGAATTCTGAACATAAGCAGTTAATCTGTAAACAATCCTAACAAATGGGAACAGAGCATTCATTAAATTTAAAATGGAATCTTAAAAATAAGATTAAGCACATGAGTAACACAATGGAGTATTAGTATTCTATGCTTGTTTTCCTGGGTTTTGCTTTTAAAATACAATACTGCTTGATAAAAACTATACTATACACACAACATGAATATCAGAATACAGTTCTTTAGTTAATACTCAAAACAATAACAAGCACAGCCCATTGATAGTTGTCAAAAACAAAATCTGAAAAACTACCCATTTATTTTCTGTATTGCTGCTTATTTTGGATATTTCCAGCAGACTGCGAAGAGGCCAGCACATGAGACTAGCAGTGAGCAGGCCACATTAACTGGCCATATTTATTACAGAGGTCAGTTGCTTAAAATCAAAATCATCTAAGATTACTACTTGAGTCTTTTGCTGACTAAATAGACAATCACTGAATGAAAGCAAATGTGCAATGAGCACCAAAACAGGCTACCACTGATACTTAGAAAACAGACCTCTGCATAACTGAAGATTTTAAAAGACTTTTCACTTACAGGAAATGTGGTGATTTACAAATGCATAGAAGGAATATTCTGATTTTAAAAGACGTATAAATCCTAGCAGAGATCATCCAGGCTGCACAAGGTCTTCAATGCCCAAAGCCCTGTCTACATCCCAGGTACTACTCAAGACAGGAATCCCACCACACCAGAGGAACTCTGATGGCCTTAGAAATATATGGCTCAAAATACAGTACGTGAAACACATTTCAAACCTTCAGATTTTGAATTGAATGTTGTTAGTGAAGTTTCATCTTTAACAACTGCCCCATTTGTACTTGTTGATTCAGTTTTAACAGCCTGCTGGGTTACCATAGTTTGTGAGCTGGAGACAGTACTGGATACAGAAGCATCAGGATTTACAGTTTGTTTGTCCAAGTCATGTAATTCACCTACATTTGCTGATGTCTGAGCACCTTAAAAAAAAAAAAGAAAATATTAGCCAGAATTCAATATTGATAACACAACAAATGTCAGCTTGATCTAATGGATTTAGTTTCATATAAAGCCTGAGTTTAGCTCAGAATAAGGTTAGAACAGATCTCATTATATTGATTGCTAATGCTTACTTTAGGTATATAACTGAACAGATGTCTGTCTGCACAGTCATAAACAGATGTAGGTAAACTGTTATTTTAAGCTTGCTGTTCTTCATGTATTTGGTCCCAAAAAAATTAATTTGGGAAAAAAACCCACTAAAATAAAGCATCCACACAAATCAGTATCACAGATTTGTAACAATCAATGTAAGATTAACCCCTGCAGAAGTCTGTTTCCCACTTAGCAATAAGAATCAAAATTTCTACACCTAATTACATTACACCATGAAGAAAATAAAAATCCAACAACCTATGAAATACATTGAAGTTAAATATAAACAGATCAGGTGATTAAGCCTGGATTCACTACACTGAACTTAAGGCACTTCAGTGGAATGCATAAATCAGAGCCTTGTCATCTTTTGTTTCCTCTACAGTCAGAAAGAAACATGCTTCTCTCTACACTGCCTGAAATTTTACATCAGCCAATAACTTTTCACTGCTAACAGACAGACACAGTGCCAGTTTGGAGTTACTATCACCATAATGCTGTAAAATGTTATCTGTCCCTTTCTACTTGATGCTAAAAATAGATATTTATGTTTAAACAGACACATTTGCCATCATAATAATGAATATATTGAGAATTCCGTGTGCCTTGCAACACTTCAAACAAGATTTCAATTTTCTTCATATCTTCTAAAAATACGTTCAGTAAGAACTAACACAAGTTGGGTTTTTTAAACTAAACAGGACTCAAATAATTTTAAATTGCAAGACAGAAACAATCTTACGTTTTTCAGATGAATTCTAACCCTCATTTTTTAATTAATTCTTTTCTATAGTCTTACTTGAAGTACAAACAGGCAAAAGAGAAGGGGCATTTGATTCTTTGAATCCTGTAGCATCTGCGTGGTTTTTCACAGTCTCCTGTGTAACCTTGTTTTCAGGTGCTGCAACCTTTTCTTTTCCTTCTACTTTTGAATTGGATGAAAAGGAAACTTGGACCTAACCAAAACAACACATTTGTTAATGTCAAACTGCAAAGTTCAGAACTTTCAGTTGCAAACATGGCATGAAAATGCTTGCTCATAAGCAACAATATAAACTCCTCCAACCCCCTAGTACTTTAAATTAGACCAAGAAATCCATCGCTCAATCCACCTTGCCTTAGCCATTACAGAACAAAGACTCAAACACTCAGTTGACTTGGAAAAGTCTCTTACACACAGTAAATTTTATCTTTATATGGAATTCCATTGCTGTGTGTATTTAGTCTACCAGGGGGACTTTGGGGGATGGGGAAAATCACCATTACAGAGGCTTTCAACCTTTGCTTTCCTGACATATATACAAGATATTTCTACTCTTAGTGAATTTTATGGTATTTCTACATGTGTTTTCCCCAGAAATACGTTATGGATCCCATAATGTCCCAGATCTAAGACTTTACACAACTAAGAAAAGGTCCAAAGTTCTAAAAATGTACCCTTTAGCCAGAGTTTGTCCTCAGTCTTTCTGTTCAATTGGCAAAACAGTGGAATATGTACAACTGCACAACCAGACAGATAATAACTGGATTTAACCTGCTGTAGGAACTTAGAACTAAGCAGACTAGAATAAAACTAGACTAACAAAGAAGGAATATACATTCTTCTTTTCTGCTTCCCACATTAATGTCACTAACATTTTGAGGACAAATAGCATTCCCACTGGTGTCAGGCTCGCAGTTAGCTTTATGGAAGACAATACAGTTGCAATTCCCTTCTGCATTAATAAGAAGAGGACTTGAAAAACTGTCTTTCAGTCATAAAAGCAAGAAGTATGTAAGAAAACAGACAACTACTTCAGCAAGTCTCTGTCTTTTTGTTTTATTTGTTTTTTTCCTAAGACCTAAAAAGTATGCAGGGAGTTTTAAAACTGAGAAAGTGTTCTGGCAGTTCACTACCCTCCCACACTGTTTTGACACTGAAGCATTTTTCAGTTTACACTTACGTTATTAGGTATGAGATTATTTGTTTGGCTGGGATGATCCACCTTCGTTTCTGGATAAGGGACACTAGGCAGTAATTGTGAACTTTGATGGAGAGAACAGCCACCTTGTAGGTAAACAAAAGCAAATTCCCATCAGTTATGTAAAACTTAATATTACGATAGTTGGAACCTATTTCAGTAAGGAAGTGGGAGGCCAAAGTTGCCTGAAGGAAAACTTTGTTGTAAGTCTGAAATGAAACTGTACGGCCAAACAGTCAGATAAAATCCCCCTCTCACTGTTTCCTTTCTCAACTTGTGCCCAGCATTCTACAAATGTCTTCATAATTCAGATAGCTGGCCAAAACCAACAGAAACAAGTGAAAGGGGAGTTTTCCATAATTATGATGCAGGCATTAGGGGAATAACCAAAGAAACAGGGCCTCCCACTCTCACAGAACAGTTCTTTAAAAAACAAATTCATATTTATTTATTACTTATGCAACCCTCCAGTCTGCCTGAGCACAAACATTAGTGTAATGTGATCTCTCACTGCTACCTTGTGAACTCGGCACCGATGTCTCAGGAACGCCAGTACCGGGAATTCCAGCCACCGGTGGCACTGGTGAGTCAGCATGTAACTGAAGAAGATATCCTTCAACTGTGGGGACTTCATCCCACTTCAATTGAAAAGAGTTGGTTGTAGCTCTGATCAGCTGTACCTGTGATGGTGCTAGAGGTCTCTCTACAAGAAACCAATAAAACACAGATGACACGTTAGAACTTGTTGCCCCTTACCAGTTTATTAAATAGCTGTATATTGCAAATAAAATCAGTAGCTCCTTTTTCACTGATGTACAATATATACCAGATTCAACAAGAAACCACTGTCAAGGTGGCAAGTCAAGTCAGAGAATTACAAAGCGCCTTTTCAAAATGTTCAAAAATGCTCCAGTTTTGATGCTTTGTTTCTAATGGTTCTCCTGCTGCCGGCAGGCCTTTGAGCTGTAGCTACTTCATTGTAGGGATTACAGAGACAGGAGATCCTTGTGCTTCCCTGTAATGCTTCAGGTAGCTCTTTGGCTCCTAAAGCTTTACATATTCCTCTAATTCACAACTTATTCCTTTTCCTTTTTGCTTGCTCTGTGTAGCTGAAGTGAGCTTTCCCTCTAACTTCTTCTGCACAGGCGGAAGCCTAGACATGACTAATGCCAATGGCTTGCTCCTCTCACGTGCCTCTATGCCTGACCAGGCTGCAATCTTCAGCACATCCCTCCCCTGCTACTGTTTTTCATTTTCTGATTTTCTGAGGGAAAAATGAAACAGGAAAAAAAAAGTTCTATTCTAATTCCCTCTCTCCCAACACCATCTCAGTGTCGTGCCATCAATGCAGCTACTAATGAGTGATTCATCTCCAGAATTCCCTTCATCCCCAGGAATAATCTGGTCCCTTCTTAGACTGGAGAGTATCTTTTTGCAGTACGAGAGATGAGGAAGCAGCAGCAGCAATGATCCCAAGAGGAGAAGGGATTTGGTGAAAAAAGTAAGTAGCAACAGAAAATATCACTAAAAAGAGAGGCCAGGAACCCTGAGTTTAGGCAAAACAGCCTTCAGCATCTTGTATCAACTGCCTATGGCATGCAGTGAAGAATTTAGCAGAAATTCTTTCAGTGGCTTTAAACAAGCCTTCCTATTTTTTTCATTTTAAGTAATAGCCTTTAAACAACCAGCAGTGAAGCTCGATTTAAAAATAATTTTTAAAATGTAAATAGACTTTGAATTTGCTACAGCTTTAATGTTCTGATCATCAATCATGCAAGCTTTCTATATGTTAATAAAACACAGAACATAGTACAAGTCTCTTATTTATTTCTGACTCACCAGTATCAAGGTACCAAAGATCTTTGCAGCACACTTGATTGTTCCAAGCTTTTCTGTAACCATCTCTACCACTCCAGATATATAGACGAGTGCCAACAGCTACAGCACAGTGTCCTGCTCTTGGCCCTGGTAACAAGCTACTTTTGTCCTCCTGGCAATCTGAGATGAGACCTATCCATTCTGTGGTATCTAATAAATGAAACTCAGAGCATTTAGTTTCTAGACATTTTCCAAAACAAGAAATAAAGATGTTAACAGGAAAAATGAAAATAAGTCACCTCTGTTTTTACAGATAACTGCATATAAAATTGAAATATTACAAAGAGAAGGTCACTTTCCAACTAGTGTGCAAGATAAAATCAATTCATACAAGCTGAATTTTCTGACCTCTGGTTATCTCTCTCAGGCAAACAGGTCAGAAGTTGAGGATTCAGGGATAGTACTATCATGCCTAGAAAAACCTCATTTCAGGAATTGTCTCTTGTGTTCTTCTATGAATGAAGGAGTATTTACATTACTTAGTATTAAAGTTGTATTAACAAAGATTTGCAGAAGCAAACCTGCTGAATAATAATAATTAAAATACTACTTTTCAAGTAAGATGCAAAAAACTGGCAACTTCTTTAGTCAGTCAGGATTACAACTATGTACTCTAAACTTTTCTCAAGGTCTTCAAAACAGTTACTCTACTCTGTTAGGAACATATTAATTCAAAATGCCCACTCCCAGAAAGGCAGAAACACTAACCCAAATTAAGGTAAGAAAATGAACCAGTGCATTTCCATTCACCATCAGGAGCAGAAATTTCACCTCCTGCTGACTGTGGAACCCATCCACCAAAAACATACATTCTGAAATACAGGAAAAGAGGGAAGAGGGAAAAAGAAAAGAAAAGCCAATTAACAATCAGATCTGCTGCATGTGCTCTCTCAACTAGGACAAAACAGAAATTTTCCAGTGTTTTACAGTTTCAGATCACAGCAAATTTTATTTGTATCTACTCTCTTTATGAAGTACTGTCGCAGATATCTACCTTCGGAAATTTTTGAGTAAATTACCTGATTGAAAAACCCAATCACACAAAAAAATCCCAGAAACTCCTCAAACAACTTCCTAGAAACAGACGTTAATACCATAACATTTAGCAAACCACCAAATTCCTAATGCTCTCCAGAAATCCCACACTTACAACAGAATTTCTACAATCCCTTACTGCAGGCCCCTCAATAAATCATGCTAAAATAAGATGACTGGAATCTAACTGAGATATCAAAATTTTAAAAATTTAACGTAGGCTAAACTACTAACATTTTAAGTAAATAATAACAAGTTAAGCTGTTACATCAGAAGATATAAAGCTTTCATACTTCCTTACCCCCTTGCCTCTTTCTCCTCAGGTCAGCTTGTAAATTGATACAAAACTGACTGAAACCCGTGTTTTAAAACCCATTTTATCAATGCTACCTGCCAAAACAAACCATATTGGCAAGAAGCAGAGTAATGAGGAGGAGACTACAGAAAAAGTGGGGAATAGTTTTGCCTGGAACTAGTTGTACTCTTTGAGCAGTTTCTTTGCATAGCCACCTCATCTGTGTCACACACACAGAGGCACTCAAGCTCGCTCCTGGCAGAGCTCAGGCCCAGCTGGGGCTGCCCTAGAATGCACAAAGGTGCTCTAAGAAGCCCAGAAAGCTGCTGGTGGTTTGGGCAGGTTGTCCTTCCTGCTGGATGGAAACACTGACAGTTTGCTACCCTTGAGTTAACAGTGGTACTGAAATAGCAGCAGAAAACTACTCTACAGGGCTGATGTTTATACTGAGCAGTAATGGATAAGCATCATCATTCTCCTACTAGGTGTACCTTTCTAGAGTTGAGCTTTTAACAACAGACATACTTGTTTCCTATTACATTGGCTGTATGGAGACTGCGAGGAAGTGGTACTGTCCCTTTGGTTTCTGGTCTTGACCAGGTCATGGTTTCTAAAAGAAAGAGAATAAAATCCTCAAAAAAATTAATCTTGTTACTACATGTTTCACTACCTAGATTTTAGGAGGGAACATACCTCTAATATTCTTACCTTTTTAAGATGGCTACTTTAAGAAACAAGGCACAACAGCAAGCACTTGGAACTTCTTTTAAAAAATCACAGGAAATACTGACAAACTAACGTTTATCAAAAATATATTGTAGTTTCATTATGAGTATTCAACTTTGTTTCTTTAGAGTGCTTTAAAGACTATGATATCCATCTCAAAGTGTACCTGAATCAGTGAGGATAATATATGCAAACAATTCTGTATCTATTTAATTCCAAATATTACAATAGGCTAACAGTCTGGTGTAAGTCTCCATAATATCTGCACCACAGCATGCCATTAACCATTCTACACTGTAATTTTTCCCCTCAGCCAGTAAACACTGACTTCTGCTGGCAAACCAACTCACCTATGTCAAGTTCCCAGAGATCATTAAGCCGACAGCCACACATCCCTCCAAAAATATACATCTTTGGGCTTCCCACATCTTTTCTGCAGTACACAATGGCTGTGTGAGATTCTCGGGGAGATGGCAAGATTCCTTTGGTCACAGGAATACTCCAGCCGACCACGCCAGACCCATGTTGCAGCTCCAGTTCATAGAAATCATTTAAATATCTAGGGTATTATTGTCAAAGTATGAAAAACTCACTTATAAGCATGATGACAAGTGCGCTTTAAACCCTGACCACTTCCAAGTATTACAGACTTCTGTCTTGGGAAGGTGTAGAGTTTTAAACTCTCAAAACATTTGATGCATTGTGGACAGTACCAAATCTGGATTTAAAATGGATTTAAAACAAAAAAAATTAAGTTATAATTTGTTGCCTCTAAGAAAACATGCTCTCTTATTTGCTACACTGTAGTACATGAAAGACACATTGAACACTGGAAAATAACATTTCTTCCAAAAATTGCTACATATGGACACACTTGCAATAAACTGCAAAGTTGTGGGAAATACATTCTGACAAGAGATATTAGAGATGAATTTCTGCAATTTTAAGGCAACAAAGGTGAGAATAAGCTGTTTGTTTTCTCCTGTCTTCAGGCTGGCCAAAGGAAAATTAGCCATTTGTTGCTGAATCTATCAAGTTATTTTTAGATAATGGTCTCTGACTCTTGGCATTCATACCAGATACCTCTTGTTTACTGAGCCTGAAATTGCCAGTTTATAGCTCAGTGGATATAAGTGCTCTGAACTGCAGGTGAGTGTGGATATAAAACTTCAGCATTATACCAGAGTTTGTTGACAATAAAGGCAACTTCAACTGTTACTGTAAAAAAATTCCAGATGAATTCATAACTTTTTCACAGCAACATAGAAGAAACATCCATTATTAATTCCCCTGATGATTCATGAGACTCTATTGATTGAGGTAACTCTAACAAACAAGCCATTCTTAAAAATATCACCCAAAATACTAGGAAAAATACCAAAGCCTTCTCAGGTTTCCCTACAAAAGCGTCAGAGCTGTCAGTCAGTGTCCCGTATTGTAGGATTAGCAGAAGGAATACTTAGGTTTCTTCGCATGTAACCCCTTCACTGCACAAACAATCCAACTTTGAGTACTTAGTGTGCAGGACAGCCTGCCTAGAATGTTCCTTTCCAGAGCTGTCATATCTAGTCATTTGTTATTAAAACCATTAAATTCAAAGACAAATCAGCATACCTGGGAACGTTATTATTTGAATCTTCACTTTCATTTGCCAGGCCACCAAATAAATAGCACTTGTTACCATACAAAGAAAAGCTGTGGCCAAGCCGAGGACAGGGTGGTGATCCATTTGAAGGAGCTTGAGGTTTTACTTTTTTCCAGAGCCATCGGCTTGCCTTGAAGACAAGAAAAAATATATTCAGAAATAATTTCATTTATAGTCAGTCACAACAAATAGAAATCATATCATATTAACATTTGTATATTTTCTGAATTATTTTTAAGGGAATGCTGGGCTTTTCTTAGGACATACTTTAAAAGGGATGTGTAAGAGCTAACCTTAATAAAACATTAAATATTTTATACTTTATTTGGAACAGATGGAAGTCTCTATTTCAAAGTTATTTAGAATAAACTTTAGATTCTGAAAATGGACAAAATCTTTCTGAAGAAGAGCAAAGATCATCTAACTTTCCTCTGCAGCTGGTAAAATAAAATGTATTTGTTCATAAACAGATAAATAAAGTAGTCCTGAAAACTGAAACACCTTCATACATTTCCTACCTGTAATTCATATAAATCATTGCTATATCTTCCATATTCAACCATTCCTCCAAAAACTAGTATTCTGGTACCATCACAAACAAATCCATGTGCTGCACAGCCTGGAGGAATATCTCCCCTTACAGCAGGAAGGAACCATTGATTTGTAACTACAGTAGGAAGAAAAAAAAACAAAAACCAGGAAAAAAAGATAAAAATATTTCAAGCACCAAAATGTGTTTTTTTAAACACCTCTGCTTTCTAAAGAATTACCTTTTATCTGCAGATAACTGTAAATGGGCTGTTTGCTTCACACTAAGTTTTAAATTAATTCTTTTTTTTTTTTAAGAAAAGCAAACACCTCTACCAAACCAGTGTTACTCAGTATATGAATGAGCCCATGAGGTCACTGTAACTAAGTCAGTCATGAAGGGTCACCCAGCAATTTAACAGACTTGCCAAGAATAGAGGCTAATGAGAAACACAAGTGCAGTTCCACACAAAAGAGATAACCACGCTAACTCAGAGGGAGCTAGCCCTAGAAACAGAATTATTAGAGCTACAGCAGCATGGCACTGTGCCTGGACTTAATAGCCCTATTCAAAAACTAATTACACTGTTCTGGGACCCATTTGAATACCCACAGAGCGCTGCACTGATATGTGGGAGAGGAGAGGCACGGAGTCAAGAAAAAGGAACTGAGACTGTCTGGTCCAGCAGCAGCATATCGGTGCTTAAACTGTTCTGGAATTTAAGAATTACAGGGGACAGTGTCTTCTTTTTCCTACACTTTTTTTTATGAGCACGAAGAGGAGAAGTAGGAAATTAGAAACTTCCAGTGAACGCAGCTGCAGGCATTAAGATGCTCTCACTGTGTGCCAGCCTCTCGAAAATCACCACATGCATAGCAAGGGCCATGGATGACATCCCACTCGGGCAGCTCAGGTCATAATCCTGCATCTTAAACCCCAGAATAAAAAAGGTCAGTATGGGCCAAACACTCATCCAGAAACTGGAACAACTGAGTCATGGTCCTTTTTGTCGCTGCTGCAAAGGGGAAACACCTTAAGCAGAAAGTCTGGGCAGAAAAAAACTAAGTCATGATAAGACTCACTCAAAAGGCACTCATCAGAACCTCTGTTCTGATGGCATAACTATGCTAAGAGTTTTCTTTGGCTTACTTGTCAAAACAGAAAGGTTAAGAGATTTTTTTTTTCCTTCTCCCCTCAAAAATGTGGTTTTAGCATAGTAGATCTTTAAGCTATCAAAGAAAAATCTGCCGGGAAAAACCTCAAGCAGCCAGCACTGGCTGGGCGAGCAGCACAGATCAGTCACTGAACTCTCCCGTCTCGGCCCAAGCCCTGAAATTACATGCAAGTTTTCCACCCTCATTCGGCATTCCGTACAGTAACTATTTAGGCGCCTAAAAATAAAATCGGTCTTGGGCAGCTTCTTGTTTGGAAAGGTTCCCGATGCCAAGACGTTCACTTTTCCAAACAGGACTCCCATTCCAGCGCGTTCGTGAGCTGCCGCCACCAGAGGGAAGGAGGGGGCTCCGGACACTCGTGGGGACTAATCCCGCCTGCCGCCATTCAGCCGCGACCTGCCAGGGCGGAGAGGCTCCGCACCCCTGCGCGACAGCCGGCGACAGCAGAACAGAGGCGAGACGCACCGGGAGCTTCTCCCGGCCGCTTTTCCCCAGGAAGGACCACCGACCCCGCAGCATCAGCCAGGGCGCAGCGTTACCCCAGGGAAGAGCCCCCGGCCCAGGCGTATTTCCCGCCCCGCCATTTCGGCTTCAGGCAGCTCCTCAGCCCGCCCGCCGCCCCCTCGGTCGAGCCTCCCGCGGGCAGTGCCGGTGCAGGGCGGGAGGCTCGGGGGGGATCCCCGGCGCCGTGCGGAGCCCGGTGCCACCGGCGGCCGCAGACGGGACAGCCCCGCTGCTGTCCCCCCCGCCCCG
>WEKY01042793.1:317868-343575 GCA_013390045.1 Picathartes gymnocephalus
GCCGCCTCCGCCGCAACCCCGGCTCGGCACGGCCCCCTCCGCTCCTGCGGCGCCCCCGGGCCCGGCCGTGCTCTGGCGGCAGCCCTGTGGAGGGGCTCCCTGCCTGCAGCGCTCCCCGCCCGAGGGGTGCTGTGGCACCGCGGAGGTGGCGTGTGCGCCTCAGCTTGGGGCACCCGCTCTACCACCAAGCGCTCAGAAACGTGTAGCACATCCTTTTTTCTTATTTTTGTAACCGGCTAGTGGTCGGCGAGGCAATGCTGCGAGATGCGCAGCGAGAAAGAAATGAGTTGCTGTTTAAACACTGATGGTTGAGATTACCAGCAGAGGTTTCGGTTCTACAGCTGGCATCGGTTGATCTGAGTGAATTCGAAGGTCTCGCTGTGCAGGAGAGCGCTGCTCTTTCCTGTTTGAGGGGGTTGTTGTGTGAGAAAAAAACGTGTGAGGCCGAGGGGAATCCAAAGGAGGTGTATCCGGTGCTAAAAGTCTCTTCTCATTGTTGAGTTCTACACAGTAGATTATGAAGCTGAGATGTGTAATTGAGGTTGGGCATTAGGAGGAGTTTCTTCACAGAAAGGATGATTAGACGCTGGAATGGGCTGCCCAGGGATGTGGTGGAGGTGTTTAAAGAAAGACTGGTTGTGGCACTTACTGCCATGGTCTAGTTGACAGGGTGGTGTTTGGTCATAGATTGGACTCAATGGTTTCAGAGTTCTTTTCCAACCTGATTCTGTGCTTCTGTGAAGGTGCTACTGCTTTGCCATTAATCCCGAGGGTTCTGCCAGGTGAAGGAGCCGGTCCCAGTTCTGCAGCCTCATACGACTGTGTGCTGCTTAGATCTGTTCAGATTCACACAGAAATGGAAGGGAGGTGGAAAAAACATGGGTGTATTTAGATGAACATGAGCTTAATACAACTTAAATACCATAGCACAGAAAAATACTAGTAGTTGTGGCCATCTGCATGAAGCACATAATTGTATGTATAACTCCTCATTTATTTTGTTCAAGCAGAAGATGGATTCTGTACAAAATCGGACACAGATAATACAGCCTGTGCATGTTTGAGACACGCAGTTGAAACCCCACAATTTTGGCTCCTGCAAATGGAACAGCAATCTTCATTTAAGACACTAAAGATTTTTAAGACCTTTCCTGACTACTACTCATAAATTTTGCATTGCCTCATGACAAAAGTACGAAAAATAGTTTACAGTTGAAAATGTTTATTATTATTCCTTTCAGTACTCATGGAAGTCTTTGACAAAACACCGTTTTATCATTTAGATATTTCATTCCTAGAAGGGAGGGACTGAATTCAAATAAAAGAAGTGCTGTAGAAATAAAACTGCAAAAGCATTCCAGGAGAACTTAGGAGGCAGGGTAACACCATGGGCTGGTTACCTTAATCCAAAATCCTTTTGAATCTAAACCTGTGGATTAAATGCTCAAAGATTAGGAAATGATGATTCAAGTCAAAATGCATGTTCAGAGTTGACTTTTGCAAGTTTTCCCTAGCTTTTGACTCTCAAGAACTCTGCCAACAGACACTGGAAAAACTTTGGCCTTCGTGTTAGACTTCGGCATGTTGTAGTCTGGCTCTTGCACACTAGTTACCTGTTCACATCTACCATAAATAATGACTAAAAACATAACTTGCAGCTAGATTTTTGAAGTAACTTCTGGAAGGGTTTGTTTCCTTCTCTTTCCCCCACCCCTTTAAGACTTTTTGTCTTACGGGATTTGTTTGCAATCTGCTAGCTGAAGCTCTGAGGCAAGTTTGCCAGATCTGGGGCTGCATCATCATTCTACACATCTGGAAGTGGTTTATGTGCTCTCATTCCTTCAGTGCAGCGTCTGGACTCTGTGCTATTCCTCAGCAGCAGAAAAAGGAAAGAAAACCAGCACAACTCCAAAGTAAACTTTGAAGAGTTCGAAAAAGGAACTGAATCATAAAAGTGTTACTGTGCCCTGTAAGGCCCTTGTGCGGGTGACTTCAAAGGAGGATGGTGGTCAAGGACGCTTTGGCAAGAGTGCTTACAGCTGTGGGCTATCTAGGATCCAAGTAAATTGCTCCACAGCACTTCAGGAGAGAGGAGCCCCGAATACTGTGCTGCTTTGAAGAGGTAAAAAGACTAATTAAGCAGGAAATATCTGAGCGGTCATGTCACTAGTTTTGAGCTTTCCCTTCTGCAGCCCCTCGTTTTGTTACAGGATTTGGCAATGGAGTTAGGGACTGCCAGGTTCCAGGAAATAATATTTACAGTCTGAAAAAAATTAGTAAATATTTGCAGGGGAACAAATATACCTCTCTTTCCTTAAAAATCAGTAGGTAATCAATTGGCGTTACAGGCTTAAGAATGCTGTAGTTGTAGAACTCAGACTTGTGTGAGAGTCTGTCTTTGGATTTTGAAGTTTAAAACATGATTCAGTTTATGTGGATTTAATAATATCTGAAGATAACATGAAGCTGTGGCTGTGCATCTTTCATTTTGCAGTGATCATCAGGACTGTTTGTGGCTGTTGTTACAAATGCTAATTCAAAGATAGTAGGCAGCTCTGTGGAAATCAGGGGAAGACTGTGGGGTTAGAAAATATGTCCAAGAGTGTAGCAGGTTCTGTTGTCTCTCTGCTTGCCTAAACGAGTAAAGTTTTTAAGTGTAAAAGAGGGCAATATTCATGAGAGAAGGGCTTTCTCAGCTATGGTTTTTTCCGGCAGATAAGCTTGATTTCCTCTGTGTAAATTGATGCCACATGAAGAGAATGGTCTGGTGGAATGTAGATAAGTAATGCAGATGTGGAAGAACTTCCAGAATACTCCTTTCACACTGCAATTTAGTCATCAGCTGGGACTTAAATACATGTGAGGACTTTAATACGTGTGAATATAAGTGGATTGTAAACAAAGCTACATCTTTAGACTATTTTTTAAAATATATTTTTTTGTTGTCATTTAACTCATTGGTCAAAGTAGAGACTAATTTAGGATGCTGCCTGAACTTGAGCACTAACCAATGAGAAGTGGTCAGTTTTGTGACTCAGATTTCAAGAATTCTTGCTGTTCTGTCTGATTTCTCAAGGAGCTGAACAAACTTCATTTTTATGTATGCACAGAACCCATTTTATATCTTTATCTGTGCTGTAATGTGTCCGTATCTGTATGTGTGGAAACAGGAAAAATTGTTTTCTGTTTTATGCCGACATAGTATAAAGGTTAGATCACACAGTTGGATTTTTCTCTCCCTCCCAAATTCTGGTGCTGTTTTTTACTGTTGGATGTTGTTGTTTTGGTATGTGGTTTGTGTTTTCCTTCATAAACAGTAGTTTTGGGTCCAGAATTCAAACAAATGTTGTATTTCTCGTAATCCTGTACTTCAGGAATTATGTTCTATCTTCTCAGACAAAGTCATGGCTGCTCGCAGGCCTGGACTAGAAGCACAGTTTTAGGGAAGGCTGCCTCCTTTCCTTCAGCATCACAAAAAATATGCATAAATACAAGCCACACTATATACACTGGAAGAATATGGCTGTAAGAAAATATTTTCATTATTACTCTGGGATTTTTTGAGAGTCTAGAAGACACTGCCCTGGTACAAGATTCTCACGTTTTGGAATGCATACTCCAGCAAGAGATTAGTATTTGCGATAGTCACTATGTTTGAGGTGAAATCAGAGATAAATGCATTTATAAATTGCATTAGTGGGTGTTTTAATACTTCTTTGCACGGTATCTTAAAATGTACTAAAAATTGCCTACGGACATAGATGATCAGATGGGATTTATTAAAATATTTTTTACAACCTATTAGCTGCTTAAATTATTAATAAAAATATTTCTAACCCATACTATTAATTATTTGTTCAAAAACAAAAAGGTATTTACAGAGATTAATTGCAGTTTTACTAGTTCAACAGTAAAATTTGATAATTCAAGACCTAGTCCTTTATATAACTAGCAAGAATTCACTTCTGGTATTAATGATATTTCTCTCTTTTTTTTGTTCTTTTAATTATTCTTTTTTTATTTTAGTTTACCACAGATCACAGTCCTCATCCAACAGGACACATGGCTCTTTTAAAGAAAAGTAAGAGAGATTAAAAACATTTGAAGGACATATTTTTTAAAAGAGGACAGAAATATAAAATCCAATTTCTCATGCAACTGCTCTAGCAGTTGCATACAAATTTATAGTTCTAGTATTGCTAAATTATGCTTAACTTTAAGTATACAAATAGGTCTTTTCCTGTTAACTATGTCAGATAAGTACAACCATAATTCACATTAATTTAAAATTACTCACTGCTTTACTGCATGAAACTGGAGATTCTGAAACTTCCCACCAATTCTGCAAGTAGCTGCTGTTTTCATGTGAATTGTGCCCAGAGCACTGAACCTGAATTTTAGAGAGCTCTGCGCATTAATGCTATTCATACCCGATATCAAGGTGTGGCCCCAAGAATTTGGGTTTCTCATCAGCTGTAAAGGTCAGTGACTGAAAATGGACTTTTGCCTTTATTTACATGCCCAGAATTTCTCAAAAGTCTATGGGTTTTTTCCTCAGCTGGTTTAAATTAATGCAGGTTTTGTTTACCAACGTCAATCTAGTCTCATGCCCAGTTGTGGCCAGTTGGCCATTTTTGTTAAAATAGATCAAAACTCTGTTCCTTGTGCTCTTTTGAACACCTTAAATAAATTTTGTGTTGGTGCTAAAGTAACAAAGTAGTCTGAAACAAAGAACATCCATCATCGAAGTAACTGTTGATGAGGGCAATGTATTCCTTCCCTGTTGTTCTTTGTGAACTGTCCCAACAGCTGCACATGGTTGGTTTGTGTTGAATGACTTAAACTTGTATAAGATGGTCTTCTAGGACTTATAAATCAGAATACACAGTCAGGTCTTTACCTTGCTTTGATTTTACTGATTTAAATTACCCTGTCGAAATAAGTATTTTCAAATACTTTGAAACATGCCTGGTTTCAGTAGCATGCTGAGTTTGTTTTTCTAGAATTGTTAGGGTTTTGCTTAAATACACCTTGAGGATCTGAACGTTGAAATAGATAAAAAAATTCTCCTGTGATTGAAGGTTTATCAGGGAAGCATGAGAGAATGAAAGGGCTACATAAAAATAATTAACTCATTAAGTGAGTGTAAACAGACAACAGACTAGCCAGAAAAAAAATGTTCCAGGCTCCTGGCACAATTCAGAAATGTGAATTTTCTAGTATGGACAACTCATATATATTGGGAGTCTTATGATTTAGTGAGCAAATTAACCATGAAAGTCAGATAGTTGGGGATTACTTTAATAGAGGAGAGTTACTGTAGTGTTTCTAATGTAAAATTTTTCAGCTTGATAAAATAACATGAGAAAAACACAACAGATACAGGTTATTGAATTCTTCTATCATCTGTACTGGTTGCAAATTGGATTTTTTTTAATGAGATGCTTAGGAATTAGCTGTTACACTGATTGTTAACACATTCTCCCTCTTGTTTCAGTTAACCAGATCTTACTGTTACTTCTTGTCTTAACCATGTGTGCTATTCTGTATAAAAAAGTTCATCAGGTGCCATTGGCATTAAAAAATGAAATGGGTGAGTGACTTGCACTTCAGTTTCATTTATGTTCCTGTTTTATTTTCCTTATGTCTTAACTTGAACAGCATTTTTCACCTTACTGAATCCTGTTTGTTCTGCAATAGATGAGCTACTCATCTGCTGTTGCATATGGTCTGGGATGAAAAGCGTTTTGCTTCAGAATTACTTAAATAAAATTAAAGGAGATTGATAGTAATGACTAAGAATTGTAAATCTGATTAAGTTTCTATCCAGATGTCACTGATGTAGATGGATGCTGGAGTATATCCTTCCTTGAGCTGAACAGATTGGAGTTGTCAAGTGGTAATAAACTTTCATCACGAACTGCCTCCTTGGGAATGTTCTTGGCCTGCTTATTCATTTCAGATAGACCATCAAATCTTCATATTTACAGCAGAAGTTGTAGCTGGAATTTTTATAGTGAAAGAAACCTGCTAGGGTTAATAAGATTGCACTAGTATTAAATGTTTATACAAATGGCTTATTACTGTTCCCAAGATAAACAAGATCTATCTTGATAAAAATAATTTCTTTTCAGTATATTTTTGTTGGGTGGGGTTGTTATGACTGTAATTGTTGTTTTAACCAGTATAAATGTATCCATTTAAGTTCTGTTTGTTAATCAGTGGTAATCAGGGATAAAAATCTTCCTTAGCAGGAATCTGACCTGATTCAGTATAGCTAAGATTTTTTCCCTTGTATCATTAGCAACTTCTTGCTGGTACAATTTTTTGCAGTGTTGCTTTCAAGCCAGCTTGCCAAAGAAGTGGTGCTCATGCAATTGCACTCTTTGACTTACCTCCTTCCCTTGATAATTTTGGGACCTATTGTTCAATTCATACTAAATATAACTGAGAAGTAGAAGTTTCAAAGGTATTCAAACCTCTCCAGGTTTTATATGAATAATCACCTACATGAAGGACAGGCTGATTTGTGTCCCTGCTGAGTAGAAGATGCCAAGAACTCTCTTATTTATTCTGTTTGGAGGCATCCAACAGTCCAGTCAAGCTGCAAGTGGTTCTGGATTCGCAACAGCTCAAGCTGTGTGCCTTGCCAGACAGGGATATGTATAGGATGTGGTAAGGAAAAAGGGGGTGGTGGTGAATTGATTCCACTGCTTGCAGAAGTACTTAATCATTTTAGTGACCCAGATCTGGTGTAAAATGGGTTTGTTTTTTGTAGTGGATTTGGAGAGCCCTGAGGAAATGGAAGAAGAAATCCCGGTGGTGATCTGCGCTGCTGCGGGCAGGATGGGTGCAGCTGTAGCAGCAATCAGCAGCATCTACAGCAACACAGAGGCCAATGTTTTGTTCTACATCGTTGGGCTGAAGACAACCATCCCACACATTCGGTACACAGCAGCCTTGTTTTTTTGTGGGCTGTAGTTAAAGCCACGGTGTTGCTCCCCCTAGCAGAGGCATGAGACTACGGAGGGCATTTCGGGGAAATGTGGTGCTACTCGTAGCAACCCCCAGGATTCTGTATTTGTCCTCCACACCGACTTGTGCAAAGGGGTGTGAAATAGTCAGACCATCCATACTTGTGCTTCTCAGCTTTTTGTAGATAGGCTGCAGAAATCTGAAGTAAGCTAAGGATACAATGCCTGCTTGTTACAATTCCACTTTGTGGCACTGCACTTACTTCTCCTCTGGTACTGGGTCTTCAGCTTCAGAGTAGAAAAACTTGCTGTTCAAAGCTCATTTCAGTTAAGATAATGTATTAAAGTTATAAAAAAGACCCACAAAGTATTGCAATGACTTTCCTTTATTTCCATTTCACTTCATTTCTTGATTTGTCATTTCATTTCCTTTCATGAAATGAAGAATTCTCATTGCATGAAAGGAAATGAAATCTCAGGATTTCAATGAATATTCATCTCATTAAGTTTCAGTTCATTTCACAGCACTTCATTTAATTCCATTCAATTTAATTGTTTTCACTTCATTTCAGAATTTTTTTTTCTCAGTTTCACTGCATTATATTTTGCTTTCTATCCATTTTGCTTTAATCCTTCATTTCTCATTTTATTTCCCTTCATGGAATGAAATATCAAGATTTCAATGAATATAATTTCTTGAAGTTTCATCTCATTTCAATGCACTTAATTTCATTTAATTCCATTCCTTTTCATTTATTTCACTTCATTACTTAATTTTCTTTTTTTTTTTTGCATTTAATTTCATTATATTTCATTTCCCTTCTTTTCATTTCAGTTGATTCCTTGTTTTCTCATTTCAGTTCCTTTCATGAAATGCTATCCTGATATTTCAGTGAATGTAATTGCGTGAAGTTTTGGTTCATTATGTTTCAGTGTTAAAATTTGCAGGCATTGTCTTAAAGAGGACCAAGTTGTGAATGCAAACTAAAACATCTCTTAGCAGTTCTCATCTCTGGCTTCTTCACTTCTGTAGTCTTTATACCTGCAATTTGTGTCAGGAGAGAAAATAAACAGTGGTGATAAGAAATCTGACAAGAATATGAAAAAAAAATAGTTTAGTTCTAAAGAAAACATCATTTGGAGGTGATGTAGAAGTAATCTAGAAGAACATAAAACTGTGAAAAGGAGAAAACTAACCTCAACTTTAAAAGCACTGTAGATAGGATAAGAAACAATGATCTTTAATGATAGCAAGAGAACTTAGACAAATATAATTTATAGCAAGTAATGGTGAAAGATAGTTGTTTGGGCTACATATGGAGTCTCTGGTTTTGACAGTGGTGTGTTTGTTTTGTTGGGATTTCATGGGGGATTTTTTGTATTAAATTTTTAGAACAGGTTTAACAAAGGTCTGCGTGCAACAGCTGTAGACATAAGTGATTCTGTGTTGGGATAGAATAAATCAATGAGCTTTCAAAGTCTCTTATTATTATTCTCCTAAGTGTCTGTGAATTTCATACTGGAAGTACTTGCCAGACACTTGGTATTTTTTTATCACTCCTTTTCTTTTTATCCCAGAAAATGGATTGAAAATTCTAAACTGAAAGAAATAAAATTTAAGGTTGTGGAATTCAATCCTATGGTATTGAAAGGAAAAATCAGACAAGATGCATCACGTCCTGAGCTACTGCAACCTGTGAGTCAATGAACGATGAATGCCACATAATAAATTGTTGAGGGTTTTAATGCTTATTATGGGATTTAAAATGTCCTAGATCTGTTCCATTTCATAGAGGGGGTGTGGGTATATATGTCTTCCAATGCAGGAACCAATGGCCATGAGATGAAATTCGTCAGAGTGACAGCATAAACCAGAGGTGTTGCACACTTTTCATATGATGAGTACTGCATCTCTAGAATTCCTCACTGAAAGGTCTTGTGGATGTAAAAATGTACAGGAGTTCAGTTAGGATCAAAGTACATATTTAGATCACATCTAGATCAGAAAATCCCTTGAGCTGAAAATAGCTGAAAGCTAGGAGAATACTTGGAGCAACTGTTCTGGATGCTTGCTCTATTTTTATTTTTCACTGAGCATCTGGTTAGGACCACTCTGACCACAGGTGCTGGGCAAAATGGTCTGAATCCTTACAATTGCTTTTACATTCTCAGTCCCCTTTCCCTCTGCTCTGTTCTTCATTGCTGCTGTAGAAGTTGTTGCCCTATGTCTATGGCATCAGTTAAATCATTCCTTTAGAGTTGATTGATGATACTCTTAAATGTTGAAGTCTTTGGTGTGATGTATGCTGTAAAAATGCACTAGGAAGGGCATTGGCAGTGGTCCAGAAAGGTGCTCTTTCCTCTCTGCTCTGCACTGGTGAGGCTGCATCTGAAGTGCTGCGTCCAGTGGCACAAGTCCAACATGGACTGCAAAGATAATTAAGAGGTTGAAGCCTCTTTTATATGAGAGGCTGAAAGAGCTGAGGCTATTTCAGCCTGGAGAAGACAAGATTCAGGAGGATCTTATCAATGTGTATAAATACTTGAGGGGAGGGACAAGAGACCATGGGCACAAATAATATGAAATTCCCTCTGGCCTAAAGAAAAGACTTTTTAAACCATGAGTTTAAAAGTCTCAGATTGCCCAGACTGTTGGGTCTCCATCTGTGGACATATTCAGAACTCAAATGGGCAATGGTCCCTGTCAGCCCGCTCAAGCGGACCCTGCTGCAGAAGCGGGGTTGAGCAAGATGATCTCAAAAGGCCTCTTCCAGCCTAAAGGATTCTGTGAGGAAGAAACAGGTTTGGGCTGCATGGTTATGGCCATAGTAAATCAACAGGAATAAATAGTAACAGCAATAATAGTAATAATACTGAATTTGAGTTAGTAGTAAACCTGTGGGGAAGCAAGCAAATGATCACTGGTTAGTGCTCAATGAAGAGAGAAATTAAAACTGACTTAGTAGACACAGAAGCCTGAAACTATTGCATTAAACAACTTTACCATTTAGTTTTTACCTTTTCTTTCTGTTTAATAGCTGAACTTCGTTCGATTTTATCTTCCTCTGCTTATCCAGAAACATGAGAAGGTAATATATTTGGATGATGATGTCATTGTTCAAGGTAAGCTCTTGTCTAAAAAGCAGCTTCTAACAATTAAAATCAAAGTTATTGCAGCTTTTACAGCCATTTGAAAACATGAGATACCATAGAAACTGAGGCAGCTGCTAGGAGTTTTCAACTGACAAATAATCTCTTTGTTTAAATGAAAGTTTGAGGAAGAACTTATCTGCATGTATTTTTTAATAATTGTGATTAGAATTGTATGTGGGTTTCATTTTGATTTATTCTGGTCAATTGCTGAAAGGTACCATGGATTTCACTCAGATGCTGCAATGTTTATTAAGCGTGTGACATGCATTTCCTGCTAGTATTTGAATTCCCACAAATGCTACCGATACCTTATCCAGAGCTGCTGTTCTTGAGAGGAAGAGGACTTTACTCCAGTAAGAGGACTGAAATTCCAAGCACTCAAAATATGGTTTTGAGCTTTTTCAGCTCAGAATATAACGCAATTTGCAGAATCACAAAGATGTCAGAGGTCCTAGTCAGGTGGGAACAGTCAGAAGACATTCAAATCCTGAAAAATTCTTCTCTTTTTTTCTTATCATCAAAGTAATCTCTTTAGAAGACCAATTATTTTTTTAAAGATTAATTTCTTGTGAATTTTTTTCTGTTCTCTTTCCCAATTGTTGGGTTTTTTCTCTGTAGAGCTGTTGTCTTTGTATTTGTTTTATCATATTTCCTTGTTATTTTAAAGCACTTTTTAACCAGAGTGTTGTGCATTAACCCTGGTGGGCAGCTAAGCACCACACAGGTTCTTGTTTACATTCCCCCATCCACACCCCCAGTGGGATGGGGGAAGAGGAAAGGAAAAATAAAAGCAAGAAAACTTGAGGGTCACAATAATACAAACAAACAAATAATTGCTTAATAAGCAAAAGATAAGTGGAATATGAGAAGAGAAAGGAGAACAAGTCACCTCTGCTGGATAGACTGATGCCCAGCCAGTTCCTGAGCACAAGCTGGCTAGCTACACCTCTCTCTTCCTTGCCCTAGCCACAGGGCCCAGGGACCACAAAACCATTTCACCTATTCTTGTTAAACATTAAAGGGATATTTTGATGAACATTTCCATTGGAAAGGACTGAATATAACTCAAATAAACTTTTTGGCCTAAATTAGTCTTTGCTGTAAGAACATTGAGAGCAGTGAATTTACACATGCCAAAAACACAATTCTCCACTGCTTTTCTGCACCTTTTTATGGTTTTGTCTCTAGAGGCAGATTTCACACCACCTGCAGTTAAAGGGGTCACTATTTGTTGCTTTATAAAAGACAACTATTCTGCTCTGCTTGTCTCATTTTAATTTGCCATAGACTTCCTATCACAGTTCTCCAACACAGCTGTTTCCAGTGGCAATCTCTGCTTTTTGGTTTTGTTGTTCTGTCTGTCATCAATGGGCAGCAGCAATATTTAACTCTTTGAAAGGTTCCAAGTCTTCACTTAGACTACAGTTTCACGAGCAGCTCAAGCTGAGCCCACCACTTCCCTGTCACCCCTCCCTGCACCTGTGTTCACCAGCACTGGGCTCTCTTTCCCTGGGGGTGTCAGCTGATGGTGATTGTGGAGCTGCAAAATAAAGGTGCAGGTTCACATTACACCTCATGGTAGGCTGCTGCTGGCCAAGTGGCCTCTCCTGTGCCCAGGCAGCTCCTGTCATGCGTGTAACCTGCAGTTGTGCAGCTGCACAAGCAGCTGATTCAGCTGTTTGACCTGGCAGAAGACCAGCAGTACAGAAAGTAAAAGAGATTAAAGCAAAACTGGAAGCTATAAGCAGTTGAGATGCAGGGTCACTCGATTGCTGTGGCAGTACTGTGCTTCCCACCTGCCCTGAAACTGTTCTGGCACATCGTGGGTACCTGACAGATGAGTGAGGTGCCAGGCATTACACCAGCACCAGAAAGGAACTGGGTGGGCTCTGAAGCCAGCAGGGATGCTCAAGTGACAGGCACATTCCAGTCAGCCTTTGCTGGGAATCTGGGTATCTTCCTTGGAGGTATAATGCAATAACACCAGGAAAAACCTCATCTGTGCAAGACACTGAAGTGGCACTTTTGTGGGACTTAAGAGGCTCAGAAAAATTGCCCATGCCCTCCCTCTTTAAAGACAAGCTTTTTGAATGCACAAGTTTGTAACCAGGCTTTTTAATAGTCCAATCAGCTTCTGCTGTAGTTGATTTTGGACAACCAGAATATGAATGTGTGGAATACCAATGATAATATCTAAAGATAGACCTTAGGCATCCAGGTATAGGACTCAAATTTGGAAATGGTCCCCTATTACAAAATTCAGTATGGGCTATCCCTAAAAACTGGTGTGTTTGTAAGTAAGATATGAGAGCTGATGTTATCCTATCAGCTCTGTAGCAGTGCAGTAGGTGTTGTCTGATGCTTGTGACCTTTCTGTAATCAGGTGACATCCAGGAACTCTATGATACTAAGTTAGCTCCTGGACATGCAGCAGCTTTTTCAGATGATTGTGATCTGCCTTCTACACATGAAATGGTTAGAAGTGTAGGGATGCAGGTAAGATGCCATCCTGGGATTCTAATAATTAATGTGTTTGCCCATAAGTGTAATATATATATATATAGCTTTGTAATAGTTGTACAGGTAATTAAGAACTTTTTGTAGTAATTCTTTAATGCTATGCAGAGTTGTTTAGTTGTTCCCTGTAATAATTTGAATCTCTATTGTTTGTTGTATTCTACTAAATTACATTTGGTATTTCGCTATCAGTGTATCATGAGCATTTATAGAACTTTTAATGAAGACATGTAATGTATGATTTTTGTTGGGAATGAAACCTAGGAAAACAAGTTTTGAGGCTAATTCCTGAGCTGAGTTCCCCAGAACTGGCAGTGCATCCCTCTAGCATTACAGTGATACCATTGTGATGCTGCATCATTTAGTGTGGGTTACCAAAAGACAAATGTAGAGAGGGAAAAGCCTTATCACGCTTCCATGGTACAGTACTGTGGAAAAAGTAATTTAGTATCTGGAAGTATCTTGCCTTACAGCCTTGTCATATGGAACTCATGACAGGTAACCACCATCTAGAAGAGAGAGTGTATTTAGTCTCTTTTGGGAGAGCGTATTTAGTCTCCTTCTCAGTAAGAGTGCATTTACCTGTATCTACATAGAGATTCATAGGGGGTGAATGTACTTTTTTTATTTCTTAGAACACATACATGGGATTCCTGGACTACAGAAAGCAAGCCATTAGAGATCTTGGCATCAGCCCCAGCACCTGCTCCTTTAACCCTGGAGTAATTGTTGCTAACATGACTGAATGGAAACATCAGCGGATTACAAAGCAGTTGGAAAAGTGGATGCAAAGAAATGTAGAGTATGTGTAGAAATGTAGCTTTGCACTTTACTTTTAATACTTGGTTGACAGCTTTACTTTCTGTTTAAAAGCACTTACAGGTTTTTTTTATCTCCAAGCTGTCTTTTTATTGGGATCTTGTCAAGTGAAGTGACTCATGTTCAGCATTTCTATCTGTTTAAATCTGACCAATTCTGTACCAGGAAATGGCCACCTGGAATTTTAGTCTTGTGTTTAATCACAAACCACACTTAATCCTGAGGGACACTGAGAACATGTGGTTCTCATTTTGGGTGACCAACATAGCCTGGGATGAAGCCATTGAATGAACTTCCCTTCCTGAGGCTGGCTTAAAGGAGGAAGAATGTTTTCTTATTTGTGTGGGGAATCTCCTGTTGTAGCATCAGCCAAGCTGTAATTTGACACCATTTAAAAAAAAAAACAAAACCAATAGAAACCACTTTTTTTCTCTAGTTGAATGAAATTTGTCATTAAAGATATCTTTTTGTTATTGACCATGAATAAGTAATGACACAGTGAAACAATCACCATTTTAAAAATTACTTCCCTGATAACCTGCATTTGAAAACTTGGTGTTTATTTTTCTGCAAAAGATTAAGTTTATTAATATAAAATTGACATGTAATAGTTTGTGCTATTACTTCTTAGTTCCCACCTCCCAATGCCTCCTCTTGCCATGGTTAGACTTGATCTAGCCCTGGATTTATCACAAAATTCGTAGGAAACTGATACTCTTTAGATATTAATTTATACTAACTAGGCTTTGACAAAATCCAGCTGGAGGTTGATTAATAGATCTAAAAGCTGGGGGAGCGAGAGAGAGAAGAAAGAGGGTATTAAAAACATGGAAAAATGTACATTTTCTTAAGAAATCAGGCTAAATTGTTTGATTGCTTTATGTTAACAGCTTTTTTTCATACAGTTGACTTTGTCAGCCTTGAGAACTATAGTCTGTGTGTAGAAAAAATTGATTTTGTGTTGAGTTTGACTCCCATTTCACCTGGTAGCAACGATTCACCCCACAGGAACTGGAATTGCAAATATAATCAAGTACCAGCACGAGGAAGGAGTATGCTAAAAACTATCTGCTCAAAATTATTTTGAATTTTGCCAGATACTTAATCTTCTGCCTTTTGTACTAAAGATTCCTCAAAGTTTTGAACATATTATTTTATTTTTCCTTTTGCAGGGAAAACCTCTATAGCAGCACCCTTGGGGGAGGTGTGGCAACCTCTCCAATGCTGATTGTATTTCACGGAAAGTATTCCTCTATTAATCCTATGTGGCACATAAGGCATCTTGGTAAGTTTATTTTCTCATTGTTTGCAAGTTGGAACTAAAGTGAATTTGTGAGATTCCAGCACAGGACCTTACGTGACTTTACCTCATGCACCACTTACATGGAAAGAACATATGAAATATCTGAATATAGTGAGAGACTGAAAAAAATCAGTCTTTTCCTAAGTGCAGTTGAAGAAAATGGGAGGCTTGGCAGTGTTTGTTGCCAACATTCTGGAGGATGTAGTTACCTTTCTCCTGGGAATGGTGAATTATCCTAGGGAAAACATAATGACTTAGCTGGTATGGTAAAATGAATAGATTTTATTTTGTTTTTAATCCCAGCTATGCCAAGATGTTCAGTGTTGAAAGAAGAAACTTTGAGAGGGGAAACTTGCTGAGACTTTTTGCTGATGCAACATAAGAGGCATCAAGCTGAAAAAAGCTACTCTGTCATACAACTAGTTGTAAATTAACGTGAAACCACACTAATCACTTCTGAAAAAAAAGTCACCTGAATTTAACTCACTCTACAGTGTCTTCCATTATTAAAAACTGCATTTTTCAAAATTTTTTTTTTTTTTTTTACATCTACCCTTGCAGGTTGGAGTCCTGATGCCCGTTACTCAGAGCAATTTCTTCAAGAAGCTAAATTACTTCACTGGAATGGGAGATACAAACCTTGGGACTATCCCAGTGTCCACACTGATCTCTGGGAAAACTGGTTTATTCCTGACCCTTCAGGGAAGTTCAAATTAACTCGTCCTGATAGCTGATAGTAAAATACTGCAAAATGTAGCGTATGAGATGCATTTAATAGTTTGAGATGCAACATGTTGTATGATTAATTGATTTTAGAAAACGAAGTATTTGTTAAAAATATGAATAACTGACCATCAGGTTTGTGTGCTTACGGCAGTAGAGGGAGGCTGGAGTGTCCAGTGCACAGTTCAGATTATCTTGACTTTCATGTAAGGTGAGGAAACAAGTTTACTCCACAATGAAGTATTTTCATTAAACACTTACAGAGGTGAAATTCAGTGCCAGACAGTGTGCTTTAATTTAAGGCCTTTCTAAGTAAGATGCAAATGTCTTCTGGTAGAAAAATCTATACAGGAGATAGCTGCAGTATTATGTACAAGAAGTGTTTACTTACCTAGCCCACATTAAACAGCCTGAACTGAAAATCTGAGCAACCAGTTACTGAGTTCTGTTGTGTGGTGACTCTTTTGTGGCATTTCTGTTTGACACATCTTGTAGTGCACTTAGCAAGATGAAAAAGCACATTCCAATACACTGCAGTATAATTCTTGATTTTATTGTGAAACATTGATAGGCTTAAGACAGATTAAGAATTTCTGTATTACTGTAACAAAAAGAGCACCAGTTTTGAGGGAGGACACAGAATTGCAGTATTTAGTGGAATGGTCATTGTACACTCAACTGCATTCTATACCCAAACAACCAAGTGGGTGATACCATTAAGGAAAAGACCTTTCCCTTCCAATCAAACAGGATAGCCTTTCAGGAGTTACATCCTACTGTGCTACATACTCAGCAGCGCTAATTTCATGCTTCTAGTTTTGTTGAAAATAAAAATGAATTGTAACAAATCCCTGATGCAAGATACTTTGAGCACCTGCAGGAAAACATCCATGTAAACAGCAATACATGATACAGTACACTTTAAATAACAGACAAGACAAGTCCTATACCTTTCTGACAATATGGGGAACAGCTTTATGCTGCAGCTACTAAACACAATCAGAATCATAATGCACACTCTCTTGATTTAAGATGCTCAGAATTAAGCCACATATTTTGGGAAGAAACTGTAAACATCATGCCTGCCTCACAACAGGTTGACAGTGTATGATCTCTGCAAGAGCTGTTACAGCAGGATTAGAATCTCACTAACCAGTTACAAGGAATTGACAACTGTCACTGGCTGTAAAGAGAGGATAAATCACCCTGGTACAGGAATTTCTGACCAGCATGGAGTGTGGAGATACTGTTTGTATCTGTTTTCAAGTATGTGAAGCACCAACTGTCATAAGATCATCAAAACTTTAGTGTTTTGATCAGCTTATTGCTTTTACTTCATCTTTTCCTCACATGATAAAAGAGAGAAAGAAGACGAGAGTTAGGCACCAGGATGGAATCTCATTTCTTTCTCAGTCAGTAATATTGGCCAAAAATGTGTATCATTTAGGCAAGTTCCTCAGAAGAGAGTTATAGTTTCTACAGACAACTTCTTATTCGTGGAACAGTTGCCCTGTATTCAACTCAGTACTTTTAACTTCTAAGAGGAATAAAGGGAACACTGTCTAAGGTCCTACAGATTGAAAATAACTTAAAAACTGCTAAATTGCAAGTCTTGTTCACCCTGTGCTTATTGTACATGCTGTAAATAACACAGTTGTACATGATTTTTAAAGAGAATGCAGTCTTTGTCACATTCAAAGAGGTTATCTCCTGCTAAGGTCAAGTGAAGGGACTAACCACATGGAAATGATGGAGTTCAATTGCCACAGAATTCGAGAACTACCACTACTGTTTGTTTTTGTTTTTTTAAGGAATTCCAGCTCCTTACATTGGAATTTAAGGGGGAAAGAGATGGAGTGGTAGGGCAACCTTATCCTAAGACAGCTCAGCTAGAATATTTAGGCCCTATCCTGTGTGACATAAATTTTCCTCCCCAGTGTTGAGACTTGAGATGATGTCTTCACTCCCTTGATCCTGAATATGGCCCACTCACTGAGCTCTCTCGTCCCACCCAGAAGACAGCACTCACAGCTGCAAAACACAACTTTCTACACTTTTTAAGATGGTAAAAGGCAGGCTTAAAAAGCACAATTTCCTTAACTGTGCATGATTAAAAACACAGCTTCACACAAGATAAGGGTACACTTGCCATTTTCCCCATGGGATATAAAAGTATTATGAGATATCCAAATATTGAGGCACCAGTAAAAAGGATACTGCTGCTATTCCTACCAAGTTACAATTTATGGAATAAAATTAACCCCCCAAAGAAATCTTCACAAATCAGAAAGCAATTTGTCAAAAACTGCAAGAAATGGTATACATTAAATATAAAACTCATATACAAAAAAGGGCTAACTTTTTTTAAAAAGTTTGGACAATTCCTTAAAATTATCTAGTTAATTGATTTCAGCCTACCACACACTTACTTTGGACTATAATAAAATAACTAGGGGAGATAAAATACTATTCAAATGCTTCAGTTGGAGAACCGAGGTACCAATCTTGATCACTGCATTAAAACTGCAGCATGTGTGCATAGCCGAGAAGGAACAGCTCCTACACGCTGCTTCCCTCCTCTTCCCGTGTCATAGCAGCATTGAACTCTGGAATCTGGTCTGCAAAGGACTGTGTCATCCACTGTCCATCAGGAACTTCACCGAAGGACGACCCTTCACAGTACTGTGGATTGCTCCCTGCTGAACAAACAAAAATCAGTGTTTTTGAAAGCAGTTGACACCACGGGCTCTTTGTTCCCCAGCAATGGCTGCAGACTGAATGCCCCAAGCACTTTACCCATTCCGTTTGAAGAGAAGCTGCACTGTTCAGTGTCATACGGTGCACGGTCACAGTAAGCTCCTCCGTACGCTGCTTCATAGCCTGGGTCATACTTTTCTTCTTTGACAGCCATCTTTTTAGCATCCTCTGCAGAAACAGAACAGCTCAAGCATTAATATTTAGAATAAAAATTACGAAAGAGCACTTTTATCAGAAAACACTTGAAAAACAGCCACAAATTCTAAAAGATAACCCCTGCTCCCCTTAGGTAATTTAGGCTGGACCAAAGAGAATGGAATCTGTAATTCTATACCACACACTTTAGAGAAGATGACACATATGCCCCCTTCCCATTAAATTACTTATTTATTTTTGCTTGGGAAACTTGCTAGTTTTGTAATTGTAATGTATTGTACACTACATTACAATTTAATGAAGTGTTAACAAAATAACCACAGTACCTTGTGCAAGTTGCAAGTCAAATGTGTACTGCACCTCCTGAACATCTGTGTTGGGTGCAATGCCTTTCAGTTGATCCCTTAAGTCTTTCAGCTTTATGTAATAATGAACTTTATCTTGTGCCCGTGGAAACTGAGCACATCTTGCACTGGATGATGGCATAACATAGCAGAGCTTGAGACAAAGAGCAAGAAAAACAGCATTACTGATCCCTGAGCTATGAGTTGATACTTAGTGCATTCAGAACAACTTAACAGTTAAGCTCACTGTTTTAACCATTTGTATAAACTTCAACTAATGCCACAGGTGGTTGTGGAAGGGGTTAAAATGAGTTTTCATTTTTCTTGACCAGCCATCTGTCTTGCCCTGAAGTCGGGGGCTGATTACCAGCTGCTAAAAGTGTGGACAATTTTCACCAGTTATTTATGTGCTGCAGGAGAAGCAATACCCATGTGTGTTACACAAGAGCAGAGTACAGTCCAGAGCTTCCTGACAAGCAGAGCTCTGAGCCAGGGCACAGAAGAGTATGTGACAGCATGCAAAGAGCCCAGACCAGTGAGGGAGGCAGCACAGGTCAATCAGCCTGGTTTCTGGGCCAAGTGCATCTGCATCATGTATGCCAGGTTCTGAAACTGTTTAGTGTGGCTGGAGCCAACTTCAGTGTTCCTACCTGTGCCAGCTGCCCTAACTAAAGGTTATCAAGTTAGTTCAGGAAAAACAAACTGTGTTCAATACTTTTATTACCATGCAGTATTTATGAACAAGTACCAGTAAAGGGGATTATTTATCTTTTTTACAAATACATCTACTGCAGAAGTTCTTAAGAGCTACTTAAGGAGCAAGCACTTTATCCAATGGTTCTTCAGGCTTTAATGGCCACACTTCCACCTTTAGAAAAAGGCAGCTGAAACTTGCGGCATTAGTAATTGAGGATAGATATAAGAAGAAAAACAATTCAAACTTTTAAACTGACAAGGTAATGCAGCTTTAGAATACTCTACCTTGGCAAGCAGCGTAATTGCCTTTGCTTGAAGTTGTTTGTAAAACACATTAAACAAATCAATTTCTAATGATACACAGCTAGTCTCTTGAGATATTTCCCAGCACTAGATGTCTATGACTAATGCACTCTTCATCAAATTGTTTTTTTTATCTTAAGCAACCAATTTAACTTCAAACTGCAAATCAGCTTAAGGAGACCCAGTCTGATGGAAGCGCTTGGGCATGCCCAGATCCAGCAGTGCTGAAGGGTCACGTGCAATGGCACAAGGATGGACTTGCTGTTCTTTCTCCCCCACTGCGGCACTGCATGGTCATGGTCAGTATCAAAATCTAGTAATACAAACACCCAGGGAATTGGACACAGGGGATCAGATGAAAGTTATCATGAAAGCAGGCATGTCTTACTTGTATTTTAGCTAGTCCTCAGAGAATGCACCAACCTACTAATCATAACACACCATTTCCCAAAAGAAGTCTCCAAGTCTGAGGAAGCTGCATTAAAGACGTGACTGAAAACGGCACTATTCCCCTTTCTCTATCTAAGTAAAAGCCTTTCACACCTCCTGTACTTTGGTCAAACTGGTGTTATCCTAAGTGTGTGCAAGGCCTGAGATTTCATTAGTTTTTAAATAATCAAAATGGAGTGCCCTTGTTTTGTTTCTCAGTCTCAATACTTACAGTTTCTGTATCTGGCACTTTGTGTGGCTGCAGCCCAAATTCCAAGTTCTTAACTTTAATTCCAAAAACTTCTTTACTAAAAATTTCATAAATACCTAAAATGAAAATATAGGGTAAGGAAAAAAAAAAAAAAAAAAAGCTACTGACAGAAAAAAAAATAATTTAAAAGTAAAAGTTCTCACATTTTCCATTGAAAGCTGCTATACGAGGTTTATATTTTTGTAGCTTCTGCATCAAAATTCGCCCTCCTTCCCGGAACTCTTTGCTAAAAGACGAAGTACTCAAAATTATAATCACAACTATTAGTTCATTAACAAGCTTGATATTCCCCCTTGTTGTCTTACCTGGAGAGGTCTTTGCTTCCAGGTGTTGTCCTTTCAACCATGTTTGTAAATCCAATTCCATATTTATGTGGCAAAGTGTGGTCATCCATGTGGTTCAGCTGTTCATTACTTAGACCAGACATGAACAGACACTTCCCTGTGAAGTAGGAAAATAGACATGCATTTGCCTTTTTCCAAGGAAAAGAAAACAACCAAGAAAAACCACTTGAGTATTGGAGTACTGGAATGCTAACAGAAGAATCTATTTTAACAAAGTATCAGCTAATTTGGGAAGACTACTGCCCTATCCAGAAAGGTTTAAAATAGCCAATATTACTTTACCTCCTCCAAGAGGGCAGAAAGGCCATAATGAACAGGAATTCCTCATCATGATCCTGGAAATCAGTCTGTTATTCTAAAAGCTCAGTAAAGAGCTTTAGATTTTGCGATTCACTTAAGCAGTGAACAATATGGATTTTGGGGGACAGAATGTGGTAAATATAATGTGTCAGCTTTGTTTTACAATCTCACCATTGCTTCTCCTTGCACTGGGCCCACTGAAATGCTGAATTCACATTTAGCATATAAAAATCCCTCTCTGAATAAAAAAATTCAACAAACCAAAACCCAGGAGAAAAACAAAATCCAAGCTAGTTTAATTAAAATGCCACAAGTTCTAAGAAAGTGCTGCACATGTTAAAAGAAGAAAGGAAAACAAAAACGTACAAAAGTGGTTTCCAGGTCCCGGGTAATGATGTCCTTTGTAAGCTGCCATCAGGCCAGGGTTTATGCCAATCTACAAAGATACCAGTCCATTTTAACAATGACAACATGGCTTGCTAGTCAAGAATTTAATCAAGTTACAGTAAGGATGCTTATTTATTTCTAAGTTACTGTTCATAAACAAAAATGTGTTAATGGCACCTTCCATCATTACTTAAAAAACCTGACAATTTTGCAGCAGTGCCTCATTTAGATGTGCAACGTCAGAAGTGCAGCTCAGAGGGTGCAGAGCTTCCAGGAAATAAAGCACTGAGTTATGGGCTGTCATGAATCTGTACTAAATGTGAGCCTTAGTTTTCTCAGAAATTAAGACTAAGTTACTACAGAAAACGCAAAGCAGCTTTACACACAGGAAACAGTTTATGTACTTTATCTTGCAAGATCTTGCCATATAAGCAATATAGATGAGTAAGCAGAACGAATGTAAAACATGACAAGTAAATACAAGACTTTTCAACCTAACCTTGTGACTCTGAGTTACTCACTATCACAATGTCCAGATCAAAGGTCAAAATATCAGGCAAAGTCTTGGTCAGAAGTTCAGCTTCAGATACGCCATTAAAACGGTCCACTTTTCTTTTGACTTTAAAAGTATCTGTGATCTTTTCTTGTTTGCCTTTTGACTTGGCTGGTTTTTCTTTCCTAGCAGCAGGCTTTTTGGGTTGCTTTGGCTCAGTTGCTTTGGCTTTTCTTTTCCTTCCCCCTTTTTTAACTTCTGAAACACACAAAAAATATCTTTTATGTACATTTCTAATATTGCAGTGTGCGTATTCAAACAGACTCAGCTAAATGTATGAACACAGAAAGAAATCAAAGAGGTAAATTTACCTTCAAAATTCATTAATTTAAACAACACACCTGAAGCTTCCTCATCCTCTGGCTCTTAAAAATTTAGAGATTCAGGCAGCACAAGCACTGGCCATGACATGACCACCCAGAGATTGCTCTCTCTATGTTCACTAATAATATTGAGCTGTAGAACAGTGTCACTTTCCAACAGTTTGTATTTAAATAAGCCCCACTAAACTAAACAATTCTTAGTGTATGTAACCAGTTCCCTACCTCTGATTACTACAACAAACTAAGCAACTATTCAAACAAAAATATTTCAGATAAACAGTATTATACTGTACTTCTCTTGCAGAAAGTAAAACAAAAATAAAACTATTTTGAAGACAGAATTAAAAAAAAACCTTCTCTAACATAATATTAAAACCCATGATTTCAGCTAAAATGATGAATTTACCTATTGAAAAAAGAAAGTGCTTTTCTTGGAACAAGGTAATTGTGTGAGACTGAACAATGTGAATACATTCACATGAGTTTACTTCCTGTCTTTTTAATTGTCTGTTAAAACACATTTCTTAAAGAATACAATTAATCAGTACTTTTGCAGTGAGCATCAAGAAAAGGAAATCCAATAGGTCCAAGGAAGCAGTTTGAGAGCAGTATTTTTTTCCCAATCAATCACTCACACTTCAGCTCACTAGCACAGCCCAGTCAGGCTACCTTTTGGAGGCTCCTGAGCAATGTTTGGCTCTGGAATGCCCTCTAGAGTCGGCTGCTCAGTCATCATTTCCATGTTGGGCACTGCAGTCATCATCTGATGGAATGGAAACGAGTAAAATGCTTGAGCTTGCTGAAGGTATGCGTAGTACCTTAGAGAGGGAGAAAGAGAAATAATTTATCAACAATTCAGAAACTTACTGATGTACCAGACTGTAAATATCAAACTTTATCAAGGGTGGCGTGTACTGCGCTTACACTCTGATGAGAACAGAGAGTTAACAAAGCACTAAATTATCCACACCATTGAAGCAGTCTGGCTGCTTAGCTGGAATCAGTTAACCCCAACACTAACAGCACAGTTTTCTTGTGATTGCTACGATGTGGAATTAATGCAGCACTTGTAAGGGAAGCACAGAGCTTTTCTCTTTCTTTTTTTTTTTTTTTTGGAAAACACTGTAGCACACATTTCCAAAGCAAACTATCTATCAAACGAACCAACAATTTACAAAGCATGTTGAGCTAAAGCTCTCTGGACTTCCATAAGTTTCTCAAATTTTACATCTTTTTTTATGTGGTGTCGGTTGCTTCATCTGGTAAGATACAGAATGTATGAATCATTCAGGGCTATAAAGCATCAAGAATACACACAGCATTTGTTACTATGCAGCTTATTAAACAGCTTTTTAACAAATTGTGCGGCAGATGTCATCCAGCTATCACACACTGGATCCCAACACAAATAGGGCACTTATTCTACATGGAAGTGTTCACACACACAGAGATCCTTCTAGTCTCCTTCTATGCATAAAGACAATTTTCCATAAACAGCTCTCTCCCTCCACACATTTATTAGTCATACACAGCCCTCACACCCATTTCTGCTTTATTCTGTCACTCCCTTCTACCTACGCAGCCACCTTCTTGTCCATAGCTTCTACTGCCTTACAAATACACAGAAAGAACTTGGTGAACAGCAGATTTTCAGGAAATAATTTTATAATCTCAGAGCTATAATTAAAAACACCAAATAATTTTTAGCTATAGAGATATTTGTCCAAAAGGGCCAATGGCATCCTGTATTAGCAATAGTGTGGCCAGCAGGACCAGGGCAGGGATTGTCCCACTGGACTCTCGGCACTGCTGGGGCTACATCTTGAGTGCTGTGTTCAGTTTTGGGCCGCTCACTACAAGAAGGTGCTGGAGCATGTCCAGAGAAGAGCAACAGAGCTGGGGAAAGGTCTGGAGCAGCTGAGGGAGCTGGGGATGTTTACCCTGGAGAAAAGGAAGCTCAGGGGTGACCTTATCACTCTTCACAACCACCTGAGAGGAGGGTGAAGCTAGGTTGGTCTCAAACAAGGAGACAGGACAATCACCTCACATCACAGCAGGGAAGGTTTAGATTGGATATTAAGACAAATTTCTTCATGGAAAGGGTTGCTGACCACTGGAATAGGCTGCCCAGGGAACTGTCTGAGTCACCACCCTGGAGGTATTTAAAAGCCATTGTAGATGTGTAAATTTATGGACAGAGTTTAGTGGTGGGCTTGGCAGTGCTGAGTTAATGGCTGGATTCAAAGATCTTAGAGGTCTTATTCAACCTAATGATTCTGATTTTAAATTTCTCAAAAGAAGGGACCATTCCCTACTACACAATGGGTTTTTAAGAAACCCACTGCAAATCAGTCTTATGCAAGAAGAACCCAGAGTCTTGTGATCAAGACATTGATTTTAACCCAAATATCTATCCCAAATCAAGGAGAATAAATATGAACATAGGTCTGTCAGATTTCTGGGGAAGTTACCTAGCAAAGCTATAGGAGATTTTCAGAGCACAGGGAACACCTTAAACCCTCTCCTGGAAGGGTTCCATTTTATATAAAATACTTGTGTAGTTAGTGAACCAGCCAAAAGTGATTTTCAGATTTGCATTGGGAAATACATGAGACACTGAGACATGCAGAATCCAGTTCATAATGTAATAAAAGCTTAATCATAAAGAGCAGAAGAACAGAGTAAGAAAAATGTGAAAGCACCTAACCTAAGACCTGATGTCTTTTTGTAATATAGACCTTCTTATTTTATGTGTATATAAAGTCTCCTTCTAGTAAAGGGAATAAAATCCCCTTTGAACAGAGAAAAAATTTGCACCGTACCACAAAGAAGTCCTCTAGCTACTTGCTAATGACATGAAAGTGAAGTTTTACCCTATATTCTAGGTCAGGTTTCTTGCATGGGTTCAGAAATACTTTTGTTATTGTTGATGTATATATATATTATGGAACATTTAAATAAATACTTTCAGTTTCACGAGGAAAAGGTAGTGATTTGTTCCTCTCCCCCCTCTTGAGTTCATGATTTGTTCCTCTCCCACACCCCCTCCCCCCTTCAGTTCATGCTAAAAACAAAGGGAAAAATGAAAAAGGAAAAGATACGTTCACTGGAACAAAACCAGGTATTCAATGATTCTCAAATCCCCTTCGGGACAGAGAGAGGATCGCGCCCCACGCTGCCCAAGGTCGCCGCGCTCCCCCCGCCGCGGGGCCCGGGAGCCTCAGAGCCCCGGGAGCGCCTCCCCTCCCTCTTTGTGCCCAGGGGAGGGGTAGGGAGGCGGCCGCCAGAGCCCGGCCCCGGCTCCGCCGGCCGCGGGATGCGAGCGAGGAGGAGGAGGAGGACAACGGGCGATCCC
>WEKY01042793.1:361280-373926 GCA_013390045.1 Picathartes gymnocephalus
CCCTCCCAGCTTCTTGTGCAGCTCCAACCTCCTTGATGGTGGGGTGGTGTGAGGGGCAGAAAAGGCCCTGAGTCTGTGCAAGCACTGCTCGGCAATAACCAAAACATCCCTGAGTTATCGACAGTGTTTTCAGCACAAATCCAAAACACAGCCCCATACCAGCTGCTGTGAAGAAAATAAACTCTACCCTAGCCAATACCAGCACAAGAAGTTAAAATGCAATTGTGACCTATTTGAAGGATTCATGAACCTTTTCTGTATGATATGCAGTTTTAATAGTTGTTCCTTGTGGATCACAAATTATAGGAGAAATTAAAATGATGGTTAGTCTTCCAACATGTACATCAGAATGACTATGAAAAATGAATATGAGAGGTCAGTGTCAGGGTTATAAGTAAAAAAAACATCTGTCAGATTTTTGTGGAGACTTGTGTGAAGCTGGAGAATTGTTTTCCAAAGAGCAGTCTTACTTATTTGAAAATACAATTTCATTATTCAGGAGTCTTAAGCACAGAAAGTTTATCTTTTTCTAGGACTCACCTGCAAGCAGTTCAGGATTTGATTTCCTAATTGTGCCTCTATAATTCCCAGAGTGAGATATGTTGCTTTTTGACTGTGAATAGGCATTTGAGGGACACAGAGATAAACAGAGTAGAATTCTTGCATTAGAAGATTTTTTATGGCATTTCTGTTTTAGCAGTCGTTTTGCTGACAGCAGGAAAATGTAATGCTCTGTGACAAACATTTTGAATGTTGGTAACTGGAATAGCAAGAATGCAAACCAGTTCTGTTATTAACTGTGCTAAACCAATGGAGATTTTAGATTAAGTTTTGTGGAATTCAAATTTTATTGGTTACTGTGTCTGTCTGTTTATACAGTGTAGAATGTTGCTTTTGAAGGAAATACAAAACCTGATAAATCTGTGTTTGTCTGTTGGATTTAAAGGCCAGACTAGTAAGAACTGTAATGAGTTTACCAGCATTGTTTGTTTGATGTAGATTATAGTGTTTGCTTTCATGAGTGCCCAGCTGGATTACCCAGGACAAAACCGATAGGCAGGAGTGAGGCAGCTGACTACTTATGCTCTCAGAAAGAAAGTTTATTCTCTTTACAAGGAGGCTGTAAATTGAAGAAAATTTCAGCTTAATTTCTGCTTAAAAAACTTAAGGGAGCCTTTAAATTCTTAGTTGCACTGACTACTGCTGCCATTCCAAAGAAGTCCGAGTATCACCTTTCAGGATTTAATACCAAAGGGAAGATGTCACTGCCAAGCAGTGATAGTTCTTCAGCAACTTAGCTGCATTACAGGTTCTATAAAACAGTTAGATAAGTTTTGATAATTGTGTGCACAACGATTGAAATAGTCTATTTTAGCACTGTGTTTTTCTGTTAAATAAAAATTCAGGGGGATGTGGTGATAAGAGAAATAGAACTCAGGCAGTGTCTCCTTCCATGCAAACAGCAGAGTGAGCTCCTCTCCAGGGCTGTGAATGCAACTTTATCAGGCCATCCACGTGTCCGTGTGTAAGTCACCTCTCTGAAGCAGGCCACGTGATTCCAACTCGAAGTTGGAACTAGCAAGAAGCATAACCTGGACAGAAATAGCTGTGAAGATAAACTGAGAGGAGTTTGTAATACCCAACTGTGGGTATTGGACTTAACCAGCTAAATTAACCAGCTAATCTTCCTGGGCTCCATCCAGAACAGAGAGCCAGTCCTCCTTTCACTGTCCTGCCTTGGCTCTGTCAGACTTTCCTGAGCTGATTTAATTCTCTAGTCCAGCAAAATACTTGGTAGTTAAATCAGCTTATATCAGGTCCAGGCTGAAACAGACAAGAGTATGGTAAAGAGCAGGAGTTTGTGGCTAGGAAAAAATGATATTCTGATTTTCATGGTGGTGAGCTGAATCTGGGATGTAAATTGCATAGAACAAAGATATTGTACATAGGTGCAAACATAAGTAAGCCATAAAATGAAACAATGAGTTTGCAATGTCAGAATATCACCTTAGTACACAGTTGAACTGAAATCTGCAACTAATGCAGGTTACATTTCTCTTCATGGATAATTAAAATGCTTTAATTTGTATCACTGCTTGCTAGCCATTTATGGCCGTACTGTATTTGAAAAAGACATGTTAGTGATTTTCTGTGAGAATAATTATTGCAGCGTGAAGTTTGTACTACCAAATTGAGTCTGGTCTTTCTTACATGATAATGCATTGGAAATATGAAGAACTACTTCTCCGCATTCTTTATGGTTTAAACTTCAGTGGTATCTTTTAAAACGATACATTGAGAGTTTATATTCCTTCCCTCTGCAGTGTCTGCAACAGGGACTAAATATTGTGTGTACAGCACAAACTGAAGACATAGCCACTTACATAAGATGTTCTGCAGCATCTGGGACTGAGTGCGAATATGAAACAAACAAGCAAAAATGGTGCCATTAGCTAGCTTTTCAAACTGATTATCCAAATATTAGAAAATTTTAACAATAACTACATACAAGCAGGATTAAAATACTGAAGTTAGGAAGAAAATGTTTGTTCTTCAGGTATTTGGCTTTTAGTTGTCTTTGTCCCATTTCTCTGAAGACTGATGATTGCATTGCAGCTGGCACTACTGAAAAGTCTGTTATCTGTGGCGTGTCCCCCCATCAAATATTTTTGAAATTTACAAGGTGTTCCTTGGTGTTTAATGCTCTTTGTAACAGAGGAATTCACAGAAGAGAATTGATTTTAAGGGGCCTACCACTAAGGAGAGAATTAGTCAAGGTGAAGATTTGTACCTAGAAGAATCTTTGTACAGCTAAAACAACCATGTTTTGATCATTATAAAACTCTCCTTGTGTCTTCAAATACTGAAACCTCTGTAAGTTTCAGTATCACTAAAAATCTGCACCTGCAGCAACATATTTCTGTGGCTAATACCACTTCTGACCACTGGCACTCGTTTTGCTCAAGAACAGAGGCATGAAGATATAGAAGGTTTCGAGGAGCAGACGTTAAGCTTTAAACAGCGTGTTTTGCTTTTTGCCCTCCCCTGGCGAACAGCACGGGAGGAGGGAAGAACCAGAGTAGTGGAGCTGCAAGACTGGGGCTGGATTTGCTGGCCGAGAGCTCGCCCTGGTGGCCTGTCGAGAGATCAGCCCTGCCAGGTCCTTGCGTGAGCACAGCTGTGTTGTGTTTGTTGTTCCTCCTCCTTTTAAGAAATATTTCATCATCGTATTCTCGTTTTTGCACTGCCTTCATATGTTTATCGCCTTATAGAGACATTACGACTGTAAAGAAGAATTTCTTAAATAATTCAGCTATTCTTTGCACATATATACGTATGCATGTGTTTAAAATATTTCTCTTTTTACTAGGGAGAATATAGTTTTTGTGGTTACACAAATTGCCATCCACTTGAAAATGTGTCATGATTTCTCTCTTCTTGTGTCCTAGAAAGGCTCTTTGCACTACAACTAGAGAATAGTTAATAGACAACCTTTCAGCAGCATTCATTTGCATCAATAAAAACAATCTTTATTCCTCCATTCAGAGAAATCATAAATAAACTGCGGTAGCCTGGGAACTCTAGATCTGTTACTGTACAGAAAGGAGTGCCAAGATCTCTGTGAATAGCTGAAGGTGTCCTTTAGTTATCTCCGGGTTTTGTTTCTTATATATTAGGTCAAATGTAATGTACCTGGAAAATAAATACTAAAAGAATGTTTATTGGAAAAAAAAATCTTTTCTAAGTAATTTTGTGAAATCTTTATTTATGTCAATGTGAAATCCATGTACTGGTTGCATGTCCAAATTTACTTATATAAGGGAGAACCTTATTTTGGGACTGTGAAATGAATTTTAAGGATAACACCACAGGTTTTTTCCTTACTAGACTGGTCTATATTGACCAGGTGGAGATGAGTCTAGGGAGGACATCAGCTTAACCAAGCACAGGCTAGAAGCAAACATAGGCCCAATCCTGAGCTTTACTGCAGCTGGGGAGCCAAGGGGTGGGAGGGGTGTGGGTGGAAGCACAGACAAGGCCTCTCACAGCTGTTCTCACAGGACCCTGCTCCAGGTTACACAGCTGTGCTACATCCCAGGATGGCTTGAACACTGGCAACTGAAGCCTCAGAGGAGGGAGGGTGGATGATATGATTACAAAGGTTTTGTACTGAAGAAATGTTACAGGCTCCTCAGGTAGTTACAGCCTTTTTATGGGCCTGGGATTTTGGCTCTGAAATATTTCCTGTTTTGAGTTAGGGGAGAGCGAGATACTCCTCTGAGGTGTTCCAGCTATGCAGACAAGTATGAAATCTCTCTTCATGCTGCTACTATAGGGTGAATTCAGGAAACTCCAGTTGACCCATTGTGCTTTCATCACTGTAATAATACCAGGTAGCATGAGCAGCTTGGTAAGGGAGCTACTGGATAATATACTGGAAAAGAAATTAAATACTTGTTGATCAGGACAAAGCTATTTTTTCCTCTAGGGTGCATTACTTTTCTCCACTGGACTTGGTTTCCTGCTTCTGAAGTACACTAGCTGCAAAACTCCTTTTCAGGTCTTCTCTGTGTCATTAGACCATTCTTTCTGGACCAAATGATTTCATTATTATATGAAGTGGAACAGCTTTAACAGGGATGAGTGACAATATCTATTGTCAGAATACTCAGGATTACCTGTCCAGCTACTTTTCTCATGTGCAAAATTTTAGCCTAGCATTTCTCTGTTACTGTGAGGGCTGACTCATTTAACTCTTTGTTCTATCTCTCAGTGTACAAGTGTTCAATCCATAGCTGCCTTTCTACTCTCATGTATTAGGTTTTTTCTCATCTATGTTGTGTATTCTGGACTATGATATGGATTTGGAGGGTTGAATATAAAGAAGTAATTTTGAGGATTTTTTTTTGAGAATTCATTCTGTTTGTATCCAACAGGTAACAGGTTATGAAAATGCCTATAGGAATGATTATGTAACAAAAGCAGACAGTGATAAAATTTATGATAGAGAAATAGACTTTGGATCTGACAAGATGCTGTGTAAGTTGAAATGCTGTCATGCCTGGCTCATTAAATCTACAGGGAAAGAAGGGGGAGTGACTCTTCTGCATTTTCCCAAAAGACAGAAATAAGCAAAAGAGCCAGGCTGAAATCTGTTGTAATAGTTTTGTAACAAGTGATTCACAAGTTCTCTACCTACAAGATCTAGACACTTTAAAGGAAATAAATGCTTCTTGCTGTGAGTTTTTGTTAACAGATATGCTAAATATACCATTCTTTTAAAGAAGCAGCAGAATGCAGTGGATGGTCTAGTGAAATTATCAATCTTAGGAAACTCAGGAAGTCTTTCAAAGGATTTGCAGTAGATTTTTAAGAACATACGCATCTACGGATTTAGATTTTCTGAGTAAGTTGTATTTTAAGAATGATTTGTTACTAGGTTGTAATAGATTTTGCTGTACTTCTTGAAATAGAATTTAGATCTATCCATTATCTGAATTTAGATCTATCACTAGGTGTCCAGATTTTTAAAAGATTAGTGCTCAATAGGACACGAGAGTCAAATCTTAAACAAGACTTCAAACTCAGTCTGTACCGAACAATTCCTTATTATTGTTGTGATTAAGTGAGAGCTGTTTAGCATCTATCAGTTCTGAAAACACTGCCTAGAGTAATGAAATCTTGTCTCACTCCCGAGGAAACAGAGGCAAAACTTCTGTTGGTTTCAGATGTGCAAGATCAAGTCGTATTTGATAATACACTGCAATGACAGATCTGTCATAATTTAATGTGCTGTTCTGCGTTATCATGGTGATACTATTTCTGAACTCCTGAGTGCACAACAAGTTTTGCATATCTTCCAATTTTTATAAGGTTGATCTAGAGAAGACACGAAGATACATTCAGTTATTTGCCAAAAATGGATTTCCGTAAGAACTTCTAGAATTGTATAGACTAGAAACTAAGGGTAGATTAGAAAGTAAGGTTCGTCATGTGGGGTGAATTATCATTGATTTAAAGATAATGATAATGTTTCCTGACAGGCTCATTGAAAATGTTTTAGTGTTTAATTGATGCAAGATAGACACCGTGAACTCGCCAGATGGCACAGTGCCACACTGGATGGCTATAATGTTATATTTCTTCTGTGTATGATTCTTATCAGTAAGAAGTTTCCAGAATAAACAGGCTGATTGGCTTTATGGTGTTCAGTTCTTTAAGATATTGAGACTTCCGGAATGGGCATCTGCTGCTTAAAATATCAAAAATAGGGGACAAAAGCAAGCATGTATTTAATTTTATATCAGAAGATGTAGAGAGCATGGAAACCTCTATAAATTGTCTATTTACTCTTTGTGAAATGAAATAGGCTGAGCCTTTCTTCTGATAAAACTAATTACAGGGTTCAGAAATTACTCAAGACTGCAGACTGAAGCTGTACCAATTTTATCTGAGAGATCACTGTAATTGCAGTAGTGAAGTGACTGCAAATTCACATTGCTTAGTAACAATACGGACAAAAGTTACGGGGAAGGAGTCACCCTGTAACTGACTTTTCTGTTGGAATGTCATTCACAACTTGCACATCACTATTTTGGCATTTTGCTCTGGCAAGACACAGTTTGTAAGTCCTGTGTTCTTGGAGCTTGTGCCTATGAGGGTTTACCTCAGGGAATGACTTTGTGCAATAAGGAGCTAAAACTTCAAGAAGACTCCTAAGTCAAGTGTACCTGTAAATCTCTGCAGGCTCCAGACATGGTATAATTATGCTAAACTTAGTTACAACTATGGTGCAATGTAATGTAATGGATTTTTAGTAATTTTCTAGTAATTCAGTTTTTGCCATATTTGTATTTTTTTAATTACTTTTTTTTATCTTCAGGGTTTTTTTGGGTGAAGGATATTCCCCTTTTTGCTTCTATGCAAGCTACATTTTGCATAGCAAGATGAATCATTTATTTGGAGGTAAAGTACAGCTGGCAGAGTTTTCAAGTTATCTCAAGAGAAGTCAGGGCTATATATAAAGTGTTGAGTAATAAGTGACATATTATATGACCACCTCACCTAAATTTGTCTGTAAAGAAAATAATGTCTTTTGATATGTTTAAAACCTTAAGCTGTGACCTAGTGCAAGTGCTGAATTCCACAAGTTTTCTTTCCATTCTGTTATGTTGGGGATGAATTGTCAGACACATACTGAACCTAGGGATAGAAGACCGTCTGTTCTGGTGTAAGGCATGATGAAATCGTGTCCTGACTCTTATGAATGTGATACCCATATTTTGGGACTGCCTGGCCAAGTAAAGGGTATATCTACATTTCTTTGGCCTGGTGTTTGATGTGTTTATAACACAAAATTTGAATTAGATGTAGTTAACAGTGCCTGGTGGACTTGGTGTGGTTCAAGATATTTTTTTATGAGGGCTGAACAAGCTTTTCCAAGAGCTAATGGGAGTGGTTGAGGATGGTGACAGGTGTTTAGGATGTGCTCTGTCTTCCAGACAGTGTGATGGTCTCTGTAGTGTGTTTCTTTGCATTTCCTGTCCACTGTGAGTTTAAGACAAGACACACTTGGCTGTGCCTGCTTTGCCTGCATTTTTGTTTTGAGATTTGGTATAAAATAATTCAAGGTTGCTCATTTTTTACCTTGCAGGCTCACTCTCCTTTGGACTGATGCTCGCTAAGTGCTCACCTGTCACATAAAAGGTAGGTTGTGTTATACTGGATGGTATTAACAGACAATAATGATGGGCTTCTAACTCCTCTGCTAAGTTTGCTCCGAAGCGGATCTATAGTTTAAAATATATCACATGTGAAAAGAAAGGTGGTGTTTTTTTCTTTTTTTTTTTTAATTGCCATTTAGTCTTCTCAATATACACATAGTCTGCAAAGCTAGGAAGTTGGGCAAAAATAGGTACAAAACTTGATCCCTATTTAGGATTTCTTGACACTGATCCCTGGATGGGCCCTTCACTTAAGAGCTGGACTTGATGATCCTTTTTGAGTCCCTTTCAACTCGGACTATCTGGTGATATTACTGGATCTGTCTGTTGGTTGTGGTGGGTGATGTTTTTTTTTTCTTTTTAAGTCTGTACAAACTGCGTGCTATTTCTAATTGTATTAAAACATCTTGAGAGTTTTGGCATGTTTTAGGATATCTGATGAAGTGAATGGAATAATGTCTCAGAATTCACATTCTAAGGTGCCTGGGTAGTAAAATTGTGTCACTTTAGTTACCAGGAAATCTGATAACTTGTTTGGATAGCACATTTTCTACTGGGACAGGGGACAGCTGACAGATTCTTACCAGGCAGAACTAAATAGAATCTGCTCTACCCAGCTACATTGTGGAAGTGTAACACTGAAAGAATTCAGATCTGCTTTATACTGAACTTTGTGAGGAACAGTGCAGACACTAGTGTTTCTGATTTCAGTTGCTTTTTCTGGTCTCATTTTAACCATGTATTAATATGTTTGGCTGGTGGCTTATATTCCCACTTTTCCACATTGGATGTGGGAAATTGATTCCAAATGGTCTTAGTATTATTGAAACAGAAGAAAAGGAAGCAAGTAAGTAGCTCAGGCAAAGAAGTTTTTTTTCTGCAAAGAGTTAGATGCTTTTACCATATAGTTGCACAGAAACACAATTCCACTTATTTTTAAGTATCAATACTAAAATGAAAAGCATATCAGGATAAAACACAGGCAATAATTTTCCATATGGAAACATTTGTTAGTGGGAGAGGTACTCTGGCTAAAGGGACTACAAAAGGGTATGATTTCCAACAAGACTTGGGTCAAGAGCATCTGATGATTCTGTAAAAAGGCAAAATAATTTTTGCAAACACATTTAGGAAAACTTACATAAGCAAGAAATATAATAAAGATGAGGAAAATAACATTTCTCAGAGTCTTTTAACATCGTCAGAAAGACTGTCCTTTCTTTATTTCTTCACAGGAGGTTGTTTCTGTGCTGCCTTTGCCCATTCTCTGTCAGTCCAAGGTCATTCACCTCTGTGATAAACAACTGTCTGACAGAATCTGTCAAATGCTTTTATTGCTTATGAAGCTGTTCTGTTTGGAACACTGCACCACAGAAGCTGCAGTAAGACATTGCCAGCTTTCCTAGCATTGCGTTTTAACTTCATTTAATGGTGCTTTAATGAATTGCAGTATCTGTTATCCCAGCCCGAGGCTATAATTGAAGGCTGTACAAGCTGATGAGCAATGCATCCCTCAATGACTTAAGCACAGGAGTGTCTTTATTGGCCAAGTGGTTTCTCAGGTGTTGAGTGCTCTCAGTGATTTCAGATGTGAGAAGGAGCAGGCTGCAAGGAGATTTGTGTACTTTCCCTGTGTCAACAAAACTTTCAAACCCGAGAAATTAGATGTGGTGTCTGGCTTGTCATCCCTAATATACACGAAAGACTTGACAGGTTCTCGGAGGTGTTTCATGTATGCACATGCAGAGATCACATGGCATCTGTGTCCTGAGCCTTCAGCCCTGCTGAAAGAGCTCCTGTTTGTGAATGAGGATACTATGTAGCCTCTCTCTGAATTACTCCTGGTACAAAATTCAGTCAAAAGTGAAACAGTTCCAAATATTCTGTTTACTTTGAAAGAAATTGTGTCTGCTGTGCCTACCCAGGCCTTTGTTTATTCCACAGCCCATGAATGATAGTGGGATGCCAGATATAAATCAGCCTACGTGGTATGTACGTAACAAAACTCATGCCATTTTGATTTTAGACCCTTGCTCTTTCTTGTTCTGTCAATGAAGTAAGACAACCCTCTGGGATTCTTCTTTGGAGGGTAATTCTTCTGTGAAACTCTTTATGCTGGGTATGGGGTTCTCTTTACTTCTTTTTATTTTTTCACTTGTCGGACATACCTAAACACCTTCCAGTTTGCATCAAGTAAGTATCACAGGTGTGGTCAATTCTGGCAATAAAATGGGGGAAAGTTTGTGTTCTTTTGTGCATTGTGTTATCACAGTCATCTCTAGGAGCACTTAGGCGGATCTGATTAAGAAGTATTTAAAGTAACATTAGCCTGCAGTCTCATATTTCGTGTTAAGTGCCCTTTTTGAAAATATTCTTGAAGTTGACATCCTCTACTTCTGCATGTTCTCTTCTGCTTAAATAAAAGCTGATTTAAATATTGGAAGAAGGAATGTGGACCCCAAATAAAGACAAATTAATTTCCACATGTGCTCCTTCATACCATTTTACATTATCACATATTTTCCAGTATTTGAGTCATTACTTGGAGACCAGCAGACACAGTAAAGAACAGAGTTGTCTGAAGTTGAGTTGTCTAACAACTTATTTTTAAACAACATTACCTCATGTTTTAGTTCTGTCTCTAGTCTCACTGCTAACACTTAGGGTTTAGTTTGATTTGTGAGAATAATTTGCTGGCCAAACACCCCATGGAAGTAGCCTTAGCTAATGGAACTACATAGAGAAAACAACTTTTTATTTGTATTGCATATATCAAGCATTAGAAAAACCTGTTGTCTGATGTTTAGGGAGAATGATTTTTTATTGGTTAGTCCTGGTTATCTGGGGCCCTAAACTGTCTGCAGCAAAGATGGGATTTCTACCACCAATAACAGTTTGCACATCCAAGGCTCTGTCTTGCAGATGCTTACAGAAGAAATAGAAACATTAAAATTCTAGTCTGATAGTATAAAAAAGGAATTAATGTGCAAATTTAAAGTCTTCAGGTTTTGAGGGATGTGTGTTAGTGCTACAGAGCACTGTACTGTCTTTTTCCAGATTTCTATTAGATTCTCCTAACCTTAATGTTGGTGTCACAGCAAGGGAACATAAATCCCAGTCTCTGCAGTATTCTCTTACTGCTTATGGCAGAACAAACAACACTTGTGTCAACACATTGACTGCTGGAAAATATCTTCTTCATTACTGCTTCTTCTTGTATTATTCAGAGGAGCTCTTGTAATTCTTCCTTGAGAATGCCTCACCTACCAAAGTGCTTATTGTTCCCAATATTTATAGCCTTGTGACTTGGAGATCAGGCTAGGCTGTGTTCAGGAGAAAAACAATGAGACTTTTTCTATTAATTTCAACTGAATTGTATGTGGGATTAATTAACCCAATGGCTGGAGTAAAAAAGCTGTTCAGTTAGTCTAAATTTTTGTTTTGTTGAAGGTGATGAAGAGTTGGGCTGATGAGAAAACCCACAATACTCTAGAACTATGCTGTAAATTCAGAATTACTTTTACCAGGCCTTGTAATTCCATGGATGACTTAATTTTTACTTCTTTTTTTGTACATGGAAAAACTGATGCTGAAAGTTAAATGGGTGTTTTCATTTTGTCTGCTGCAGGGTTCTGTAAAAATATTCTCAGACTAGGACCATCAAAGAAGGCAAATACTAGATTAGTAATTCTCTAGGATATTGTTTTGCCTTTCACCTTCTCTGTTTTCTAAATATTGACCATCTTGTTCTCTCCTTGTTCCCAGAATTTATTGTGATGGTTATGTAGTGATGCATACCAGAATCACATAGTGAAATGACAAGGTTACTAACATGAAGGATAATGTAGGAACTTTGATGAAAGCTGTGTGTGGTCTCCACCAATAACCAAGCCTGGGAAGTCTGCAGTGTATCAGACTTTTGGCAATTTCAGTTGTACTGTCAGTCAAGAACTCAGCCTTGGTTGGAAGGACAGAACACATAGCTACCCACTGACACACACTTTGAAATCCAAAGCTGATTATTTTTCTTTCTGTTTGTTGTGGCTTTGCCTGTAAAAATAAGGTGTCATTCTTTGTAAAAAGGAAAAAGAGAATGCTCAGAGTAGTATTTTGTCTGAAATCCTTCTGTTTTGTATAGAATTGCTTTTTTTTTTTTTTTTAAGAGATGGATGGGAATGAAGGGCTGAGTAATTTCCAGACATAAGTGACAATGGGTTATGTGGATCTCCTTGAAATAAGAACAAGTTGTATTTGATGTTTACTGTACTGGAAAAAGAATGTTCCTTTTGTTGTAAAAAGTTTCTGAGCACATCAGGAATTCTGCGTGTGGAGTTGTAACCACTCTGCCGTGGCAGTGGTCTGGTCTTTGTTCTTCATCCATGCATAATTTAATTTTTTTTTTCTCCAAATATTAAGAGATATGGCTCAAATTCTTAGACTGCCGCGGTTTACAGCTATCAGTGGCTAGTGTTTCACAAGGTCATGAGGGCCTCAAAACAGCAGTAGAACGTCTGTGTATTTTACATGCAGCTTGTGTTTTGGGCTTATTTTGCTACAGCTGTAAGCATGTATATTGTACTTCGGAAGTGCACGCGGACTGGAGGAGTAAATATTTGCTGTTGATGCTGCATTTGTGATGGAAGAATCCCAGGCAGCTCCGAGCACAGCAGAGACCTGAAGAACAGCAAAGCCTTGAGCTCGGGTTATATTCCCCAGGCAGCTCCGCTTGACCCTGCCCAGCAGCGCCGATAAAACGCTGCCGGCGGTGACGGTGGATGAGGGGTCGCTGCTTTCACTCCTCGGGGCGGCAGACGGGGGACTCGGGGGTCGGTCCCTTCCTCAGGCACCTCTTGCCGGCGCAGCCGAGCCCGCCCAGCGCGGGTGCAGAGGCGAGACGGCTTCGGGCGGCCAAGCCCTGCCTC
>WEKY01042793.1:374024-385749 GCA_013390045.1 Picathartes gymnocephalus
GGCAGGGCGGGGGCGGGCGGGCGGCGGGGCCGCGTCCTGCCCGCCGCGGGCGCCGCTCCGCTCTGCACCGTGGCCCCGCAGCAGCAGCCGCAGCCGTCGCCCGACATGAAGAGCTACCTGTGGTCGCGCTACAAGGAGGCCAAGAGGGTCACCAAGGGTGAGCGGCTCCCCCTCAGCGGGCCGGAGCGCCGCCGCTCCTGGAGGGAAGGGATCCCTGCTGGCGGCCGGGAGCGGAGCAAGGGCCAAGCCTCGGGGGGCAGCGGGAAGGGTCCTGAGGGCGAGGCGCGGCTTCGTCCCGCAGCGGCTCCGGCGTCCGTGCGCTCCGCGCTCCGCTGGTGTGCCCAGGGCCGAACCAGGAGCGCGGGGAGACGCGCACCCGCTGGGTCCTGGGGGCGGACAGCGGGGACAGGGGCTGTGGGGGCGGCTGCCCCTCCATCCTACCCTCGGAGGGAGGGCTGAGCCCTTCAGACTGCCGCCCGTCCGGGGCCGCGGCTGTTCGGAGCACCTCTGGTACAGGGCAGCTTGGGACGGGCAAAGTGGCAGGTTTTGGAGGTGTGTTGCGTGTAGAAAAGCAAATGCAGAAAGAGAATCGAGAAGTTGGTCCTCTCATTGATGGCTATTATATATACATACACAACTATTCTGAAATAGGCTGCTCTTTCAAAAAGTTGAAATGCTGTGAAGTTTTGGGTGACTCTTTTCATTTTGCTTGTGGTTCCATCCTAACACTGTGTGAGGCATTGTAAAATGCTCACGGTACGTAAATGACCCTGGGAAGACCTGTTCTTCAACCCAGCCAGGCAAACAGCTAGGGGAGAAACGCTTGCTTTCTTCTGCCCTTGCTCAGATGGGAAGAGCATTACCAAGATAATACTTGCTTGAAAATGTGGGCTTTTCTTACAGCTGAAAGGAAAAGAGGCAGAGTGTGTTCTGCAATACCAAGTGGAAGAGCATGTCCTGTAGTGGCAATGGATAATGCTTTAGATTGCATGTGTAGCCCTTAAAAAAACAAATTATTGTTTTTTCCTGTACTTAAGTCTTGAATGTGAACTAGGACTTCACTGCTCCGGGTGCAAACAAGCATTTGTGAATGTAAAATAGCATCAGCATTTCAGAAGTGAAATTAAAAGCCATGTTAGAGATGTCAAGAGAGGTCTGTGGGCTTTGGAGGGTGAGATAAAGGATAGGAAGAAGGGAAGCACCTTTTATTTTCAATCTATTTTTTCTTTTCCTGTTTATGAAATTTACTTTCTCTTGTGCTCAGCCACACCCAAATAATACTTAAGAGCTGAGGTAGGGTAATGTTGTGAGAAAATAAGTTGGTCAGTGGGTGTGAATTGGTGAAAGATGAGGCAACTGCTTCTAGAATATTTCAGGCTATTATATTACAACCTAACTCACCCAATGGCTTCAACTCTATGATATTTCAGTTAGTTACGGTGTTGAGATGACCAAGCTCTCCTGTTTTTTGACCCAAGGTTTATAGCACTTGTGACGCTGTCTGCTGGCCAGAATGTCTAATAGCTGCCAACTGTTTATACTGTCTGTTTTCAGACAGCCACCAGTCAAGCTAGTTTTCAGCTGGACTATCTTTTTATCTATACATATCTTTATTTTTAAGACAAATGTTGACTCACCAAGCTGCACAATTGACATTTGAAAAAATACTTTATAATACAGAAAAGGGTGTCGTAGTGTGATTTTGGAAGTTGATTAAAAACTGTGCTTGTGACTTCAAGTTAATTGAATGCTCCATGGCCCTTTCTATAGAGTAGGAATATTTGCCTTAATCATAGCATGTCAAATTGCATTTGATTTGGTTGCTGGGCTTTATTTGAAGTTTGGAATTAATCTCAGTGAATGTGCTTTTCTTCCTCTCTCAAAAATCAAAAAGCTTGGGTGTCTGCATCTGAAGTCCACACACCTCCCTGCCTTGTTGAGATGTTTTCAATGGTGCAGCATGTAAGGATCTGTCCTCAGAGCTGAAGATGTTGAGAGAAGCTTGATCAATTCCTTTTAGACCTATGTAGAAAGTAACCAAGCAAAGCACATTCCCTTTAAACTCGCCTTTCCAAGCACAGATTTAAGATGAGTGTTCCCCCCTTTTTTCCAGTAGAAGGGAAGTCTGAAGTATAATGACAGTATATGAGAAGGGAAAGAAGGAAAACATGCTCATGTTTTATGCTGCCAGGAGAGTAGCATTTAACCTCCTAATGTTGCTCTTTCAAGTTTCCTAAACAAGAAATATAAACACTCTCAATGTTTGGTACTGACATTGGTGTTGGCCCTAAACTTACTTAATATATTATGGTTTTAACTTCTCAGTATACTTTTCCACCAAATATAAACAGAAACATACCCTTAAAAATGGAAGCAGTTTACACACTCTGTGTGTGTGTGTGTGTGTAGAAAATAAGCAGAATATTTTTGGTTTTCTGATTTTCTAGGAGGTTAAAAAGCATAACAATGTATATGTAATAGTTGTTATGTACCCAGTCACATACAGTTTAGTCCTGTGAGTTGAAATTGATTAATAAGACAACCTTGAAATGGTGAAGCAAAAATTAAAGCAATATCAAATTAAAACAATGTCAGTTCTGATTCAGGGACAGGAGCTGGAGCAAGTAATGGGAGGAGAAGACAAGGCTCCTAGACTAGTAGTAATAATACTATGATAATATTCTTCAATTCTGAATTAATATTAAGAAACGTTAATAAATGTGTTGATGGAGTTAGCAAAAAATTATGCCTGGTGTTATATGATAAGCAAGATGCCAAAATGCATCTTCTCTTCAAACTTGGACTGTAGAGAAAAGTGTACTTTGAATAAAAATTACGGATCACAAAGACAAGTTAGGAGCAGCATGTTCAATAGCATCACATTGTTAGGGATTAGCTGGTTAGTGTGAATTTGATAGTTTCCATTTATTTCATTTATCTATATTTAGCAATTGCTAATGGATTTTTATGTCTTTATTTAAATAAAACGACAAAGCTGGTATAACTTTTTTTTTCTCTCCCCTGTTCACAGAGTTGGTTCCTTCAATTATGAGTAACATGCTGAATCCAGATGCTATTTTTTCAAACAATGAAATGAGCCTGTCAGACATTGAAATTTATGGGTTTGATTATGACTACACCTTGGTCTTTTATTCTAAACATCTGCACACGCTCATATTCAATGCTGCTCGAGATCTTCTTATTAATGAGCATCGGGTAAGTAAAATTAATGGAATAACAATACATTTATAAATAAGAAGTGTAATAGTTTTTGACTGAGAGGCAGAAATCATCTTTTCATGCCTCAGTCCTCTGAGCTTGGCTCTCTTATAGCACATTTTGTACAACAGCTACATATGTACAACAGAAGCCCTGTTTTATTCTCAGCAACAGTTTTGAGCAGAGAACAGTCTGCTAAGGAATACAGTTATATTTGTCTTATCATTTCATGTGGGCATGTGGTTTGTTGTTTGTTCCTGATTGTCACTTATTGGAGTCACATTAATAAATAAGAAGCTTAAAAGTTACCATTACTGTGTTTTATCCCTTGCTGTGAGTACAGTGAATAATTTCCCTGTGAAATATTTCTAGCTGGCCTTCCTGGCAGGGCTCTGATTGCACTGAGTGCTCGCGCTGAGGTGCTCTGTGTGTACCTGGTGTTTGGGCTGCCTTGGCTGAAGGGGCAGCGTGTGCAGTGGTCAGAGCCTGGACACAAGCAAGTGTTCAGCTCAGAGCACTGCCCTCCTGCCTCTCCAAGCAGTGTTCTTGCATCGGTGACCACTTGACATCCAGGCAGTTTGGAGCTGCTTGTGTCTAGTTTAGGGATGGGAAAAGCTCTCGTGTGTCAGGAAGTGGAGGACGAGATGGGTGCCTTGGGAAACTGAAGGTATTGCTGGGAGAAAGACTGGAAAAAATCCATGTGCTAAAAGAAGCAGAATTAACTAAACTGTAGGACTTGCAGGAAAGTAAAAGCCAAAAAGTCCATGGAGTATGTTAATAGAACTGCTTGTGTATTTTTATACAACCTAAATCCGAATGCGTGGTGGTATTCTACTTTCGTATTTGAATCTAAAGGTTAGGAGCTATATATAAACACCTATAAATATCCTTGGAAGAACAAGCAAAACTTCATGGGTGCTGCAAGCATACACAGCTTTATGCCCCTGCAATTTTGGCATGTCTTGATAGCAATTTCTGTGGGATGTGTAAATATACTTTATTAGAGCTGCGTGGTTCTTGCAAAAACCCATGTTGCTGTAGGAGTCAAGATTAATTCTTGTGGACAAAAAGTCAGATGGTGCACTGCCTTTACTATTTGAATGAATTTGGGTAGCAATATCCTTCCAGTTTGTCTTAGTTAAAATCTCATGAGTTCTACTAAACAAAGCTGTAATTACTATTTGAGGCTGCTTATTGAAATACATTGTATCTTTTTGGAATTTACTGAGGGATAACAGTTTTTACTGGTCCTATCCCTTTAGCTGCTTATACTGTTAAATTTTTTTTTTTTTGCCTTTACCAATAGGAAAAAAAACCCTCTAGACAGCATCCATTATGACTATCACAGTCAACCTTAAAGATGGCCAGTTTTGCTCATGGCAGTGGGAGGTAATACATCAAAAATTGAAAAACACAATGTAGGAAGCAAGGAATTGTCCAAGAGAATAAACATCAATTTAATGCTAATCAGGGAGGTGGCAGCAGGTGTTCTGTATAAGCTCTTGCTCCTGGGTTTATTTCTTTCCTGATGCACAGGCCTTGTGCCTTTTTATTGGGACTGCTGTTTCAGTCCAGTTGTGTTTGTCCCTACCAAAAGTGGGGTAAGCGAACAGTACCATTTTTGTCATCTCTTTGTTTGGTTTGCAAGGAGGCTTTGATTTGTGTGCCAGGGTAAGCTCAATCTTTTTCTCATATGTACTGACATGTATCCAAAAAGACAACTTCCTAGTAGAATAAAGTAGCACGTCAAGTGTGAGGAAATGTGATAAAGTCAGAAATAAATTTCATTCTACATGCTTCACGTAGTTGCTTTGGGACACATGCAGTGCATGGTAGTTTTTAGTGGATCACTTTCTCTATCATTCCCTGGTGACTTCCCTTGTCTCTGCTTCACGTTCCCTGAGCAGACCTACGCCTCTTCCAACCTCTTTGTAGGCTTTTGATGCTGTTCTTCATTCTGTTCAGCAGCCTGCCCCACATTTTCTGGAAACGGTAGTAGGGTTAATAGGACTGTTTTCTTTAACTGTAGATGCCTGTACTCAGTACAAATACACAATGCACAGCAGTTGCAGAGCAAGTCCTCTTCAGGAAGATAAGAACTTTGAGGGGAAATGACAGTTTATTTCTTACAAAGTAGCTGGAGGCTTTGTTGAAGCTGCATGATGCACTTTTTCCCTGAAGGCTTGTAAATTAGCAGTATATGTATAGAGACTGTTGTAGAGAAGGTGAAAAATGTTGTCAGGTTCTAAGGCTGCTATGTCCTGTGGGAGGAAAATGAAGGATTGCCTTTCAGTGGCTTAATAAAAGAAGTTATAGTTTTCTCAGCCCTTATTGAAACCACTGAAGCATTTCACCCTTGGAAAACAAGTGAACAAAACCCTTAGCCCAAGACATGTACCTAACATTTATTTTCATGGCAACCTGTGCTTAAAGCAGGATAAAAGTACAGTTGACTGGAAATGGGCTTGTAATGAAAAATGCTGGACTACAGCTTGCACTGTGTAATGGTGTGAGCTACCCACACTATACATAAAGAACCTGAGGGACGAGCACGTGAGAGACATTCAGTTCATGTGCATATCTAAATGATTTTTTAAGATGTATTAAGAATGTATTAAATTAACTTTTTTGAACAAGAGGCTAATGTTCAAAGGCAGTCACTACAGAGTACCTGGATGTCCAACTTCAGGTACCAGGATGGCCTTAGATTTAAAACAATGACCTTGGACTTTGGAAAAATGTCTGGCTTGTCTTGCACTGTATACTTGTTCATGCAAATCTCACCAGCCTATGTAAAATTCTCTTAAATGATTAGAACAAATGATAAGCATAGAAAACTTAGACTTTTAAAATTTTGCAAAAACAATTTTTATGTTTTGATTATGGTTTTAAAATCAAATCATTGCTCTCTTTTCTTAGTATCCTGCAGAAATAAGAAAATATGATTATGATCCCAATTTTGCCATCAGAGGGCTTCATTATGATGTGCACCGGGTATGTATAAATAAATTTGTGATGAGTTATGTAGTGCTGAGAACCTAGCCAAAGCAAATAAAGAGAGGCTTTAAGCCTTCCAACTTTTCACTCTGCATTGATGTGTAAGGATTTTGTTTCGTATTTTTCTCTTTAATAGCAATCTTTATTATTATTATTAATTATTTTTTTAAAATAGCTCTAAAGTAGAAAATGCTTTGGGTGCTTTGTCCTCATGGTGGATGGGTGCAACAGCATGAGCCTAGGTAAAAGTCATGCACTTAAGTATTTTGAAAAGGAAGTTGAAGGGGCAGTGCTCAGGAGTTCTTGAGACAGAAAGGTAGATAAAATTGCTTTGATTTTTGTAATTTCATGTCAAATAGTTGAAGTGATAAAAACTGTTATTTTCTTTTTTTTTTTTTTTTCGACCTGCAAGGCATTATTAATGAAGATCGATGCTTTTCATTATATTCAGCTGGGAACAGTTTACAGGTGGGTAACATTATTTTCTCTTTACAATAACAATGTATGCTCTAAGTTTTTGAGTCTTTTAACTGCATTTATTAGTGTACAGCTTGGATTCTCACCAGGAACTGTGCCCTGATGAGCACAGACAGGAATGAGCATTGCAGCCTTGCTGGGAGGGCTTTTCTTTGCACCTCTGTGTGTACACACAGACGTGTACACATGCACTGCCTGATCCAGCACAGCTGATTGCCCAGTTCAGCCCTGGGAGAATTGGCAAGCTGGTTGGTCACATAGTGCTGACTCACTTTGTTTCCGGCTGTTAAATTGTGCTGAAAGACATCTAAAAATACCCTGGTGACTTCTCTGCTGTTGCTTTCTATGTAAATAATTGTCACAGAGTGTCTGTTGGCATGACTTTGGTGTGGTTGTGGAGACACTGGAGAGGTCCTGCTGTGTTTGCACAGAGCTTTTAACTTTGGGCACATCAACCAAATCAAACTTGCACCATGCTTGGTACCACATTTTAAATTAAACAAGAAGCCAGACCACCTTTCTTAAAGCTATTGGACAAAAAGAATTTTAACCAGGTTTATTCTGTTGCACTCTTAATAGTTTTCCACCACCCACCATGAGGACAAAACACCCAGATTTGTGTCCAGAAGGTGATGTGACCTGGAAATGGTGGTTTGCACCACACACACATTCATACTGTTTCCCCAAACACCTATACAGGGTTGAGGGAGGAAAAGAGAGGCTGAAGACTATGAGGGGTGATGTCAAGGTGGTGTGTTGTTATACAGCTGCACTGTGAACTGTGTCAAGACTGTGAGTCTTGTGGTAAAAGTAATCTACAGCTTTGCCTAGGCAGCCAACTCTCCACTGTGGTTTCCACATGTCCATTGTCCTCTGTTGATCTGTGCCTAAGTAGCTCCTGGTACACAAGTGTTTTCTGTAGCAGTATTCAAATAGCACTTGGGAACAGTTTACAGGTGGGTAAAATTACTTTCTGTCTGCAGACCAGAAGGTAACTCTTCAATTCTGATGGTGTTACTTGGTATCTGGTTTACATTTTGACTGCATTTCTTTGTGCTTGCTGCTGTGGAGTGGGTGACACTGAACTCTGTATGTTACAAAACCCAAGCATTATCTGCCCTGTTGGTGCACAAGACCGACTTGAATGCTGGAGTCCTGCCAGCAACAGCTCAGAGTTCTGTCCCAGTTGATGTTGGGGACAGAAGTGCAGTAAAGGAGCTGGTTAGTGGGGACTCTGCCACCACAGAAGCCCTGAGGAAGTTCATGTATCATGCCTTTCCACTGCAAAGCTGGTGTGGACTCTAAGCACTGAAAGCACTAGGCTTGTGAATTAATTTATTTATATTTTAATGCCTGGCAACACTTCTTGGTCAGATCAAGAAAGGGAGGCACTGAAATAATGATCTGTTTTACAAGGCTGCAAAACATCATAAGTAGGTTTGGAAAAAAGAGACCTGCTGGTCTTGTTGTCATTAGTGTTTTTTTAATCCTAAGTAAAATCTCAACACTTCTGTGGCCTCTGGAGAGGATGTTTGCATGCCTGCAGTCTTTTAGATGCTTTAGAGCAAGATGCTTGACACTGTAAGCATTCATAACCAAACCAAAGCCTTTATTCTCTTAATAGTAGATAAACTTTTCTTTCCCATTTGTTGTTACGCTTTAATGTTTTAATTATTTATCAGCCATCCTTCAAGTAATTTTAAATTTTGGGAAATTGAACTGTTCATACAGTTTAAAATAAATTCTTATTTAGTTAAAGGTTGTGTATATTTTTTTTTCCCTTAAATCTTCAAGGTCATGCTGCAGAATAATCTAGTTTAAACACTATCATATCATCAATGCTGTATAAAAGAAAAGGCAGCATGAGGAATTACTTTGTGTTAAGAAACTGGATGTTCTAACCACCTCTTAAAAAACCCCTTGAGGCATAGCTTTAGTGGAGACTAACAAGCTCTTTTCCCATAATAAAGTAGAAAGGACTTAAAACTGGAATGTGTTCTGTGTGCATGAACCTGTTAAAATGTTACTTGTTTAGTAAGGAAAGATGCTGTTTTAACTTACAAACAAAAGTGTTCCTGTGACATTATTAGGGTTTAATAAGATCTGGATCTAAGAGTTAATCTGTCAGAGTTTGGTGATTACTTAAAAATTTTGATCTGACTTTTGAACTGAAGCTAGTGTTGTTTTCCAGAGGCCTCAGTGTTGTTCCAGATGAAGAAGTCATTGCAATGTATGATGGTTCCCATGTACCTTTAGAGCAAATGAGTGACTTCTATGGAAAGGTAAAACCACAAATTGATCTTTGAAATTGAGTGGGGATTTTTTGGCATGCAGGTAATGGTGTTTAAATTTTGTTCTCATTATAAGTAGCAGTTATATTTTCTTAAGATATGATTGACTTTAGTTTAGTGCTATATGTGAAGTTTGCCCCCTAAAGTGACAAATGACTTTTCTTTCTCCTTCTCACTGTAGTTTCTTTTCTCTGACTGTTCCCTTTCCAAGTCATACAGAAAGAGTGGTGGAGCACAGAAAATCAAGTGACTTGCTCAGTGTTGCACAGAGAATCTGATAAAGGCTGGGCAATGAACCATGTCTGGTTCCTGTACTTCACTTTTTCCTGGTGGTCTGATGGCTTAGCTGGGGTAGCAGCAAGTAAATGTATGGAGGCAACTCCTGCATGCAAACTGGCAGAGTTCACAGTAAGAGGATTTGACAAAAGATGAATGATACAAGATGACACTTCTAAGTTAAATCCTGAACTTTGTCAAGAAAGTTGATTTTTTCCCTTTGGTGCGTTGCTTCCTCTTTCCCAAATGAAGAATGAAGCTGACTTTTTGCTAAAAAGCCAAGTTTATTTTACCCCTTTTATTTACAGATGTTCATTCCATGTTGACATGAAAAGCCCTTCTTTGTGATGGGGAACATTTTATTGTTCTTGCACTTGTTCTTATTTTAAGGAACTCAGTTTAGAATTCCTGAATCTAGTCTCTGCAACAGCTGTGAATATCGCTCTGGCATTCCCAGTGGGATGCCTTGGTCTGTTTAGGTTTGTACTTTCTTTGATCTTGGAAAGGACAGTGGCAGGACAAGAGGCAAGGGACACAAGTTGAAATACAGGAGGTTTCCTCTGAACATCAGGAAGTGCCTCCTTTGCTGTGAGGCTGACCCAGCCCTGGCACAGGGAGGTTGTGGAGGCTGCACTGCTGAATACTCAGAAGCCACCTGGACAAAGGTCCTGGGGAGCTGGCTCTAGGTGGCCCTGCTTGAGCAGGGGGCTTGGACAAGATGACCTCCAGCGGTCCCTTGCAGCCTCTGCTCTGTGTTACTCTGATCCTGAGCTGCTTGCTTTACCTCCCTTCTTATTGAGAGGTATTTGGGCTGTATTTGCTGTTACAGAATGAGATTCTGTGAAACATAACTATTGTTACAGCTTCTGCAGACTAGAAATCTCTTCCTCTCCTACTGTGCTAGTTATTGTAGATCCTTACAAGTTTTTATTGTCTCCTTTCAAGGGAGTAAATTGTTTTGCAGTCCTAATTAATATTCCACTTACTGAAAAACACACCAAGCTAATAAGAAAACCTCCATCCTTCATCCATTGGTGCCTCTTGCTTGCAGAAAAGCAGACTTCTAGTGAAGGGCTTCTCTTGACTTTTAGCTGAGCACTGTCTTGTTTTTATGATCTAAAATACTGTTCTTACGAGTAATTAGATGGATTTATTTGAAGAATTGATCACAATTTTATGTATATACTTTATTGAAGGTCTTAGTTGAAAAAGAATCTGTAGCCATGTGAACGGGGATGGCAAAAGCTGAATATCTGCAACTAAGCTGAAATGTTTATACTGAACAAATGAAAGTGTTCTGGTCTGAGAAGTGCCTGACTTTTTTTTTTTTCCTTTTCTTACCCTCACTGTAGAGCTCACAAGGAAATACAATGAAGCAATTCATGGATATATTCTCTTTGCCAGAAATGACACTCCTTTCTTGTGTGAATGAATATTTTCTGAAAAACAACATAGACTATGAACCTGTTCATCTGTACAAAGATGTCAAGGTAGATGCCAAGCTTTGAAGATTTTGATAAATTTGTATATTTGTGTGTCTTCTCTGTGAGCACTTCAGGAAGCTTCCACCTGTTGTGTCAGCTCCAGTGAAATACCTCACCGTAGGTTTTGTATGCAGTAATTATGGATATACAACCGTAAAAACATAAGTAAAATTAAGGTAGAATTTGGAAAAGAATCAATTGAAATTTGTTTGAAAGCTGACTTGCTATGGCTGTTGGTCTTTTTGTAGGTTTGAGGGGTGCATAGGGAGAAAGTGAAGACGATCTTGTAAGGTGATAAAAGTTCCTTTGATTATTATTGAATATATATTTTTCCTCACTATCAGGAATTCAACAGCCTCTAGGGAATATAAGAGGCTATAGGGAATTCCAGTTTGGAGCTTCCAGTTTTACTGCCTCTGCATCTTGGCTAGTGTACAATCATTTGCTGTCTTGGGCTTTTGAACTATCTGTTTTGCCTGTTTACCTCTCTTCCTCCTCCAGAAAAACTCTAGTGCTAGTCTAGGGTAATTTGACCCTCTTGATTCCTCAGGATGTATCCTGCAGAGGGAGATAATTTTGTGTCATGGTTATGTAACAGAGAAGGCCAGTTCTTGTGGTTTCTGCTGAAGTGTTCAGAGAAATTTCTGTACTATTCAGCATTACAAGCATTTTGGAAACCCTATAGTGGTAATTTTTGAAGATTTTGAGGACATACCCCGTGTTAGTACCAAAATGGCAGTACCACTGTTCTAAACAAAGCTGTCTAGTGCAGAGCTGGCTCAGGAGAGCTGTTAAATGCCTCCAGAGTGCCTTATAAGTACTTTGTTCGAATATTTACCTTCTTTCATCAGTTCATAAATCTGTTATGTAAATAATCAGGGCATTTGTGAGTGATTGTAATCTAAAATCTGTCACATGTACCACTTCTCTTTTTTTTTTTTTTTTTTTTTTTTTTTTTTTTTTTTTTTTTTTTTTTTTTGT
>WEKY01042793.1:385765-491310 GCA_013390045.1 Picathartes gymnocephalus
TTTTTTGCTAAGGGGAAAGGAGTGTGTTCTGCTCCAAAGGTCACTGGAAATCATTGATGACTGCTTCTGCAGAGGGCTTTCACCCCACTTCACCCTTCTTAGCAACCTTTCACAGTTATGTAAAACAGCCCCTCTGCTATACAGTTCTGTGCTCCCCAATATGATGAAGTTAATTTCTCAGAAGACAAGCTTAGTCTTTGTCTAGTGGTGACATCATATATATATACCCACATACATATACATAATTATAGTGAACATTACATGGCATTTCTGTAAAATTGGAAGTGTTAAGAAAGGAGTTGTTTTAAAAACAAATTAATATTGCTATGCAGTGAACATGAATGGTGCACTTGAAAAGATGAAATCCTTTACTGCTCATTGCTTTCCTTACAGGATTCAATCAGGGATGTCCATATCAAAGGAATAATGTACAGAGCAATTGAAGCAGATATTGGTAAGTACTAATGGTATAATCTATCAGAGCTTTTCTTACTGATAGTATATGATTTTTCTGGCTTCTGTATTTAAAGATTACAAATTCTAAACTTTTAAAGCTTGAGAGAGTTATTGCTCCTTGCCAAAGGTGCATTTAAGTATAGCCTTGTGTTCTGAACCCTTGGTTGAATGCAGACTAAGTTTTTCACAAGAATTTTCTCAATTAATGCTGTGTTTTCCCCAATCATCACAGAGAAATACATCTGCTATGCTGAACAAACTCGTGCAGTGTTGGCAAAGCTGGCTGATCATGGCAAGAAGATGTTTCTCATCACAAACAGTCCCAGCAGCTTTGTGTAAGTGAGCAGTTGTTTGCTGTTTAACTATGCATTCTTAAAGCATGGGGAAGATGTGTTTCTCTAGTATAATTCATTTTAATTGTACAGGCACAGGCAACTGCACTTTGCTACATTGTTAATGTCCTTTTCAGGGACAAAGGCATGAAGTTCATCGTTGGCAAGGACTGGAGGGATCTCTTTGATGTGGTCATTGTCCAGGCTGAGAAACCAAACTTTTTCAATGATAAGCGAAGGTGGGTGTTTAGTCAGTAAAGAATGATTCAAGCAGCTCTTCCATATAAGGCTATAGAGTGTGTTATGAAATATTCTCGTTTGGCTGCAATGTAAAATGAAATCATATTTGATGAAATCCTGTGTAAGGTCATTACTAAAAGCAGCAACACCCAATGCTGAAGTCTAAATATTTACCCTTTCTTGCCTAAAAAAAGTTCCAGGAGCTGTCACAGGTCTACTGGAGTGACTTAGAGCCACAAAAACTGTTTTTAGAATTTTATTTGCGCGTTGGTGAAGCGTGCTTCTTTCCTAATAAACCTGAGAAATCTTGATGCCTTTCAAATTAGACCCTTATCTGGAAATGTCTTCCATTGCTTCTGGTTTGTTTTTTCTTTTTTTTTTTTTTTTTTTTTTTTTTTTTTTTTTTTTTTTGTGGTTTTGTTGTTGTTGTGTTGGGTGTGGTTTTTTTTTATTATTTTTTTTTTATTTTTTTTATTTTGTTTCATCACACATGATATTTAAAAGGCATCTGTCTGGCTGACAGAATGGAATATTTGGACTAGTTGTGATTAAGTAAATACATTTCTAATGTGTATGCCCTACTTTTACCCTTGAAAAGGACCTGTTCCTCTATGTGTGCTCATGATTTGAAAGTGAGATAGAGGGAGGTGGGATTATTTTCCCTTTCCTTTTTGCATTTAATTTAAAAAAGAACTTTGCTATATGTCTTGCCCCCAGTTCTGTGCTCTCTCATCTTCTGTTGTCCATGTGTACAAAAAGATGTGTTGGGCAATGTTCTTACACATCCTTTTTTTATCTTCTGTCCTCCTTAGTGGCAGACAATTCATACTGTTTCTTCCCCTCTGCCTGGGCTCCCTGCCTTACTTCTCAGCAGTTTTTCTCAAACTGTGTTTATAAATGTCATAGGTATACTGGAGAGATATATTGCTTTTCACCGGTTAAAGTGGAAGTTTTGGAGTTTTGCTTTTTCTCTTACAAAATTCAGATGCTAGAGAGATTTTTTTTTTCCTTTTGACAGATGAATAGTTTTAATGTTAAGACTTTAATTTCATAAGAAGTGACAAATTTCTACAGAAATATGACAATTGCATATCTATTCCAGACCGTTTCGGAAGGTGAATGAAAGGGGAGTCTTGCTCTGGGACAAGATTCACAAGCTGCAGAAAGGCCAGATTTACAAACAGGTGTGCTTTCAGTAGACTCTCTCTGTTCAAATTTAATACCTATTTCCTAGAATCCCAAGCTTCTTTGGATATAAAGGCTTCTGTAATACAGATGCATCCTTTAAGAGTTATTTTGATGTCTGAAGTTGTACAAATTCAATGTTGGTATTGTATGTCCTTGCCTGTTGAAGCACTACTATCACTGAAATCACTTGTAAAATGTGGGATTCATAGTGTATAAACTGAGGACAAGAATTGTGATATGAAGATATCTTTAGTGGTGTACTAAGTTCCTTTTTTGTGCCTGTGAAGGTGCAAGTCACATGCTGCTACAATGTCCATGTCATTATTTCTGCAGGGTAACTTGTATGAATTTCTGAAGCTTACTGGCTGGAGGGGCTCTAAAGTTCTCTACTTTGGTGACCACATATACAGTGACTTGGCAGTAAGTAATTTTGCTTTCCCAAAATCAGAGAAAGGATGAGGCTTTTTGTTAGTTTTCCTCCACAGTTATTCATTTTAACACACTTTTGCTTGAGGTTTTAAAATACAACAAAATTTGGCAGTTAAGCCATATTGCATTTTTTTTTTTTTTTGTCACCAGCAAAGAACCTTGGTGCTGTAAGATGCCAAACATATTTTCCACCTGACTTGTAGCATTTGAGTTTTTTACTAACTGTGGTCAGGAATGTGTGAGGTTGTATTCCTGACCCACATACTGATTGTGTCAGATGTAACAGAGAATAAACACAGATATCCAAATGTACAGGATATGCCTGACTTGGATGGCAGCTGAAGGAATTTCTGTTTTGAATGCAGGAGGCACTCTTCCTGATACTAATTGTAAATGTTCTTCCCATGATCTTGCTCTGATTGGTATCTCCACTGTCCAGGCATTTTTTTGCCACCTTATGAGCAAATGCTCTGTTAAGTATTACTTTAGGATAAGTGACCACCACTTGGCTCTTTTGTAATTGATTTCATAGGAATACCTGGATGTGACTTTTCCACTGCCAAGCTTTGGTAACATGCTTCAGCAGCACCAGATGTTAACATTTTTTACTCAGTCTGCTGTTAAAAAGAACAGTAACTTTGGGTGCTTCAGCAGACTGGGAGCCAAGAGGAGGATGCAGCTCTGTTCTGCTCTGGCACAAGGGAAAGGAGGGCACAGGTGGCAGCTGCCTTGTGTTGTACCTGTCAGGAGGAGCTTGAATAGCTGGGGCTCCAGGTTGTAACCTTCTGTCAGCTGGCTCTGTGGGTAAACAGCACAAACCCAGCACACAGTTCCTCCAGGTCCTGCTGGCAGCAGCAGAGCTCTCATCTACAGAGGCATTTCCTGCTGTTTGCTTTAAACCTAACGAATTAGTGTTTATTTGCAAGTGCTTGTGTGTTCTTCATCTCTCTCTTCAAAAATGTAGGATTTGAAGCTTAATCTTAAATTAAATTCTATTGTCCATTGGCACGGTTAAGTAACACTCTTTCATAGTTCTGTTTGTACATAAAAAACAATTAAGTTAGTGCTGCTTTGGGATAAACAGTAGTCAGATTCTTTTCTTTTAAGTAGTTCTTTTTAAGACTAATATCTGTATTTTGTAATTCTTGGTAAATAGGACTTGACCCTGAAGCATGGCTGGCGCACCGGTGCGATTATTCCAGAGCTACGGTCGGAGATTAAAATCATGAACACAGAGAAGTACATTCAAACCATGACCTGGCTGCAAACCTTGACAGGATTATTGGAACACATGCAGGTTTGTGCTCTGTGTGTGTGTAATCGGCTCTGTAGAGCCACAGGGATCCAGCCAAGTTTCTAAATGCTGGATATTGATGTTGCAAGTGCTTTCAGTCTCACTGAAGTGTTTTGACTGTAGATAAATGCAATTATTTGTGTGGTTAGTTAATAGGAGTTTTCTCAACATCTTGTCCCCTTTCTCCACTGGTCAACCTGGATCAATTCCTGCTTTTGGTTGTTTAAAATGTATGTGGATAACTTTGGTATGTGGATCTCTGAAGTGTTGCTCGTGTCCTATTAGCTGATAAGGGTTTATTAATGGAAAGGCTTATTTATCCTTAGTTATAGGTTATCCATACTGTGCATTTCAGGTTCACCGTGATCCTGATTCCCAAATGATTTTAGAAGAATGGAAGAAGGAAAGAAAGGAAATGAGGTAAGACACAGGGATGAAGAATTTGCAGTGTGCTTTGGTAGCCAAGCGTTCTATGCAATGTCTTCCACAGGCTTTTTCGGAATTTCTCTCCCTCCCTAGTTTGCATTCCTTGGTAGTTACAGATCTTATAAAACGTTTTTAAAGCAATATTCTACCTGTCTCTTGTGCAGCTCTTCTCCCCTTTGACACTTTGTAGGTATGAACCCTTTTCCTTACTTCCTGTCTTTAGAACAGATGTAACTTTTCTGTGTGAAAAGGTAACATTGTAGCAATTTCCTTTTGTTCTCATTTTGGTTCTTCCATCCCCCTGTGTTCAGCTGTTGTTGATTACACAGCTTCTGCACGAATAAAAACAGTATTTCTTTGTCAAGACTTAGGTCACTTTTCCAGATTTTTTAGATGATTTCTGCAGGTTACATGTAATACGTTTTAGCATACATAGAAACTGGGCTCCACACTACATTGGATTTGTCACAAAGATAGGTGAAAGATTAGGGCTGAAAGACCTAATAGTCTGTTATCATGAAGGAGTAATCCCTAAATGCTGGGTGTGTGAAGTGCACTATTGGCAAGGCCAGCAGCAGTACCACCAGCAGCCTTCCCTAGAAATGTGGAAATGAACAAAATGGGAATGATACTTGGCAGTGACTAATGACCAGAACTTAATTCCAAGATGTGTTTAAGCTTTTTGTGTGCATTAAGCCAAAGCTTTGCCTTGTCTTAAGAAGTCTTTTATCTTTGGAACATTGGGTGTCATTAGAATTTAGATAAAGGCAAAAGTCTTCTTTCACAATCTCTAGAAAAGAAGGCTTGAGATGTCATATTTATGATGTCAAAAGCAAAGTGGGAGACATATGCAGCTCTTCACAACTGTGATTTCTAGGTCTGGGTTGGATATGTACAAGAGGTAAAAAAACTTCTGTGGCACATTTTAGTGTTTTGAAGTACAATGGCAAGAGAATAATGCTTAAAACAGGTTTTAGGATCTGCTTGCTTCAGGGTATGGATACCAGCTGGTGAAGTGATGTGTGCAGGTCTGTTCACTTTTTTGTCTTTGTTTTCTCTGTTTGGGGGACAGGGAGATGAACAGGAATTTCTTCAATGCACAGTTCGGAAGCATTTTCAGAACTGATGAGAATCCAACTTACTTCCTGAGACGTCTCTCTAGATTTGCGGATATCTACATGGCATCACTGAGCTGTCTCTTGAACTACGAACCCGATTACACATTTTATCCAAGAAGGACTCCTTTGCAGCATGAACTTCCTGGCTGGTCAGACCAGCTGTGCACTGGTACATTCAGAATACCTTTCCTACAAGAGACAGTTCAGATCAAATAAACTCTTGGTGGCTCCTCTCTAAAATGGACAAATATCTGTTGGTCTTTTGGAATGTATTTGTATTTTATTTAAGTCGTTTAAATCTGTTACCTTGGTTTATATGTATTTCATACTTATTCTCATAGGCTTTGTAGCTGATTTTTCTCCTCTCCTGCTCAGACATGTGAAAACTCCTCTAACACACAGAAGAGATAATGGACTGCCAAAATAGTAGTGGGCCAGGAGGGATGGCACATCTGAGGGGGAGGACTGCTGGTGTTTTGGGGTGGTTATTTTTGCTTGTTCATTGGAAAGTTTGATCTGCAGCCTTGTGGTTTACAAAGAAATACCAGGACTCTCTTCTGGCCCCTTTCAGCACTCCAGCTGGAGCCTGTAATGGATCTTGGCACAGAAGAGCTTAAATTCGGTATTAGTGATTCACTGATACAAGTTAGTAACCAGCTTAGGGGGAGACTGAGAGGGGTGGTCACACTTGGTACCTTTCCTTGCTGCTACAGATGGAGCCTCACCTGGGAGGAGCCAAGGGCTGGAGTGTCCTGGCTCTGCTGCACTGGGCTCAGGCTCCTGGGCTCCTTCTCCTGTCTGTGCAGTTTCTGTTCTTGCCATGTCTGTGCTTGGCTGCAGGTGGACCTGAGCCTAAAACTGAAACTTGCAGTAGCTTGGGCTGCTTCAGCTTCCTTCTCTTAACTTTTAGGCACCTATTTTTTTGAGTTTCAGAATACTTCAAGTATCCTCTCTCCAATAATAAAGTAATTTCAAGAGTTTTGCATTTCCAAGTGGAGAGAGATCTCTCTATCAGGCTTAAGTTTGATCCTAAATGCTGCTTTTAAAGATTTTAACAGTGTCTTATTCCAGTGGTATGCAATGTGGCTTTGCTGTCTCCTAGGAGAGAACGTATTGCATATAGCCTTCGGTAATGGACTTCTACAGTCAAAAGTAAACACGCACAACGGGCAAAGGAATTAAAGGAAAAATTAAGAAATGAGACAGTGAAACCCAGAGTTTTCTGATGATGTTTTTAGCTCAAGCCCTGAAAGCTAAATTAGGAGTGGTACACATTTTGAATAAAGAAAAATAATTTTGGTACAGATTAGAAGTTTTATTGAATTACTGATAATTAAGGTAATGTATGAACACAAACTCTGGGTAGCATATGTGTTTCAAAGATTTGAGTTGAAAAATGTCTATTTTGCACAAGGAGAACATCTTTTGATGTATTTCCTCCAAGAGGCACTTTATAGAGCTGCTATATAGTTGTTTTTAAATAAGAATTGTTTCCTTTCTCTGAATCCAAAGGAAATGTATTTGTTAAGTGGTGCTTCCCACCCCAGCCACTTTAGACAGCATAATATGATAAATATTTTTCAAATTTTAGTTATTAAAGGCTTGGTTTTTAAAAGCATGTAATTAACAAAATATATAGCATTTGGTATTAATTTTGGGATATCACTTGCTTTCTATCATGATTGTCAGGCAAACAAACTTTTGTTGACCAAAAATTTTCTGGTTTGGTTTGTTTTTTTTTTTTTTTTTTTTTTTTTAACCAGTCTGTATGGTCAAGTACCTGAATTGAATTTCATATACAGTATATTTCATGCTTTTAAAAGCATGTTTGCAAAGTAAAGAATGTTTTCTAATTTAGCCTGCACAATTTTGTAAGTAGTTTTCCTGTATGATTGGAATCAGTACGAAGTTCTCAGAGGTGGTTCAGATTTTATGATTTTCCTATGCTCCTATTTCAAGCTTGACTGAAATTTATGGTTTAAACACCCCTGTGTTTTCACGGATGAATATACTTGAAATGAGTAAGTTCATCTGACCTGCTTGTTTTGCTGGAATAAAAAGATAAAGTGTTGCAGGAAGTTACTTTGACTGCATCAGGAGATGACTTGGTGGGGCTGTGCAAGAAATATTTAGCATAACTTGATAATGAAATATGAAGATGGAAATATCCTGAGATTTGCCTTCAGTTCTTTATCCTAATGCTCAGCTTCAACTGAACTTGGTGTTACATGTGTGTAGCACCTCTCATGCTCCAGAGATTTCAATGTACTCTTTTAAAAAAAAGACCCACTCAAACCACTGTACATTGATCCAGTGTTAAGCAGAAACAGTTTAATTTGCTTGGAAGGTTATATTATGGACATAATGCATGTTTTGTTTCAAGATTATTTTCTTCTCTCACCCTTCCTTTCTCTTAACGTAGAAATCAAACTTCTGTACCAAGATTTGTTGCAACAGCCAGTTGAAGTAGAATTTTATTTATATTGCATGACGTGTTTCTATAAAACATGTTGCATGAAAAAAGTTAATTATGGAAGGGTTATGTTTCTTTAAAATAACCCCACTATAATATAAATTTAAGTGAGAATGTTCAAGTGTATTATTTATTTTTTCAGTGCTAAAAAGCTGCTTTTTAACTTTTAAAATTGTCTTTCATTTTTTAAATTATTTCACCTTGATGCTCTCTGCATTACTTATTTTAACCTTATCCTACTGATTTCAAACAGATTTTTAGGCATGTTTAATGGGCAGTGTCTCTATACTAATTTTGGGAGTATGGCTCATTTGAACACTAAAACAAGAAGAAATTTTTGTTCTGGTCTATCAAAAACACAGAGTTGAATAGCCTGTCAGTAAAAGAAGAGTTTAATGAATGGTGGAGCTTTTTTTTTTTCTTTTTGTGATAAAAATATTAAATGATGATTACAAAAATAAATGCTTGGACCTTATCTTCTGGTCTCTGTGAGCCTTAATATTTTGATTGACTGGTGAGAAGGAAAGACCATGTATTGTGTTTAATTGCAAAATTCTGTGGGGAAAACTCTCCTAGATGTGTATGTATGTGTGTGTGTGTAAGTGTGTTTGTGTTCTAAATTTTCTGTGAAAACAAGCAGGCTTGCGTAGGGGCAGGGCTTCCCTCCTGCCCACTACACATTGTGGGGATGTTACTGCTGCCAGCAAGAAAACCTTTCTTTTCTTGCTGTTTTGTGGTTTCTTCCACGTTCTCACGTTATCATTGTGATATTAATATTTTGATGGAAGGAGATGACAGTGAATCAAACTCAGGTTTGATTAGTTTCTGCTAGTGTGTGGTGACAGTGGCAGCTGTTACTGCTGTGCTTGGTAAAAACACAGCATGCGAAGGAGCAGCTGCTGTTCTTTCAGACCTAAAGAACTGAATGTAAGCACTGCATGACAAAGGGATGTTCGTCTTCATAGTCTACTTTTCACAAAAATGGTTCATTTGAATGCTTTCATATCACCTGCATTTCTTACTAAAGCTGTTTCAATTACTGCTTGCCTTTGGATAGTGAGGTGAGATGTAAACCAAGAACAAAGCCAAGGTCGAGGGAAGACAGAGAAGCTAGAGGAGGCAAGGGGGACAGACAGGATTGTTGTGTTTCCTGGTGTTGAATACCTAACAGGAAAGTATACCAGCAAAAAAATCCCCTCAGTTTAAAAATAGAGGTTTACCACATGTTCTGTTTCACACTTGCCTGTTCTAATTGTAACTGAGCCAAAATGAAAGCACAGGCCTGGAGTACTAGAAAATTTAGGATATTTGCCAAGTTAATGGTCCTGTGTGTTTGTGGCTGTTTTAAAGTCTGTGAAGAAGAATAAAAGCAGTTAAATAGCAGGTGAGTGAAAATAAACTGCTTATCCCAGAGAGATGTCTGCTTCTGAGTAGGTTAATTGAGACTCAATTTTGCTTTTAGCACTTATAGTTGGTACTGCTCAGATACAGCCAACACTTCTGAGGTTGGTATCTTTGAGCTATATAGACTGCATCTTAAACAAAGCTGTGCTCTTCTGGTTTTTAATTAGTAACAAGATTTTATTCCCTGTAATGTAGGTGCTCTTTTTTTCACAGTAAGTGTAAATAAAAGTGTGTTTATTATTAGCTGACTAATGCCAAATTCAGTTTTTAATTCTGGTTTTGAGGACCACTCATCACAAGCTGTTGGTCATCTGAATCCTATAAAATAGAATAAAAAGAAAATCAGACTTGAACATTGCATTAAGAAAAAAAAAGTTAACTTTTTGGCAAATTTGTCCGTATAGATGGCCCAGTTGGCACCTGACATTTTTTGCACCAAGTAAGTCCTTTTACTGGATGCAAAACCATGCATTTTGATTTCAGATTCTGCATGTACATGAGGGTGCAATCTTTCCTTCCCTGGATTCCCAGCCCCTTCCCTGCTGTGTTTCATATTCTTTGTAGTGCTAGCGTGGCTCAGCTGCATTTGCAGCAAGAAGACTTGAAGACAAAATTAGAAGGATTTTTAAGTTCGTCACTGTCATCCAGTGGCATTTGAAGTCCAGTTTAATTCAGCTGTCTTTAAGGTGGACTTGAGATGCAGCTATTGACCACAGCTTCAATTTTACTACAAGTGAGACATCACAATTTCAAGTGGGGGAGAGCCAGGAAATCAAATGCTGGTTTCTTGAATAATTTTTCTTTTTCAACTAGACATTTTCCTTTCATAAAGTCATTCCCTCTTACTATTATATTAGTAATTTCTCAATCTCAAATCCAAATGAACACTTACTGAGAAAAGATCATAAGTAGCTTCTGGTGAAGTCAGTGTTGAAGAACTTTCATATGAGGGGTTGGTGATATTTGAAGGCTGTGAGTTGTCCAGTGACGTTGTGTCAATGTCATCCTTTGACTACACAAAAGCACACAAACCTGCTTAAATTCCATCCTTTCCCTCCCGTGCATTAAGTGAGGCTTTTGAGCTTTGCCACCAGCTGGTGCAGTGTTGTGATTGAACTGGCTTTATCATCTAAATCTGTCTCTAGGCGTGAACTGTGGCTCTGGTTGTTGTATTATCTCATGTCACTTAACACTGGTATCTCTTTTCCTCTCCCTTCTTATTTTTAAGCCTTAGCAAAGAATGGGAGAAAAAGTGTGGCCCTGAAATTGTACTTGGGGTAAAAAGTACCTGGTTAGCCCTGAGGACTCTCATTGCAACTATATAAAAATACAAGTGTTTCTCTGGGCTCTTGGCTCCTGGGTTTTGTTTCTAGAAGACGATTCACATTACAGGCAGGTTCTAGAACAGGAAGGGATTTCTGTTCATTTCTTTTGGGTTTGTTCTTGCGTATTTTGTAACATTTTTTTTCTCATCCCTCATCTCCGTAGCTTGGCAGTTGCTTACTGGTTTTGCATCTCCATGTTGCTAGCAAAATTATTTAAGAGAAATCAAGTATGAAAGTGCATCAGTATAAAATCCTGCACTTTTCCATCCTACGGGCATTTCAATTTGTCTTTCTTTCGGATCTGGCCTTTCTCCTATCAAATGTTTCAACCTCCAGAACAACAAAATTAATAGCAACGGAGGAGGAGAACAGGTGACCTTTTTGTGGTTGTAATTCCTTGCTTCCCTAAGGGTGAGCTTTCTGGGGAGGCAAGGCCTTCTGCACTGCTGTGTTGTAGTTAAATAAGCTTTGGGGCAGTCCTTGGTGTGGGAAGCATCTGTGTGAGCAGACACTAGGGTGGAGAGGTCCGGGGGCAAATAAGCTCATGCCCAAGGCAAGTGTGTGAACCTCCCCCACTTTCTCTGTGTCTCAGTCAGAGCAGTTCGAGTGTGAAGTGATCAGGAACGTTTCTAGCTTAAAATCCCTGAGGAAACTGCAGGTTATGAATCTGGGAACTGCGGTGGGTCGGGGGAAGGGTTGTCCACCCCCCACCTCATGTTCCCACCTGCCACCTACCTTGAAGTGTTGGAAGCCCATGTTTCTCTTCCGGAACCTGAGGTAAGAATATCCAATAAGAGCCAAAATTCCAGTAACTAGACAGATGCCAAAGAATATTCCTGTCCCAGCAGTGGCATGGAGAGGAGCCTGGAAGCAAGGGAGAGGGTGAGTGAGCTCTGGGTGGGCACTGGTCAGCTTACAGCACCCAAGCACATGCAGTGTCCCTGTGAGATATGCTCTGCTCCTGAGCTGGTCCTGTGCTTGGGTTTCCTGGTAGGTGTTCCCTAAAGACATTTAATTAATTAATAATTAATTCTATCTGTGGTTTGATAGAATCACAGAACAGGTTATGTTGAAACAGATGATTGAGTCCAACTGTTCACCCAGCACTTCCAAGTCCATCACTAAACCTTGTGGACCAAGGAGACAGCTGGATAACTGGGACTGTTGCAGAAATTCATGCAGGCAAAAGCTATCTATTTTCAAAACACCTTGTTGTTTTGGGTAGGAATGAATGCCAAGGCAAAAGTAAACGAGGTTCATCAGAAGATTGAAAGATGTTTTTGGAAGAACTAAAATTGAACTTTCAAAAATTTCTGTTATATACATGAGCCCCATTATTTTATGTAAAGAAAGCTCATTTATAACCTGTGGAAGGAAATTGTTCAGACAAATATTTTTGGTATTACTGGCACCTTGTTTTGGACTTCTAATTCTCTTTGAAAGAAACCTTTTAAGCTGAAAGCCGCATATATGTCAGGGAAACTGGGAATATATGAATGTCAGCAATGAATTTAGGGTAAAATAAGACTGTTACCTCTCACCACCCCAAGAAACGAAATCACTGTGTACTTACAGGTTCTGATGGAGCCTTTAAAGGCTCTGAAATGATGTGGATTATCCCGTTGGAAGCAATTATATCCCACTCAACAATAGCACTTCTGTCCACATATCGGATCTCGCTCTGTCAGGAAAGAAAGAATGAGAGCAGAGCTTTGACCCTTCTCCCTTTGGTACTGAAATTGACATTAAGATGGTTTCCCCAGCTCAGCTGCTGACACCCAGAGAGAAAAAATACACATGGGGTTTACACTGCTGTCTCCCTGGACATCAGCCTGGGATGGACCCTGGCTGGTCATGGTTCTCCTGTGCATGCTGTCTTCATGTTGCTGTCCTTTTATTTTCTTTCTAACTGAAGGTTTGTGTCATCTTTGAGATTGCCAAGCTCTGCCTAGACATGCTGTTGCTCCTGAGTGCCAGGCAGCCACTTTCATTGTGGAGGATGCCACTTGCCACTCAAGTTTGCTGGCTGGATTTTGCTTGCTGTGCACAAGGCTGTGTCCTGCCTCTCCCAGAAAGTTACCAAGAAACTTTACAAATGCCAGCACATTTTTTTTAATGATAAACTGCTGCTCTCATCTCTTCACCTGTCCCACAGCCATCACCCATAATCCTGCCAAGCTGAGAGAAGAGTTAAATGAAGCTCATATCCCCATTTTCCCATTCCTGAAAGCAACTTCAACAGCTTCCTTTTGAGTTTTGCAGGTAAGAGCTCATCCATTTGCAAGTTTGTAAATTTGCAGTTTGTCAGTTGCTATCCTGCAGTCTCTGGACAGGAAAGAACCTTCTGAACCTTATCAAAATGCCCTCCAGATCAGTGTGTCACTCGATTACAGGGTATAGCTGAAGAGGAGAAAAAGCACAAAGATAGGAAATTTATTACAAAGGTACCTGACCAGCAGTGGGGGCTTGGTGTTCCTGGCCCTCAGTGTTTGTAATGAGGAGTTTTTTCCCTAGACGAGTTAGAAGGGTGGTTCCATTGGTCAAGTCCTCATAAAACATTATATTGGCATTAGATAAATGATACTCGATGTCTCTCCCAGAAAGTGTCTGCAAATGAGGGCAAAATACAAGGAGTATTAATGGATCTCATTAATCCTTTGGATTTACTAGTAAGCTATGTGCCTGTGACCTTTTTCCCCCGTCCCGTCTGCTATTAATGCTGTAGCAAGTGCAGCAGCATTAGAGGTTACTGGGAAATCTGCATGGGAACAGTGGGACCTGCTGTCCCTGCTGGCCCCTGACGGCTGCCTGCAGCAGGCAGGACCTTAATTCCAGTGGGACAAAGGATTTTACTCCTCTGTAGGATGACCTGAAGTGATGAGCCTCAGAGATACTCCAAACAGCTCGAAGATGTGAACCAATGCATAAACCCATGGGAATTTTTTGAGACAGTGTTTGATTGAAGGAAGGAAAGACAGAATAAAAGGGGTAAGCATAGAACTGAGGTTAGGAACAGATGCCTTTAATGTATTTGTGGGAAATACCAAAGCTGTGTGCTGCTTTCTTCAAATAATTGTGCTCAATGTAAATGAGCCAGAACAGATTTCATCTGAGGCAGACTCCTTCATTACAGGGTAACTAAAATCCCTAATGGAAAAGTCTCTGTAGTGACTTGAACACTTGATAATCTTGCACCCCTAACCATGGAAGGGAAATGGAAACAATGAATTCATGTCTTTTGTGAGCACAGTTTAAATTATATGGGGTTACACAGAAGTCATATCATACTATGATTATTTTTTTAAGCTTAAATTTCAATGGGATGCAGAAACCAATAATATCTGTTTAAAAAGTGTTGTTAGAACAAGGAAGGAAAGAAACCAAACCTGACCTCATTTTCCTTTAACCCACTATCGTTGGGAGCAAAGAGAGTGGCATGCACTGACAGGTCTGTGAGGGACCGCAGGAATTCTCTCCCCTTCTTAGAGGTGTTGGAGTAAGCCATGATGTCCTAGGCAGAAACAAAATCCAGCTTTACTAGAGAACAATTGTGTACTCCTGTGTGGAGAGTGGAAAAGGTGACGCCCTATAAATGACAACAAAGGAGCTCTCTGTTATTAGCCATGAAGCAGCTCTGGAGTGACTTTACAAAGGATATTTGTATTCAAAACCCAGCTCCAGCAGCTGATTTGATGAGTACATCTTAAACTGATTTGCAGAAGTTGGACCCTTGTTGTCTTTGAGGCTACTTATATACACAGTGTCTTTCTGAGTAGTGACAATAAAAGAACTCTTAACATTTAGCATTTCCCAGCAGCAATTCAATAAAGTTCCAAAGCGCTGTTCTCCTTGTGATGCTTAAAAAGTCATGTAGAGAGTCTCCTTTAAGCTGAAGCTGCACCAGGCTTTTAATTCCAACTGAATTTTAGAACCCAGAAACCTCTTTGGGGCAAGTAATTGAAAAAATAGTAATTAAGTTCTGATTTTGATGGTGCAGGTTTAGACCACTCGACCTTGCTACACTGATGTGTTGCTCTTGCCTGTGTTTGCTGGGCTAGTAAAGCAAACCCTGGATACAACACTCAGGGCCTGCTTTTCTCCACTCCTGCCCCAGCCTTGGTTCATACCGACAGGAAGTTCGTCAGCGTGGGGAAGGACAGCAGCACTTGCAGCAAGTTCCCACTACAGGAGACGCCGTCCCCCACGTAGCCTGGCTTGCAGGTGCAGTTCACCTCTGAAAGGTACAAACACAGAGAGCTGTATGGGCAAACACCCTTTCCAAGAAAGCTTTAGGCTGCCCTCTGCCTGAAAAACAACTTGTAAGTGACAGGTTAGGTTTTTTTTAAAGTTAACAATGAGGCAGAGTCTCTTGCCGTGTTACCTAGCAGCCTGTGGCTGATGGAAGGAACCAAAATCTGGGCTGCTGCCCCTGTTTGCACAGAGGGAGGAGGCAAAGGGCCCTCTTACCTTTCTCCCTGTAGCAGAAGACATCCCAGGTTTCACTCAGATTGCCTCTTCTCCCGTAGTCCACGATGCCGACGTATCCAGAGCCGCAGTTTGGGGAGGAGAAGGCGGTGGGGTAGCCCACCCTTTCACCATCTAGCCAGCCAGCAGAGCACAGGTGGTACCTCGCCTGTGGTCAGCACAGCCAGAAGGGAAAAACTCAGGGGAAAAGCTGGGTGGTAGGACTGTGGAACTGCTGATGGAGTGAACAGAGCCCCTGGGGCACTCAGGCAGCACCTGCCCTGCCAGCACCAGTCCAGCCGCACATTTTGCTACAGGTGTCTCTAAACAGTGAGTGTCTTCCTTCCTTCCGTAGTTAGAAGGAGCCAGAAAGAGACAGTCAGTCTGACCCACTCTTCTAAACCAAGTTTTGCAAACCCAAGTTGAGATGCTCATCACACTGACATCAGCCATGTGTTGTCTATAACGTGCTCAAGGAAAGCAATATGGAAATGGGTCTATTGACAGCCTTTCAGACAAAGATTCCTGGAGGCTCACTTTAAAGAAATAAACTAAGTGTAATTCTGAAGGGCACATTTCCTTGAGAAATGTTAATAATTAAAATCTGCTTGAATATTCTCTGAAAGTCTGACTCTACCTCTCACCCCAGCATCACTGGGAACAAGAACTTTGCAAGTGGTTTCAGTGCTGAGTGAGCAGGCATGAAGCCAATAGAAAGTGTGGAAACTGCTCCCAGCCAAACATCCCCTGGGGCATGGGTGAAGAAAAGGAGGGAAAATGATGCTTATTAGCACTACCCTCTCCATTTACACTGTGTCTCAGTCCTATTTGGGGATCTCCTCCCTCAGAGAGGCCTCCTCACCTTCTGTGCATACAGCAGCTGGTTGTAGGTAGCGATGGTGGCTGACTCATTGGCACAGGCCTCCTTGGCCTGCTCGTAAGACATTTTGTACTGCCCCAGGGGGGACCGCAGGTGGAACACCCCGACCGTGGTGTCTGCAAAGAGAAAGAAGGACCAGCTCTTCCTCAAGGGGTCCCCATGTGATGGTGCAGAGTCAGCTGTGCCCTACAAATACCCGTGAGTTTTGTGAAATGTGATTAGAGCGGATTGATTCCTCAGGGGTAACATTCCTACCTGGAATGCCATGACATGTTGCTTCATGGATCTGGTATTGCCAGGCACATAAACTCACGTTCTAACTGTAACCTCATTGTTTTACGGGGACATAGGTAAGAGGCCTGAGTGAGCTTCCAGCTCCTGGCCACTGGCCTCAGGGCTGGTGGTGTGCAGGGGGTGCCCTCCTCACCTTGGAAGTGCAGATCGGCGCAGTGGGCGTTGGGGTGGCACTGCCCGTTGTCCTGCAGGCAGCGGTCCAGGGGGAGCTGCAGCACCGAGCAGTTCAGCCCATCACCAACGTAGTTGTTCTTGCACTCGCACTTGCGTCTGTCCTGCTCAGAGAGAGAAGGGAAAAGGCCAGGGCAATCATTTAGCTGACATGAAACCGGTGCTTCAGGCAACATTCTGAACTGTTGGGGAAATTTCACTTTGTATAAGCAGGAATGGACAAACAGAAAAGTTGCTGCTAACAACTAAGCCAAACCTTTACACATGTACTGGGGTGCTTTGCTGAATTCACACCAAAGCATAATTTCAACCACAAAGTTAATAACATGCATTGGAGAGTTATATGACACATAATTCACAAAAATGGATGGCAAACATATCAAAATGATATTTCAATGACTGGGCATGGAAGCAAGAATGGAATTCAACAGCCCACTGATAGTAATAAATAAGAACTATAAACCAAGCAGGAATTGGTGACACCCAGGGATTGCAATGGTTGACAGTTGGAATGGATTATCAGCAAGACTTTTCGAGATCACTCCTGGAAGGCAGCTCAGACAAGACACCAAAATGGAATGGAGCAATGATCCTGCAAGCACCAGGACAAATGCTGGATCAAGTCACCTGCACAAGTTTTCCATAGCCACGCTGACTGTGTGGGTCATGGAATTTGTATCATGTGGCTGCAGAGCTTTTTGAGCTGAGTTCAAGCAACCAACAAGTGACACTATTCTCCCAGCTGTCCCTTTGTTTAGCTTCTAAAATGTATTTAATTTTGATCCAACAAATTCCTACTGCATTTAAAGATAACCAGTTAGGTGGAGCTAAGAGTGGGACAGAAAGACTATGTATGCAAAACATCCCATCTTTTGTGGTACCCCATTCCCCAGCACAAAGATGTCAAACTGTTTCTCACCCTTCAGCTGAAAGCATACCAAACTCATGTGGAAAGTAGGTTGGAGCTAAGTAAAGGTTGTTTTGGAAAACAGGGATTTAGAAGGATACAGAGTGTGATCCAGCCAGAGGAGACTTCTGCTGGCAGCAGGGAGAAATGCCTCAGACTTCCCTGCTGGGGACTGAAATCATTCAACTTACAGGTCCCGTGACAATGCAGATGGCATGCTCGTGGCAGCCTCCGTTGAACCCATCAGCACAAGGATTTATTGGAAGGCAGGTAACCCCATCTCCCCTGTATCCCTTCTGGCAGCTACAGAAGACTTTCACCCCATGCTGTGTGCATTCGGCTGCCTTGTGGCACCCACCATTGTTTTGTTTGCAAAGTTCTGCAGCTGCAGGGGAGAAAAAAACCAAAGTGAGTAAAGTCTGCTTTTAAAGGGGATGTTCTTCATAAAGACAAACCATTGCCAGTCCTTTCGCACTAAAAATGCTAGAATACTTGTTTGGGAAAAAAGAAAAAAAAAAGCTGTTTTTGTTTCCTGAGGCATTACTGAATTCCTGTAATTCTATTCCTTAGATCTCTGAAGGCCTTGTCAGAATGTTCTTGATTCAGGAGACATGATACCAACCCTCAGATTTCTGGCCAGGTTGACCTTGGAAGATGTAAGACACCTGGCTGAGAAAGAACAACTCCTCCTGTAGCAGTGTTACCAGGGAACTGCCTTGCCTACAGTCATAAAAAAAATTATCATAGAATAATTTTTGTTGGAAAAACCCTTTGATATCATCGAGTCCAACTGTAAATCCTCTGAGGGAAACTCAGCTTTAAAACCTGCTGTGTTCACAGCTTGACTGAAGTGCACTTGTTGCCCATGCTCCTGCTTGGTATAGTCTGGGGAAGTCAGCCTTCTGATTTAGAAAAACCTGAACTCCATATATCTTAAATTTGTTTCACTTGCTGCACAGTGGAAGTTTTTAGGTTGTGAGTGGGGGTGGGAGCTCACCTGTGCATGTGATCCCATCCCCGTTGTACAAGGGCTTGCACTGGCATGTGTTGTTCTCTGTGCAGATGGCGTGGGCCGAGCAGCTCGGGGAACATGCTGGTGGCAGAGCTGCAGGGAAGGCAGGACAGCTGGAATCAAAAAGCTCTGGTACCACAATGCCCTTATTTCATGCAGTAGGAGAACCCTCCATACCAGTCTGGCTAACTGGAAAACTTGTAAGAATTTTATTTGTTGACTGCCACAGCCCAAAGGGCCTCCACAGGGGAGGCAGGAACTCCTATTGCCATATCACAAAAGAGGAGACAGGGATTTGTCCTCCGTCCAGAACAGAGTCCCTAAGTGCTCTTAGATGGCTCCTGGTATTATTAACATTTTCTCCCACTTATCTATGGCAACCTTCTGTTGAACTGAGAGTACTTTCAACCCGTAGCTCCATGGGCAGAGTCTGGTGAGAGCAGGCAGAGACCTAGCTTGGTTTCACACAGCCGGCCAGTCCATCCTGTTTCACAGAAACATCGTCCTGTCCCCGAGTATCCTTCGTCACACTGCCCGTTGTTCTTGCACTCACAAGCTGGAAAAGAAATGCAGAGGTCACTTGCAGAGTGGGAAAGTCTTTCTCTGGAGAAACATCATCATGTCAGTTTAGATACAGTATTATCCAGAAATAATTTAGATGAGTCTAACTTTGTGGTATTTCACCATGAGGCTAGTCAAGCAGAGGACCTGACTTTCCAGAGTGGTTGAGCAATCTTCATCCTTGGATGTTTGCAAGTCCTGACAGGATAAATCCTGAACAACATGAACTCAGAACTGACCCTGTTTGAGAAGGGGATTGGACTAGAGACCTTCTGAAACCCCTTCCAACCTGAATTATCCTGTGGTCCTATGATTTTATGACTGGCATTAGTTCAATGTGCCTCTGAAAATGAAAATGAGTATTGATCTGTACATTGCAGTGGAGTAGCAAACTCCACAAAGGACTGTGGCAAGAAAGAATTAAGGACTGAACTGAATACCCAGACAAATCAGTCTTAACAAACAGCAGCTGTTAATTGTGGGGAAGCCAGAGAAAAACAGGGTGTGGGGAGGGAGGGTGCTTGGCTGCTGTGTGGGAGAAGGTCCAGCTGAGTAAGGGAGCCACGTATGAGGTTGGTGAGCTTTGCTGTAAAACACAGACAAGTTACCTGTAATTTCTTTTTTAGGTTTCAAGCATTTTTTATGACTAAAAGGCTTTGGATTCCTTCAGTTCATTTTATAGGTGAGGTTTTGCTCTTTCTGCCCTGTAACCTGAGGTGTGATGCTCTGTTTTAATCTATAGGTGATAATTTTTCCCCTCCTGTTTGGGCCCTGTAATAACTTACATGCTAAATCCTTCTTGAAGAATTATTTATGGCTCTCTGTTTTATTATGTAATGCTGCAGCAACCTTTATGGCCTTATCCTTCTTCTTGAAGTATTGTTGTTTATATAAGAAAATTATGTGGGACTTGTGGAACTGATTTTTTTGAATACCTGGCCTACTGAAAAGGAGCTTCACTTGCTGGCTTTTTCATTTCATCTGCCCAGTTAATTTTTGTCTGTCTTAAATCCCCGTCAAAAAGAAGAGGCTATAAAATTTCTTTCCCTTGAATTTTGTAATCTGGTTTCAGGCTAATGGCTCATATATTTATGCTATGGTGTGCTGTAAAGTGGGTGAATTGTAGGTAAGCACAATCCTGAATATCTGTGGCCAAGCCTGTTGTCTTGCCTATAACCCCCTATCCCATGTGCCTCAGGAGCAGCACAGGTGCACAGGGTTAGGATGGAAGTGTTCATGTTGTAACTTCTTATCGGAAGGCTTTATGTCAGGAAAAAAATTAAGCTTAAAGAGAGCTATTGATCCTGCTCCCACCTAGTTTATATTTAAAGCCACAGAGAGGTGGATTTTGTGAGCAGTTGCTTGGCTGTCCCTCTTCACAAACTACCCTCATCTTGGTGTCCTTTTCCTTCTGTGCAGAAGTAGTGCATGACCTTGGCCTCCTGCACTCCTTGAGGAACCATGTTGTTAAAATGCTGTCTTAAGCTTTAAGGGGTTGGAGGAGAAAGCTGTACTGTAGCTAAACCCACTTTTTTCTGGAGGCCTTGCTTCTATTCTGTTACTGATGTACCACATCGGTGGTCCTGTGCAGACCCATGCTGCCTCTGCAGCCCCCCTTCTCCTCTTCCCTTCTGAGACCTTGTGCCTCCCTGGTGTGAGGAGGCACCCAGGAAAAATTCCGGCATTCAGTGGGCAGCATTCCTTGGCTGACTTAGAAACTCCTTGCTGACAGAATAGTTTAGGCTTGGCATGGGCATGGATATGGAAGGGGAACTCGAACGTACGCCTGCAGGTGTAGCCGTATCTGCCTGGCAAGCACAGCTCACACGACGTCCCGTTGAAGCCACCGTTGCAGTGGCACTCTCCTGTCCCCGTGTAGCCATCGTCACAGGAGCCGTGGCCATTGCATGGGCTCTCTGGGCCCCCTGGGCAGGCTGAAAGGTTGGGAAAGAAAAGTGCCTCTTTAGGTGCATGTTCATTCACGGTCACTGTTGGTTATCTACTGTTCTGTAAGAGTCACTGAGCAGGGAGTGCCCGTAAATGCATCTCTGTGGAGGCGTGTAAAAGTGGCTGTGACGCTTACGGCTACTGCGAGCCTTGTGCTCTAAATTCCTTGGCACGCTTTCACAGCTCCTATCAGAAAGGTGTTGAGGATCCTTCCAGCCCTGACTTGTGGATGCTGTTACCTGGCTGCTTGCTCATTCAGACCTGCGAATGGCACTGCCCAAATCAGGCCTTTCTTTGCGTCTCTATGGGTCTGTGCTGTCAGGGCAGCTCAGGCTGAGCTGGCCAAAATTGCATGGGATCTGCATGTGTCTGTCTGTGAAACTGGGGCAGAGCAAGCTGGCAGGGCTATGTGTGGCTGGACCTATCTGCCAGCAGAGATCCTGACCTGGACTGTGACCCTGTGTGCCCTGGTGGGAGCCTCAGCTCTGCTGCCCTACAGGGCTGGCAGGTGAAGGAGCACAGTTTGGAAGTGTCTGCTGACGAACTGCTGAGATGGAGCTTCCCAAACTGCCTCCACCTCCTCAGAACCATAACTTCTGAGCTTACGCTTCTAATGAGTGCACTTACCTGTGGCTGAGCAGTCATGCACTGTTTCTTAGGTATGTGCTGGTGTTGCTGAGTGAACCTGAGCCTGTTTTTAAAGGACTTTCAGCTGGTGACCCGCTCAGCAGGACAGCCTTTACTCTCTATAGCATTCACCTGCTACTACCATGGAGTTTAAAACTTTTTCTAAATGTGAAAAAGATCATTTGGATTGAAAAGGCAGTTAACACTTCGTGTTCTTCAGCTCTGCCAACCAATTTCCCTTATCTTGCAGCTGGTCTCTCCTCATGGCCCTCATCCCAGTTCTCCCAGTTTTGCCTGCTGGGTGCTGCACAACCGTACTGGGGAGGGGAAGAGGGAGGGGCACAGGCTGGCCGTGAGGGTGGGAAGCCTACCTTGGCAGTCTGGCCCGAAGTAACCCTTGCAGCACTTGGCGACGTGGATGACCATGGAGCAGTTCCTACGGCAGCCATCCCTCCGCAGCCCGTAGTACTCGTAGGTGCACCAGTGGATCCCTTCCTGGGTGTCACGTGTGGCAGCACGGAGAGAGGAGCGGGGGAAACACAGGAAAATGAGTGCTGTGTGAAGTTTTGTTTCCCCTTTAAATCATAATTTCTGATGCACATTGGATAAAAATGTGATGTGTGAGACCCCCACCTTCTCTAGTTCCTGACATGCTCAGCATCGTTCGTGAGAGTGCAGGGGCTGCTCTGGAGTCAGCTGAAGCACTTTTACCGTGGATGCTGTGTGAGACCCACAAGCATCCCCCACCACCAGCACCTGGGTGTCTGCCCAGGGACAGCTTTGTCACTCAGTAGTATGGTAGCACTATCAAAGATTCTCCTTTTACTTATTCTAAGAAGCTTTTTCTGGTTTGCTGTTGTGAAGTACAGAGAAGAGCAGGTTAATCTGCTTACATGTGAGATTTGAATGTATTACCTTTGGTTTTGTCCCTGGAGGGCATTTAGAGTTACTGAAACAGCTAGCACAATGCCCCTGGAAAACAGAAAAAAAAAGTATATTAAAATATTGGCTACAAAAGGCCATTTAACTTGGACAAAAATCTGTTTTGTGAGAGCAAAAAGCAGGAGCAGAGAAAAAGTAAAGCTAATTGCATTTAAAAATTAATAGAAAACTCTGAAGAAACAAGAGAGGAGGGTGACAACAAAATAGTTGCAATAATTGAGTGCCACAGAAATACAAGAAAATAGTTTTGATACCAGAATATAAGTTCTGGAAGAAGAAACTCCCCTGGGTTTAAAGAAGAAGGAAAGAGATGATGAATGTTCTTCAAACAAGTATTAACCTGATCTGTATTAGATCTGGATGTCTAATTTGGAGTACAGAGAAATGCTTACTTCTCAGAAAGTACTGACCTCATCTGAGGAAATGATATCTATTTAATTTAATTTAATGAAATCATAAACAAAAGGCAAATTGAGCAGATGGAATATGCACAATTGTTGGTTTTATAATTGAAATATATGTTCCAATAAGCTTTTTTAAAGACTGCATACCTGACAGTTTTTTATTTCTAGGAAATTTTTTCATACTTTCAAGTTAAATGAAGTAAACTTGGTCTTGAAACTGTTTGAAGATGATTTTTCAACATGTCCCATTTGTGGGGCCCATCAAAGTTCATGGAGGAAACTTCCTCCAGTCTAACAGTGCCTGTTCACCTGTGTTAAGAACAAGAAATGCCAGAGACTGAGACAGAGTTGGCAGTTCTCAGTTTTGTGTCCTTCATACCCTGTGCTGCTGGACAGCAATGCTGTCCTTTTGTAATAGGGAACTTTGTAAATGCGATCTTTACGGACAAATCCACAGCGTGAATTTCTACTCATTTAAAATCAGGACAGAAAAGTTTGTCCTTGCTGAAATTTTTGCTTGCATGTGAATGGTGCTTTTTTTTTTTATGGTCTTAACTGAAACCACTTGACCTGTGTACTGCTTCACGTGGCTACAGGATTTCTCTTGTGCACCTCTGAGGCATCGTGCTGTGCTTCTTCATCTCTCTGAGCCGTGCAGCAGACGCAGCCAGCCTGCAGCAGTGGGGCTTTACCTGCAGGAGTCCCAGAGCTGCGGGGAGTGTCACCCTGTGCAGGTGCACACTGGCCCCTGGGCTGCTGCCAGGCCGAGGGGTCCAGAGCGGGCACTCACCATGAACTCCACGGTGAGGAAGCTGTCGCAGCGTCCCCCCAGGCTGGGCTCAGTCAGCAGGCAGTTGATGCCGTAGGCGATGCCCCCGTCAAACTCCAGCTGCCGCTGCACCACCTTGCACTGTCCCTCGTTCAGGAAAAGGGCTCCCTGGGGGTGGGATGGGGAGAGGGGAATGTGGGAAGTAATGAGCTGCTCCTCCTTGCGTTCCTGCTCTCTGTAGGAATGCTCTTGGGTCAAGGTGCTGTGTCAAGTTATCCTGTAAGTAAAATTGATGGCCACAGGGGCTCAAACCCAGTTTTGGGGCCTCTTCCTATGGGCAGATGTGTGTCTGGAGTACTGTGTCCAGCTCTGGGGTTCCCAACAGAGGGAGGATGCGGACCTGTTGGAGTGAGTCCAGAGGATGGCCATGAAGCTAGTCAGAGGGCTGGAGCAACTCTCCTATGAAGACAGACTGAGAGAGCTGGGGCTGTTCAGCTGGGAGAAGAGAAGGCTTCAGGGAGACCCTGGAGCACCTTCCAGTCCCTAAGCGGGGATATGTGAGAGCCGGAGAAGGATTTATAGCAAGGGCATGTAGGGATAAGACAAGGGGTAATGGCTTTAAACTGAAAGAAGGTGGGTTAGATTGGATATTGGGAAGAAATTAATAACTGTGAGGTTGGTGAGGCACTGGAACAGGTTGCCCAGAGAGCTGTGGATGTCCCATCCCTGGAAGTATTCAAAACCAGGTTAAATGGGACTTGGAGCAACCTGGTCTAGTGTAAGGTGTCCCTGCCCATAACAGGGGGGTTCAAACTAGATGATCTTCAAGGTTCCTTCCAACCCAAACCAGCCTATGATTCTGTGACCCCTTTCTTTGCTGAAGAGGACAGAGTATGCCAGTCCTATGTTCACAGGTTTATCTTACACATATTTAGACTTAGACATGCTTGCCAGTTATGATGTGAAACGTTTGCAAAGAAAAATGTGACATTGTTCTGGTTTATCAGACTATGTGTGTGCCTGCAACCTTAGCTTATAAATGCTTCCACACCAGAGTTTGTATGCAGATACTGAATTATTTGGGTTCAAAACCAGGTTGGTCTTGGTGGTTTTGCACTGGTATTTTACTGTAGAAGTTAAAGTGTGCTGGTATTTCAGTTTCAAGGTAACTGAGAGGTGTTTTGAACAAATAGCATCTTATAACAGAGCAAATGACAGCTCCAAAAAGTCCTGCAAACCGTCTGCAATCTCCAAACTTTCCTAGGGGCTGTGCCAAGGCACAGTGTGGCCTGCAGGAGCAGATCCTGCAGCAGGGGTGAAGGATAAGTGTGCCAGCAGAGCGAACACTTACGATCTCCCCGTTATCCCCACAGCTCACACTGAGATTGGAGCCCTGCAGGGTCTTCAGTGAGGGGGAGCTGGGGAGCTGGTAGGCCAACACCTGGGGAAGAAAAGGGGAGATACGTGTCTTGGCTTGCACGTTTTGGCTGTGGCAAGGCTCCCGAAAAACCAAGGGCTCACCGCAGCATCGCGGACAACGTGGAATTTGAGGTACTGCACCAGTTTGTCGGTGTTGGACTTCTTGAAGAGGAAGTCCTGCTGCTCCTGTGGCAGCCCACGGATGGCTGTGTCTGTGGGCCAGAAGAGTGTGACGGGTTTGTGAATGGGATCGTTGATCAGCCCAAGCAGGTTGTTTTTCTGCAACACAGCAAAAATTGTGGTGGAAGATTAATGCTCTGTGCACAGTGACACTGACCCTGTGGGGTGAATGTCTGGTACAACTGGGGTGTAGTGCCCTGTGGGCTGCCTGGTCACAAGCCTACAAACACCTTGACTTTAAAAACCAAATATGTGGGTTGAGCTTGATACACAGTAAGACAGAGCTGAATGGGGAAGAGAAAGTTTTCTGTGGGTCTGCTTAACATCCCCCAACCTCTGTGGGAGTGTGACTGGTGGTGAACAGGGTTGCTGTGTACTGTATTGTGAGCCCTTTGGTTCTCCTGAACAAAATCCTGCCAGTGATGCCATGCGCTGTGTGTGTGCTTTTGTCTTTGAAAAAATCGTTTGCAACCTTTGTCCAGTGGCTCTTGTCTCCTCACCTCTAGCAAAGTGCTGAACAGAATGTACCCATGCTTGGCGGCAACCATTTTAAGACTTTCCTACAAAGAAAGAAAAGTGAGTAATTTACCTAGGAAATACGTTATTTGGGTATTAAAAAAGCAGATAAGAGCTTGCTTTCCCCTGTAAGTCACTTTTTGTTATAAAATCAAAGCTGCTGTAAAAGTCTTCTGCAGAAATCCTCTTATACTGTCCTTACTTTATCTGTAATTCTGGCAAATTTGTATTTAATTTATTCAACAGTGTCACACAATGTTTTTATAAGGTCTTTTTAGTGTCACTCTTTTTTTGTTGACTTAAATGATTTTATATATCTGACAGTAACTGTGGAAAAGCCCCTGGTTGAGAATGGTGATAAGCTGCACATACCTTCTTGAGGGGGACATCCTGTATATGTGATGGAACCAGAATTCGGTTTATGACATGGATCACACCATTTGTGCCAACTTCATCACTGAGTATAATTTCAGCTTTGTTGTTCAAAACCAGAGAGTTCTGGAAAGGCAACAAAAACATTTTTTCTGTGAAACCTTGTGGGAAAGTGAGGCTGATGCAGAAGTGCTTTGATATAATGAGCCCAAACTACCTTTTCTTTCCAACAAACAGTACTTTCAGCTTTAATAAATTGCCCTTTGCTCTTTCAAACTCTCCTCATGCTCATAAAGCCAGAGTCTGAGAATAAAATAGATTGTGTCAAAGCAAGGGTTGTAGAACTCCACTCTTGGCATACTAAGTAAGTGCTGAATGCTTCAGCTGAACAGGCAATCTTATTAGAAAGTCATTTATTTATTTCTGTGCATCAGAGGAGGAAAGGGAACCACTGAAGTTTTTGAGAAGGTGAATGAAAGCAGACTGTTTGGCTGTTCTGCTCCCTGTCTCTCTGTTTGGTTACCTGGGAGGAGCTGATGTGTATCAGGTCACCCTGGAGAGAGGTGATGTTGGTGATGGTTGTCAGGTCCTTGTACAACAGGTTGGCACAACCCACCATGTGGTACCGGAGCACTTGAGCCATCACTCCTTTGGCAATCCAGTCCTTGACCTGCAGTGGCAAGTGGAGGATTTGGGAAGCAGCTGAGAGAGGCATCTGAAGCCAGACACTCGTGGCCAGCTCTCCCCCAATGCCTGGTCCCTTTTACTTACCCGTGGGTCACTGTTCAGTATGTCTGTGTGAGGGACAAACAGGGTGAAAGGGCCAGGGCCTGTGATATCTCTGATAGACAAGGCCTGCCAAATTTAAGAGGATAAAGCAGCAATGAGTCAGTGCATGTGATCCCACACAGTGATAGGGACTGCCCTGGGGAGGGGGAGGTGGTGTCTGCAGCCCCATTGCTGCCACACCTTGAGCTCTCTTCCCTGCAAGGCAAGGGTGAGACAAACTCCTCGTGTGGACTTTGATTCCTAGCCTCGTCTGTCACCTCTGCTCACAGGTATTAAAAGGGAGATTTTGTTTTTTTGACTTGTAGCCACATGTCTATCTCCTCTGCAATAACAAACAGGAGATGAGGGAATTAGATTTAGGAGTATTAATAGACTTGGTCTATTGCAGGCACTTTGCAATGACCACTGACATGCTAAAATAAGAAGAGAGATCTGCTAAAGTTAGAGGAAGCCACCTGTCTACCATGGTAGCAAAATTGAAACTAGATTATAGGTCTTTAGGTCAGCAGGCCAGTATAGAGGTCTGTGTTGTCCTGAAGCTTCTGGTGAACAGAGAATTGCTGTTGCTGCTCTCCAAAAATCAGTGAGAGCAGGCTGCACACTGGCTGTCTTGCAAGACACAGAACACCCTGTGATATTTCAGGGACACAACTGAAAATTATGCCATTTGGAGATGCAGAAGGTGTAGTAAATCGGTGGTATGTTCTTGCTTCAGATTTCATGAGAGATGTGCTGGCAGATCTCAGACTGTGAATGGGTGAGAGCTTCAGTTTCCTGCCCAGTCTGGAGGGCTTACACTTCCCTAGGACCTTGGTCTTGATCTTTAATACTGTTGTAGTGACAGTTAATGGTTTAGATTAGAGCATCTCAAGTATTAGTGACTGGTAATCCAAATCCAGTCCCAGTTACATTGAAGGATATTGGTAGACACCAGATTCTTGCCTGCTTCTCTCCCCTCTACACTCTTGGGGAAAAAAAAGGGAGGAGAGCCCTGCCCAAGAAAACCCCTACAAACCCCAACCACTCAACATTTTCTTACCTCTAAGTGGAAATAAAACCTAGATGTGTTGGAGTTCCTGAGAAGTTCCTGCAATTAAGAACAAGACCCTTTAATAACACTGCAAATGTGAGGTAACATGTGAGGAGTGCAAACAAATGCAGCACTCAGACAAGAAAGGAAAATTCTGGTTTGGAATAAGTGCTACGTATCTGTATTGCTTCTGTTCTATTTTTAGCTTGCTTTGTCAAACTGCAGGCTCCTTTAAAACCTAAAACTCCCTCATACTGCAGTCATAATAATTGTCCATTAGAGCTGTTTGTTTGGCAGTTTAGGTTATCTTGCAGCATCCTCTTCCTAGTCTTGGTTTCTTGGATGGGGATAATTTCAAATTCCGGGGTACAAATTTGTCCAAGAAAAAAATGGCATGTTTCAACCATTGTATTAAGTAACTATGTGAGGAAAAATAGGAGACAACAAACATGTGAAGCACTTTACCTGGAAGATGTTGCCTCGGCAGGTAAATCCATCCCCAATGTAGTTAGGTTTGCAGGTGCAGGTCCTTTCTGTCAGCTCGGTGTCGTTACAGATAGCAAATTCGCTGCAGCCTCCATTATTCTGGTAAGATCAAAATTTTAAATATATAATTCCTTCATTTCCAGATGTATGAAACAATTCCAATTCACCACTCCCCCCCATATAACTTAGGCTTAATCACAACATCTTTTCGTAACCACATCTTGCTGGAACATCTGATGGCATATATTTTCTTGAAAACAATAAAGAGCACTTAGGGTTTATAAAAATAAGTCTCCTTTTATGCAGAGGATGAAGTTTTGATTCCTTTCTTATATACTTAGCTCATGATGCTGTAAGGATGCAAAATATTTGCATGCAAGTCTCACTCTGCACTTTAGGGGATGAGTCTTTAGTTTCTCTGCCAATGCAGCACTGACTTACTCTAAAGGGAACAATTTACACATTGTAAATCACTGGGATGGTGCCAGGAGCCTGAATTTATGGAGGAGCCTAGCACAGGACTGTCTGATGGCCCAGGTCAGCTGGAGCAGGGACTTGCCTTGTCTTTGTCTCTAAAACATCTCCTGTCTGCACCTGAGTCCAACTTTGGGCTTGGAGCAGTGGATGCATCTCCCGCAGCTGCCTGCCTCCAGAAAGCTCCCTGTGCTAAACAGAGGTGTTCCTCACTCAGGAGCAGCATGGTGGGGCTCAGAGCTCTGCTCAGCCACAAGTAGGTGCTCCCCTGTTAGCACCCTGACTTGCAAATCAGTTTTTATCCTGGGCTTGAGAGCAAATTGGGAAAAATTGAGAATCTCTCTTGTTTTCTCTTCTTGTACTTTTTTCATGATGTCCTTTCTGTTGCTGACCATCTCAGGGATCCTTTCCTGTGGGCCATGAGAGGGAGCAGAAGCTCCTTTGGGAGCAACCAGTGGAGCCTGACCTGACAGGTCAGAGAGACACCTGGCTGTAAGCAGTGGATTTCTGGTGGATCTGACTTGGCTTGGGCAGACTGTTGGCAACTTTAACTGAATGTGAAGCTTTGCTGCACAGAGGTTTGATCGTTGTGGAGCTAGGGTAGCCTCTGCTATGACATTGATGCTCCTCAAGATGATCTTTACTTTTTAATATGTAATTAGCCTGGCATAATTAGTCAAGTGGAGGCAGAGCTGCTGGAACACAGCATAGGAAAAAACAAGGGAATATGAAAATATAGGGTGAAGTGGCTCATAACTTTAAACTTTCCTTCTTCCAACTTCTGTTTTTGCCCTTGCTCTTTCATCTCTGCAACCTTTCAAGGTCAGAGAAAGCCATTTGACAGGCCAGGCTGGGAGGGTGAGAATTATTGTTCCTGTGCTCAGAGCACAGAGGATTAATGTATGTGAGAGAGTGGGTATGTCCCTGCTGCATCTTGCCAAGAGGCAGAGCAGTACAGCTGGTGCAGAGAACCGCACTGACTGCCAATATGTGGCTGGCAGTGTGTGAGCCAGCTTGTGCAAAACAAGTGTGGCTAATCCTCAGCCTGCAGTGACCAGCGAGGGACAGAACGGGGAGTGCCCTGGGATGTCCTGGGTTTGGGTGTTGTGGAAGGAAATGGTTTTGTTGGCTTTTTATAGGAACTCTGTATGACAAATAATTTGCTGACTTAGGTTTTAGCACTACGGACCAGGGGCTGTTTCTCTGGATTGCATTCGAAGTGGGTTATTTAAGACTCAGTGGTGAGTTCAGGCTCTCACTTGTCTTGTGTCCAGGCTGTGGTCTAGGAAAAGCCCTTCCTGCATATTTAGTTTCTCTCATAGTGACAGCACTAAAGCATGTACTGAACCAGGAATATTTATAGACTAGCCAAGTTAATATGAATTGATTCTTAACACACCTAACTTAGTTTAGAATGCATACAGCCCCCAAAAGTATGATTGTAATGAGACCTGAAATTGTCTCCTTAAAGGGATACTCACTTGTGAACACAGACTGATATATGTGCAGGTTTTGCCATCTCCAGAATATCCCTTCAGGCAATTACACACTGCCTACAAAGCAAAGTCAGAAAATGTGCATACACTGGAAAATGATTGAATTTTTTTCAGCACACATGTATATAGTTTACTTTTTTCCCCAGATATTTTTGTGGTGATATAATGTGCAGTTTATCAAGTTAAAAGTACATCATATCTCCCACAGCAGTTTCTTGGTCAGTATGAGCAACCATAGACAGAGATAGGGAAGCAAAAAATTTCAATAGGTTCTATCTGCCCTTTCCTATCCATTTCTCTGCTGTCCTGGTCATTTGAAATAATCCCTCTGACATCTGCGTGTTATTTTCTTGCTGACAAAACAGGCTGAACCCCTAATTTGTTTCCCTCATATTTTTTGCATAGGTTGGTACTCCCCTCTCTCCTACCCCTGCTTTTTTAAAGTGATGAAATATATCTTCAAAACACACCTGGAATTGTGTCCTGATGTCACTGGCAATTTCCCATGTAGTAGAAATGTATCTAACAGTTTGTCCTGGCTACTTTATTTTGCACTTGCAGTTATCACAAAGACGAAAAATAGTTGCAAAGAAATGAATTATATTCTCCAATTCACTTCTTAATGGTTCTCAATTTAGAATTCACATTTAATATGTAGGATTTTGAAAATTTAGTGAGATTTCTGCAACAGAAATAAAACTGGGAGGTAGTCTAATTGCAGTGTTTATGTACCTCCTGCATGAGTGAGAGGCCTACAGAAAGCAGATGCATTTCTGTCCCATAAATTTGCCTTTGCAATGGTGGGATTTTGTAGTGGAGGTTATTACTCTGATGTTAATTACATTCTCACAGGCAAGGAAGACAAAATAAACAGGTTGTAGCTACTACTTCTAGAGATCCAGAGATCGGCAGAGGAGTGAGTGGACACTGGAATGCTGTAACCCCTATGCAAGAGCTGTGATTTAGGCTGTTTTTTTCCTTGTGAATACTTTCGAGCTGTGCAGGGAGAAGGGCTAGTCTAAAAGGGAATCTTTTCCATGGACAGTTTCTATAACAATAAAAGAAACATCGTCTAGCAATACTTTCAAACTGACAGCTTTTCACATCAAAACCTCCCAAAGGAGAAAAACAATGACTTGAAATAGCAAAACACTGCTTTCCTCTGCAGTTTTGGATTTCTTTCACTGAAATTGATCTTTTTTTCAAATTTATCTGCACTCTCCCTCAAATGCCTTTTTGAGGGAAGCAAATACTTTTCAGAATGTGTTCAAATAGAAAAGTGAATTTCAAAACTGAAGTCGATATGGACAAATCTTTCTTTACCCAAAAATAAACACTTGATTAGGCCTATTATTTGTCATTAACAAAGTACTCACTTGATTGGGTCCAGTCTGTGTGCATTCTGCGTTTCTATCACATTCACCATTGTTCACCAGACAAGGGTTGATTTCTTTATAAAACAGAAACAGTGTAATAAAGAGAGAGTAATTCTGAAAACCCAAGGAGGAAGAATTTTAAGTGAAGCATACTAGAAATGCAGACTCATGACAAAATTCATTCCCTCAGCTACTTAGCACCTCAATCTAGGTCTCTAGATGTCTTGGCGAAGGCTAAAGCCCTGCCAGCAGCTTTTCTGAAACCAAACCTGGGCAGGTGTGGTACAATATCTAAAAGTATTTGTTTGTGATGGTCAGAGGAGTGTGTGTGTACCAAGCTGCTGGAGATGGGGTTATCCTGGCTAGAGGTGGGTGTTGTTTGATAAGATTTGGTGTCACACTGCACGGCTGCAGGTGCGGGGTGTGCCAAGTAGTACCAGCCGTGTGGCAGGGACAGATGCCTCTGGCATCTGGGGATATGGTATCAGCAAGCTGCACTTCTGGGTCAGAGGGGAAGGAGGATCATCCCTGCACAGGAAACCTCATTCCTGTGATTTTCCTCTGTGTGGTATGCGGGACAGGGCACATGCTCACCAATGCAGACGATGCCATCTCCGGTGTACCCCGCGTTGCAGACACAGGCCCTGTTTCCTGGTGTTGTTCTCCTGCACTCTGCCTTGGAGGAACAGCCCCCGTTGCTGCTCTCACAGGCATCAATAGCTGAACAGGGACAGCAGCAGAGATTAAACCAATGTGCTGGACTGGCTTCTTGCTGCTCATAATCATCTGTCTCCTTCTTTTAAAGGGACTTAAAAACATTTTCGGAACACAGAGCCTTTCTGAATTAAGAGGCCACAGGCTCCATTAGTGCCAGATATTTAATACCAGCTATTGTTTCAAGAGGGAAAGCTGAGATGATGTTTCTAGTCTGGAATGCTTCAATTAATTCAGGACTGATTTTCAGTAACTTTCCATCTTCCAGTTCTGGCCATTTCAATAAAACACCCCAAAATAGGATGGTTGCGTTCTTCTCTTGTTTAAATGGCCATTTAAATGTTCCCTGAGCTTCACATTTTCTGCACAAAGATCATATAACTTCTCTTGCAGGAGGTCTGGAATATACCACCTAGTCTTCTTGTGACAGAAAGTCCTGGTTCTTATTCAGAAGGATACTCATTCTGTTTCTCCAAATCTGGATGAGCTGGATGCTCACAAGTTGAGAGCAGGGAGCCTTGTCTGGTCTTCAGTGTGACTCAAAACAGCCTGAACATTGCTTTAATTTTTGCTTCAAATTACTCTGAATTGCTGGTTCAGAAATTTCAGACCAGGAAGTTAACTTTTCCTCTAACTAGTTTTGCCCAGGAATTCTGTATATGGGAGCAAGGGTGAGTGCAAAGTCACTAGGTGTGACCTGTCACCCAGCTCTTCCTGCACACGGGGAATTTCCCCCCAGTAGATTAAAATGGTTTTGCCTGTCTTGTGCCAGAAGAGAAAATGAAAGCAGGCAGAGTAAGAGTGGTAAGATCTGGGGTTAGGACCCTGTCAGCCATTGTAAGTAGAAAAATGGGTTTCTGTTCTCAAAAGCATTAGTATTTTAATCAGTTAAGAAAAATTACAATTATTTACGATTCTTCTAGCTGAAAGAAGTCTACTTTGGATAACCAGAATTCTTGGAGGAACATATAGATAAGGTGCTATTGCCCCTTTTGGAAGGTCTCTTAAAATTCTCTAGTCTAAAGAAATGGATTTTACCACACCAGAAATCTTAGCAAGTTGAGAAAGCTGAGGAAATGGTAGAGCTACACAGCTTCCAATAGCTGGAAGTGTTATTGTACCCTGAATTGGCCTGTCTTTGCTGGGCTTTGTTGGGAAAAGGAGTAAAAGTCACAAACCAGGTTTCATTACTCTGCAAACAATGGGGCTGGCGTTGTGCACAGCATGTTCCCTTTTCTCTGGTCTCCCTCAGCACAATGCCTGGCAGCTTGGAGATTTGGAGCCCTTTGTTTGCTCTGAATCCGCACCTGTTGGGCTGCTATTTGTTTTGAGGGAACTGGCAACAATTCCTGTTTTATAACTGGTGCATAGGGAAGTGCTCATCTCTCACCAACTCTACTGTGACCAGAGAGTGCTTCAAGCATGCTTCTTTGGTTTCTTTTATTTTTTTTTAATTTTCAAAAGGGAAGAAACAAAGTTCACTTGCCTGTGCAGAATGTCCCGTTCCCCTCAAACCCAGCTGCACACTTGCAATGGGCAGTGCCATTTGATAGGAGAAGGCAGCTAATGAAACAAAAGGAGGGAGGTAAGGTTTAAAAGAGAGGAAAAAAATCGGTCAGGTCTTTCGTACAGCCCTAGTTCTTGTGAGTTGTTCTGAAGGTAATGTTGCATAGAAATAGCAAGGCATTTAACCGTAGAGTCAGAGGTAGTTACAACGGTAAAAATGAACCTGTTGGACCAAGCTTTTCAAATGTGTTTTGAATGTATTATTTTAGGCATTAGAACTCCATGCTTTGGTCTTTAAGCATTTTTTTTTTTTTTTTTTTTGTGCAAAACTCCAGAATTTGCTTGTCTGCTGACCCAAAAAGCTGTGCACAGGTTTTGTTTGTGTGCACATGATTCATAGAGGGATGCAACAGCACTGATGCACAGGGGCACAGCCAGGCATCCGAGTCCTCTGGGTTTAAGTTTGTGTTTTTTATGGACAGTTTGGCCTTCTGTATGCAAGTATGTGAGTTTACTGCCCTGTGAGCTCTGTGCAACATAGGGATTGCTCCCTGGTGTCACCCAGGGACAACATCACAATGCAGCCAGCACAATTCCTTGTTTCCCCCCTACTCCTGCCATTCTTGCACCTATCCTCACACCTACAGATGTATGCCAGTGAATGAAAAATACACAAGAGATGAATAATCTGCTTCTGTCAGAAACAGTCTTGATTCCAGAATGTGTAGGGCCCCTGTGAGCAAATCTGAGAGCGTAGATTGGCCAAAAAGGCCTGGTAAAATATTGCTACTGTGAACTGAAAGTCACAAACACATTGGGGAGAGAATGACCTACATCTGGAAAAAGGGCATTTGCCCCTCTGGTTTCTCAGATCCTACGGAAGAGCTGTGACTGAAAAGGAGGAGTCTTTCCAGCCACCTGTCCTTGCTTTTCTTGAAATGTCTTGGGTAGTGTAAATCTTGCTGCCTGGTCAGTGGTGAGGGGATAATTGCCCTTCAACAAATGGCTTGGTGGGGCTCACGTGCTCCTCTGAAAACTTGTTAGTGTCCCAGTATTGGTGCTGGACAGTGGAGAGCATTTTTTTTGTTGTTGTTGTTTGTATATTTTGATGTGAAGAGAAAAGCTTTGAATTTTTTGCCTCATCACAATACATATTAGATTTACATTGCTCCTTCTCTCTGTGAGATATGCTGCTGTCATGAGCAATGTCAACTATGATTTTTGCCTTGCAAGAGATCTCCTTTTTCTCCTCTCTCCTCTAAATAAGTACATTTCATACATACTTAGCACTGGTGTGGCACGAGGCGTTACATGCATCGTCTTTGATTTCTGCAAGTGGAAAAAAAATGAAGTAGGGATCAGAACTTTTTGGGTCACCATCCTTCTAGGTTCAGAGTCTCTTGTTCCCACCACGTGGAGCTGGACTATGAGTTCTGAATCAGGCAACTGTGCTCTCAGTCTCTACAGAGACTCCATCTGTAGAGTCTGCATAGATCAGTGGATACCACTTAAACTCACTTGCAAGGAAGAGCTGTGTCATATTGTCAGGAAAACATTTCACCTGTTGTCATTTATCTGTGTTTAGTCTGGTTAATCTTGCATAGTAGTAGTTGAATTATAAAAGGGTAGGTTTTCTAAAGGAGCTGAAATTTTTCTCACACATAGCAACTATAGCAACCCTCTTACAAAACTCTATTTATTACTAATTTTTTCCCTTGGAAAATCTAAAACTGATCTTGAATGCTATTATTAACATGTTTGTAACATTTTTTTAATTTTATACTGTTAGAAGTAGAGTCTTGAAATAGTTACTGAATACATTTTAATTATGTCTAAATAGAATATAATTTGATTTGGATATAGAAGCTGTATTAAGCCAGCAGAAAAGGATTTATTTGCTAATTATTTTTTATTGCATTAGCAAGAACATAATTTAATATCTGGTGTTGTATAGCTAAATCAACTTATTGAGGCACTTGAAATGCCTGAGGGTCAAAATGTGCTGGGTAATCCTGCTCTGCAAAATATAGCTTTAATAAATGGGATATTCTTTTGGGACAGGTAGAGGATGACACAAGTAGAGAATTAGCTAAGTAGGGTGCTTCAGTATCATGGGCAGTGTCTCAACTGGCTCCCTAATAATACAGTAATTATTTACCACAGCACTGGAATGTGACCCATATTTCATTGCATGTGGGAAGCTGCACTGGGATCTGATGGTGGCTGTCGTTCTGTCATTTTCTGAAATGCTCACTTTTTACCTTGGAAAAAAAAATAGCCAGGATACTCACCAGTCTCACACATCACTCCTCTCCAGCCAACGTCACATTCACAGGAGCCGTCCCCGTCGATCCCGCTGCTGCATTTCCCATGGACACAAGTGCACGCTGTGGGAGAGATGGTGGGAAGCCACGGTCCCTGGAAGTGTGGCAGTGTGTGCAGGAAGGAACAGCAGGGGTGGCACAGACATCACCTGCTGATGGCACCTTCTGCTCCAGGCTTTTTGAAGAAATGCGTTGTCTTGTGCCTTTCCGCTTCTAATTGTACGGTAACTCTAAATTACAACTATGCTTAACTTTCCTCTACTCCCAAAGGTAGGGTCTGAAACTGTATTTTAATGGGGAAGAATTAGTGAAAAATAGTGGTGCTAAAGAGGATTGTTCTTGCTGGATTCTTTTCTAAGTCTATAGTGTGCCAGAGTAGAAGGCACTTTCTCCAGCCAAGGGATTAGAGAGAAAACACGTTAATGGGGAGAGAAAAGGGATTAATGATGTTTTTTAAGACTGGCTTATTACCCTGGAAGTGCTGTACCTTTCCAGAATCTAGACTGGACGTGGTTAGAAGACAAAAGGGGAAGGTTTGGACACGAGGCTAGCAAAGCTGCTGTGTGGCTTGGGGAGGCTCATACCTTGGTCACAGTTGTGGCCGTATTTGCCCTGGCTGCAGCTCTCGCAGGCCGTGCCTGCAAAGCCCTCCTCGCACTGGCAGCTGCCGGTGCCATTGATGCCATCCAGGCACACGCCGTTCCCAAAGCAGGCATTCCCGGCTTTTCCTGGGCAGGGCTGGCACTGCTGGCCGAAGAAACCCGCGCAGCACTCCCTGGTCTGCAAACCCAGAAATGCTGTGCTGAGGGTCAGCGTGGCAAGCAGGGTGAATGAGAGATCTGGATTTTTACAAGGGTTTCAGTGATAGGACAAAGGGGAATGGCTTTAAACTGAAAGAGGGTGGCTTTATAGTGGATATTAGGAAGAAATTCTTTATTGTGGTGAGGCACTGGAACAGGTTTCCCAGAGAAGTTATGGGCGGCCCCATGCCTGGAAGCTCAAGGTAAGGTTGTAGAGGGCTTTGAGCAACATGGCCAAGGGGAGGATGTTTGTGCCCATGGCAGGGTAGTTGGAACTACATGACCTTTCAGGTCCCTCCTAACCCTAAACTAGTTTTTGATTCTGTGGTTTTTAGCAGCACATCAGCTCTGCTGATTTGTGACCACACTTCTCAATTTGCCAGGACTCAGACTGCCACCCCAAGTCCTTGGTGGGACCCAGATTCCCTCCACCACCCCAGGGAAAGCTGGACAGAATTTCTAGGGACAAACATAGGGTTACCCTTCCCAGACCTGTGCTCCCTCTGTACCATGTCAGCTCCCAGCCCTCCCTGTGCTGCAGGTGTCATTGTTCTTTAACCTTTCAATCTCTGCTGTGTCCAGAACAAAGACCTATAAATATATGGTCGGGAACTGCCTTGACATGCTCTGTGTGCGTTTAAAGGGAGTTATGAGGAGGATGAAGCTCAGGGAAGGGGGTTCCTGGTTTTTACCACAGTAGAAACAGTGAACTCACAATGATGGTTTTAGCACACTTGGGCTTGCACCCGATCTGGATGGTGTACAGTCTCATGTAGTTTTCTGTGAGGACACAGTATTTCTTCTCCCCTGCCTGAGCAAATTTGAAGAAACAGATGCACTTCTGAGTAATATTTATCAGCTACTTTCAAACGTGTTAAAAAATGGGACATTAACTTTATCCATGTTGTGCACTCATTCACACATTCACGATTAAAATGAAGGAAATACTTTTAGAAATATAAATATATTGGCTAAATAATTTCTAGTGAACATATGATCAATTTAACCCAGTGTCCTGTGGTGTTTTAAAGTTGTCTAAAATTGCCTTTGCTCAGAACTGAATAGATTCTACTCAGAAGTTTTACAAACATTTAAAAAATTTTTTTTCATTTTCTGATCTTTCTAATTATTCTTGGAAAACTGAGTTATGAAGTTGAGAAAAAACAGCTGTAGAAAAGTTATCCTGTAGGCCTGCACGCAATTGAGAAAGATGGTTTGCTGAAGAACGATTTTGATCACAGTATATACTTGTGAAGAGATGGAGACAAGCATCCATCCAGTTGTTCATTGTAAAGTAAATGTTAATGAGTTTGAGTTTTACCCATGCAGATTTAAATTTGGTTTTGCCAGTCAAGTACTTTGATGAGGTGGATAGGACTTGATAGGTTTTGGAATACCATTACAGGCATAATGAATTAAAAAATAATAAATAATAAAGGAAAATATACTTATGCAGTCCCAGTGGAGGGGCTTTCACAGATAAGTTAGATACCAAGAAACTCTAAATATCTGCAGTTCTCATGTGTTGGAGCTGGACATCCAAAGTCTCTGTGATCTCCAAGTCTCCTTGTGACGATAATTTACAGCATATTGCTGGGGTTGGATTGAGTTTCACCTTCTGAACACCTCTGATTTGAAGGGCTCGAAGCTGACTCTAATTCCTTCTGGAGCAGGCATATTCCACACCACATTTAACTCCCTTAATTTTGCATGGTAGAGGTAAACTTTGCAGTTTGAGGAGTCTTTAGTTGTCCCAGTGCATATGAGAAACTGGCCTTGAAAGATAAAACTATCTTTACGTTGCCCTTCTGCTACCTTGATCCCAGGTAGGTTTTTTAAAAAAAATCTCTAAGGGTCAGGGTGGATTGAATCTATTGACTATAAGTAATATATGTTGCAGGCTGAAGTAAATACTATATCTTTTGTTGAGACCGAGGCAATTATATTAAAAACAGGATTGAATGCATCTATAGTCAGTTTTGATATAAAAAACCCAACAATTCTAGCATTAATGAAAAAATACTTACTATTTCTTTTGTTCCTGGGGGACAACTTGATGGTTGTGAACAAATTCTGCACTTCTCCTAAAGCAACACAAATGGGAGGTAGTTAACAGACTGTACTGAGCTGCAGGCAGGTTGTTTCATATAAAAAGCATGATTTCCAGCCATATTTCTAAATCTAGTCCTCGAGGTGCATTTTCAGGATAACCCCCTCTTTGTGAATCACAGAGGCATTTCCAGTTTTTTAAGTGGTTGCACAGGGTGTCCATCTCAGAAGCAGCCAGTTAATTGGGTCTTTATGCTTGCAGAAAGCAGTTAAGTTCCTTATGGGTAAAAATCACTTTTTTTAACCCATGACAGATGGTGAGGGAAGCTGTCCTTCTCAGCAAGGAAGAATATCCCTATGAGCAGCTCTATGGGGACATCCTATGGGAAGCCTTCTCCCAAGGCTCTTGGATATTTTTACTTGCTCTTCTAAAAGGGATGCTTCCCACTTCATAAACAAGTGGTCTGGTTACGAAAGTGTATTAGAATAGTGCGTTACTAATATTATCTGAAAATTAGAGCTCAGAAATTTCTTATTCCTGAGCCACTCTGATTTTATTTGTCAGAATGCCGATTTCAGGACCAAAGCTGTCTTAAGAGATGCCTAAAACTCTGGTAGGAATATCCTTTGTGGAAAATGTGTGCATTCCTTGCTGGGAAGTAGTATCTCAGGTCCTATACATTTGAGCTGTGTTTGGCTACAGGTCTCTCTGAGGAGTCTTCAAGCATCTATACGAACACTTACAATGATCACGGTGTTATTGATATCACATCTGTTCTTCTGGATTTCCAGGACCTTTCCCAGTCCATGAATAATTCCTTTGTCTGTAGCAATATTTGCTTGGCTTATAGGAGCATCGTTTATGTACAGCTGCAAGAGACATGGAATCAGCTGAGGAGCAGCAGAGCTGTTCCATGGCTCTATGGTAACTTCAGCAGCAGGAGGTGGAAGAAAGAGAGAAATGCATAGGGATCACTTCAGGAAAACCAACAAAGTGCTCATATTCCAGCTGCTGCATTTAACTGCTTCACTGCACTGGAGGAAGGCATGGGATGACTTGCAGCCTGCTGAAATTTCTTAGCAATAGGATTTGGCAGAGCAGCTTTTTCCACCAAGAGGTGTAAAGGCGATGAAGAAGGAGCCTAAGGGATGCCAAAAGGTGGGTTTGCTGTGCCTGGGGGATGAGTGGCTTCAAGGAAACCCTCCCAGCAGTTGCTCTTTCAAGAAGGACTTTCATCATCTCAGTGCTACCCCACATTCCCATCGTGCCCTCACCAGCAACAGTCCCACTGCAGGTGCTTTTCAAGGCTCAGCTGTGGGCAGAGAAAAGAGCAGGGCTGAAACTCTGTGGGTGAGGAGCTTTCTGTCTTCCTTTGCTGATGCCTAGAGGGAGTTCTGGGATAGAGAAGGAGGACCAAGTCCCCTTCCTGGCCCTGTCTCTTAATCTTGCTGAGCCTGATTTTTCCATGAGTAGTATGGAAAGGCAATTAGTATTTGTTGCCCAGTGCTTTGAGCTCTTCGGATTGAAAGTGGAGTGAATGCCCAGAAAATAGAATTAATGTATTATAATTGAGGGCAGGTTTCTAGTAGCCCTTGCAAGTCAGATTAATGACTGCTCTGCAATTCAGGCTTGTAGTTGTTAGAGACAAATACATAAAATTCAATTCTAAATGGGAACAGCACAACTGAAATCAAATTCAATCAAAGATACCTTCAAGGGTGACTTTGAATTAAGCAGGTCTGAGGCAGACCTTGCATTTGAGTGACAACTTTCGTGCTGCTGAGTCACAGAAGCTAATGAGGGCTGCACAGTTCCCTTTGACTACATCTCAGTTTAAAGCTGAAGCTGGATTTGTAAAAAGCAGGAAACCTGTTTCTTCCAGCAAGTGCAGACAGCAGTACCTGGCTGTCGTGGAGGAAGAACCCAACCTGGTAGGAGAACCCTAGCATGGTCTCCCTGTGCATGCCATTGTGCAGGTTGTTCTTCAGGAGCTTCTCATCCAGCACAACGTGGTAGCGGATTTGGCCTTCATCCTGCCAACACACAATTACACCCAGAGTCATGTAACAAAGCTTGAAATGTTACTAAGGAAAGTGCTTTCCGAAGGGTTTAAGTCAAAAACTGATTGTCTGAATTTAAAGAGAAACTTCTCCAGTCAGCAGGTTATTTCATATATCCTCCTGTGGAGAGCCTGCATTCCTGTCATAATGAAAATTTTATTGATCGTGGAGGCTGAAAGGCTATTCAGCTCAGAGGACCAAGGTTTGCTTGAGCCTGAAACATCTGTTTCTGTTCATAGGTCTTGCTGATAGATTCAGGGAAAAGTCAGATGACTTTGAGGACCCTGAACTTCACGGTTTCATTTGATATCAAGGGTTGCATATTCATGAATGCTTTTATAATCTTTCCATACCCATTCCTTATTCCTTTGGGAATTCCTGAATAACCTCTAGGGGAATAAACTGTAGGTGAATGTTTAGAGTAACCTTTATATATATATATATATCTATATATATCTATATATCTCTATATCTATATATCTATATCTGTGTAATCTTTAAGGGCATGTTCAGTTGATAAAGACTGAGAGTCATGCCTGTTAATTGAAAAGTTTTCTATGCCTGGTTGGTAGAGTGTATTCATATTTCATGGAAAAGTGATGAAGTTACTCTCTGTACATCAAAATTTTGTGTGGCCTTCCCAAGGCTTCTGCATCTTGTTCGGAGGCAGGAGACTCCCAGAGCTCTCCCTGACTAGGAGGAGGAAGCAGAAGCAAGATGTGTTGAAAAGAGATTGACCAATGTGAGAGAAGCTGGGGCATTTGGAGAGTTTAGGATCTGCCTAGCCAACAGACAGTGCTTGCTGCAACTTTCTTTGCAATAAAAGGTGCTTGTGGGAAATCCTGTTGCTCACTGTCCCCTTGTTCTGAATGTCCATGCTGCTCCTGGTTCTTCTGCTCCTTCAAAAATGTGTGAAAGCACAAAGCAGCTCCAGGATGTGAGATTTGTGATGTTGCCTGGCTGTGCCCACAGAGTGAAAGGGTGGCCTTGACATCTCCTATGGCTGGGCCTATTCCAGAGGTTTGGCAAAGAAACATTTGCAGATGAGAAAGTGGGAATTAAGATAGAGCTAATCTCCATCAGTGTTCAGCCCCATTTCATCTCCTAATTTAGATGAATTGGAGGAAAAGCTAGTGCTGATCCATCTTGATTTTTGTCTTTAATCACCAGTAGAGGTAGGATATCTCACCTCATCAGGGCCAAGAAATGGGGTCTCCTCCCTGTGCCAAACTCTTCCCTCTGCAGCAGAGTGCTCCCAAGTGTTTCACAAAGAGGTTAAGTCTCAGGCAAACTTAACCTTATGGTTGTTTTTTGATTTTTTTTTTTTTGGTCAGATTGCCATGTCAGATGAGGTTGGGAGGATGGAAGAAAGGCTGAAGACACATTGGTGAGTGGTAGAAATGAAAATGATTTGTGTATACACACAAATAATAATAGTCCCAGATTTACTGGGACTGATGTCCTATGCCTCTCTCAAAGTTTGTTATAAATTCTTCTTGTAGTGATGTGAAAATGATGTGTTGAGAAACTAAAATAGTGTTCAAAAGTCATTTGAGCAGATGGAGCTTGATCACTTGTGAATGTGGGACTTTTGCCACGGGTCTGCTGTTGTTGGTAAGTGATTTGGGATGAGTCATTTGAACCCTGTTCTCCTCAGCTTCCTGGTTGTAAATGGAGACCATGCAAGTAGGGATAGACTGTGACAGGGTAAATATTTCTGGAAGAGACAGGGGGAAGAATTAATGCCATTGGGCAAGTCATGGGTGAAGGTTCCTCTGCAAGATGTGTGGCTCTTGATATGTGCAATCTATAAAGCTGTTTCAAATTGCAGAAAATATGAAGAAAGCTTCTAGGATGATGCAGAAAAAGGGTAGCTCATCTTGGGAGGAAACCAACAGGGCTGAGAAGGGAGTTTGAACTTGTAAATATATCAGGGCACAAATGCCAGAGAGAGAGTTGCTGCAGCATTCCTGCAGGAGTGACAAGGCCAGCATCTGGATAGCTTTAAGAGTGTCAGAATATTTCATAGCATTATTAATGATGGGGTATTAGAGATGTCAGGGGAGTGGAATTTGTTCACCTAAAAAACCCATTTTAATGTATTTTCTGGTCACTCCTCTACTGATCATCTTTGCATAAAAAAACCTTTCTCAAAATCCCAAGCAAAAAAAAAAAAAAAAGTTACTGATAAGATGTCTTGGAAATTATCACCATGTTTTTAATCTAGAGGAGGCCAAAAGACAGAACAAATAGCTAGGTTCTTCCAATAACTCAGGAAAATATAGGTGGATTCATCCTATTTCACCTTCTCTGGTGTTACAGACAAAACCTAATTTACTGGATTTCTGGGAAACAAATCTCTTCCTATCTGTGTCCTTCTAACCCATCCACTTGAAACAAAGATGAAATACTGAGCTGTTAGGACAAGCCTTGTGAGCAATACGTACCAGAGTAGCAGATTTCTTATCCTTTAGGTAACTTTCTATGGCATCATTACTTGGGGCAAAGACTGTGTATGTGTTTGCTGCTTCTATTTCATTAGCCAGGTTGTATTGCTGTTGTGAAACACATTAAAAGAAATCAGAACGACCACTGACAGTCTGATACTGGTCCAAAATGCAAACAAAGCAGAGAGCTTCCTCTGTTTTGAAAACATTGTGAGCACGATGTGAAAGCTTACAACAATGTAGCCCCTGAAAATGGAGTAGTCGGGCATTTGCTCCAGGCGGGCCAGCAGCCTCGGCATGACGGCGCTGCGGAGCGGGGTCAGGACCTGCAAAGGAGCAGAAATCCCACATCACCTGCAGGGATCGGATGCAGGACAAAACGCTGTCCTGTGCAAACAGTTCTTTCAGACTGTTAATAGTTTCTGGGCTGTTTGTTTTGTGCTGCTTGTGGTGCAGTGTCGGAGACATATAAAAGTGTAAAGGCTTAGCTTTGAGATATTAGCAAGTAGAAAATGCTTTAAAGTGCCTTAAAACATATAGTAGCTGTGCTAGTGAGTGACTAAGTGTCCTTTTCTCCAGTTTAAAGTTTAAAGATATAGTTATCCATAACTTTGACTAGCTCTTAGACAAAACATAGACATAGCATAATGTAGTTCGTTAGAAGGATGGAACACGATAATCAGAAGGATAGAACACGATAATCACATGCGTAAGTTTTATGTAAAAAAATACACATATTCGTTCTAAGAAAGGATAGGTGCAAAAAATACCACTATAGAACTGTGTTTGCAGCTGATTGGACAATAAGCAAATATAATGCCTTAGAATGCTTAGAGAAACTCAGAATGCAGCAAACAATACCAAAGGATGCTCAGAAGAATGAAGAAGAATGCCCATGAAGAATGCTACCTTTAGATGTTTAAGCTGCTGCTCGTGCTGCTTCTGCCTTATGCTTTTACGAACTGTTATTTTTCACCCTTGTGAGGCTGTTTGTGCTGCCTTGCACTAAACACCCTTTTGCAACGAATTAAGGACTCTTTCATCTCTCTCTCAAACCAAGAAGCCAGAGCAAGAAAAAACATCATACAGTGCAGGAGAGCAAATCCTTATCAATATATTGCATACCTTATCAATAACGTGAATGACCCCGTTTGTGGATGCAATGTCACTGGCCACGAAGTGAGCGCCCTCGAGGGTCAGGTTCTGGAAAAGTGAGAGGAAAGAGGATTTGCGTTCACACTGTGGGGGTGGTGTTTTCCCAGCAGCTCCCACTGTGGATTTCCAGACCTTCCCAAACGCTTGCCTAGGGCTGCACCCCGGCACAGCTCACACCAATCCACACCAGAGGCTGGGTTACCCTCAGGGGCAGGGGATTTGAGGACTCTCTGCTGTTCCCTGTGTGCAGACTGGCAGAGCCCTGGGCTTGCTTGCACTGGAGGGGTTACCTGGGGTAGGTGGACTTGCCCCCACCACACGGTGGGCTGAGCTCAGAGCTGATTCATACCCTCGCAGTTCTGTGCAGCTTTGAAGGACCCTGCTGGTAACTTTTCCTTTGGAGCATGAAGGTGGGGGGAATCTCCACCTCCCTTAGTGGGGATGAAGTGCTTAAACGTGACTTGTGTATTTCCAAGAAATCCTCCTCAGGACATGGAATTTACCTAATAAAAAGGCTGAGGGGAAAGGGCTGTAAATTATTATTTACCAATAAAAACACCCTCAGGTGGTTTAGGACTATCAAATTGCATATGTGGAGACGTGCGTTACCACTGCTTCCTCCTACCTTCCCAATTCCCTAAACTAAGTTATTTGGTTTCCTTGATGCTCTTTGTCTTAATTTAGCTCACACAGGCTGCTCCAGGCAGGGACTGCCCTTCTGCTTGGTTACAAGACTGTCCAGTCTTTGCAGCAGCTACTGGGATGTTAGAAATAAATAATATTGCTGACAAATTTCAGCGATGTAAAGTGGTGGAGAAAAGCTAATGTTTTTCCCAGAGGGCCCAATATAATTGAACTATGCCCTTAATTTTATCTCATGGTCTTTTTTAAAAAAATACATAATGTCTGTGTGGTTTGTAATACAAGAAAGTCAGTGGCAGTGATGGTCAGGGTTTGGTGTATGATACCACAGTGGTTTGCAGGTCATCTCACCCCATTTTCTTTAGACAAGTGTAGGAATTTGCTCTGTAGAGATGTTGGCAGCATGTCAGAGGATGATAAATTCTGGAAATCAGCAAAGCTGTAAGCTCCTGTCAGTACATGATACCTAAAGGAAATTAACTGGATTTCAATGTTTTGTATTTTCTCTCTTTTTTCATTCTCTTATTTCAGATAAACATGCTTAGTGTGTCTAAAACTGTGGTTTTAAGCAAGAATTGCTTCTACAACACCTTGTTGGGCTGTGTTCTGATCTTAGTTCAGCATTTAAACATTTCTGACATAATACAAATAATACCTTTTTTCCAGTGGACTTGCTACAGAGATTTATACCACTGGAACTAGGAGGGGAATTCTATGCCCTTCCTTTAAAATCAAAATACCTCTCTAGCTCTAATGGCTTCAAACCAAACTCTTGTTAAGTATAAAAAGCAGTTAATTAAAAAAGCCCAACCCCCAAACCATTAACGTACTTAAGGAGAGTTGGGATGTTACTTTTTGACATCCAAAAGTCTTTCTCATCTTCATCCATGTTTTCAATTGCTTGTAGAGAAGGCACAAGGACAGTTAGATTTGAGGTGGTGGACAACACTGAGTTTATCTTGGCCTCCTGCATGAAAGTAAAGAGGGTGAAATAATTCATTCTAAGGGTGGTCTATAAATAGTAGCTGGTGACATTTTAAGCAAAGTGGAGTATGTGACGTGCTTTGTGACCAGCCTGGAAAGGAAAAACTATTACACTGAGCAATGACTTGAACAATAGCACTTAGAGCTGTACAAAAATGGTAAACGAGTGTCTATTTTTTACAGAATAGATTGCTAGCATTTAAAGGGCAGAAATTATATTCAGGTCAGAACTGTTTTTTTATTATGATACACATAACTTGACTCCCACAAAAGTTTGCCTGCTTCATAGGTTTTGTATTATGCACTGGAATGTTTAAAAAAACCCCAAATGGTAGCTATACATGGAGGTGATAAGTGCTAGTGGTTACTGATAAATTCAAGTAACTTGCTCTTACAGAGCACTCCATGCTGTTTAATAGACAGAAGGACTATGAACCATGAAATAAGAAACTCCCATGACACAATGTTCCCATTTGGAAGGATACTATTTAACATGGCTGGGATTTTTTTCAAGATGTCCAAGAGTTATCTGTGGCCACTAGCACTGCAGTGGAGCTTTCTGCTGACAGCTCTAATTTTAGATGGGGATTGTGAGATACGTAGTGTGCATGAATTAATTAATCTTCCAAGTTTTTATCTCCCTTAAGGATGGAAAAAGCTTCCACTGGAGAGGATTTTTCCAGTTGTGTGGAATTTTTTCTTTTTGGAGTAAAAAAATGGAATGCTAAGTATTTACATGTGATCTTGCTGGAAATGGGGTTCTCCAGACTTCTCACAGGCTCCACAACTTGTCATTTTTGATACTGCAAACCCTGAGGGACCAACATGAGCTTGGGTTCTATCTTTTTGCAGCTGGTATGCTGCCTGGAAGCTGGCTTGTTTTGGATAGCCCTTTATTACCCATATTGGGTTTTAAGTCAATAAGGGAAATCAGCTCCCTTAAATAGCTGGGAATTTTGTCTCTCTTAAGATCATCTTTCTTTCTAACCATCATCCCTATCACCTTCCAAATATTTAAATATAGAAAGAGCAACAAACTTCCCCTTCTCATCCTTCCTGAGCACCAAGAAAGATATTTGGTTATGAAAAGTTGTAAACATCACATTCTTGCTCAAGTACAAAGTTAAAAGCCCACAGATGGATGTGCCTCCCTAGTTTGCTCATGTTTGTAGTTACTGATGTTTATACCAAGTGATGGTATTTCTCTGGAGTATAGCAGAGATTTCCACATCTGCTTCAACAGATTATACAGAATCTTCCCTCATTTTCTAAAAAGCACACTAAATGCAGGTGAACAGCATTTACTATTGTGCCCTTTTCTTTAAATTCTTTAGTTTCTCTACAATGTCCAGTGCCCCAATCTGAGCTCGGGGCCAGGCAGACAACTGACTTGAATTAGCCATATTGAGCACCCTTAAGAAGCTCCCTGAGGTGTTCCTTACAATTATGTTCTTTAATGATCCCCAAGTCATCTAACTTTGAAAAGCCTTAAAGCAACTAATGTGCTGTGACTTCTGCTTCTGATGCTATTCATTAACACACCACTGTTCTTTTTTGTTCACCATGTATTTGCTTTACACTTCTTACACTTAGGTTTTAAGCTCTGTGTGGGACCAACTGAGTTTGATCTTTATTCATACAGTGCCAATCACAGTGGGGTAGGATCTCTAATGTTACTGCTGCTCCAGTAATAAATGATGGCATGTGAAAATACAAAGTAGATTTTGACTACCAGTGTATCCAGAACTTTGAGGTTTAAAACCTAATTTGGTGTTTCTTCCATAATCTGGAACTAAACAAGTTAAGCTCTTTCCTCACTGAAGATGTTCAGCCTGGAGAAAAGAAGACTCCAGGAACAACTTTGGTGGTGGCCTTTAAGTACTGAAAGGGAGCTTGTGAGAAAGATGGGGGCAGGCACTTTAGCAGGACCTTTTGCGAAAGAATAAGGGATAATGGTTCTAAACTGAAAAAGGGTGGATTAAGATTAGATGTAAGAATTTTTTTTTTTACAATGAGGGTTATGGAGCACTGGAAGAGGTTGCTCAGGGAGGTGGTGGATGACCCATCCCTGGAGACATTCAGGGTCAGGCTGGGCAGGACTCTGAACATCCTGATCTACTTGAAGATGTCCCTGCTTATGGCAGGGAGATGGGACTTGATGGCCTTCAAAAATCCTTTTCTACTCAAACCATTCTGTGATTCTCTTTCCTGCACCTCAGTCAGGCCTGCACAGACTGTGTTTTTCTTGTTTTCTTGCTGTGGCAGCAGCATGTTGACAAGCCATTTTTATTTTCCTGGCACGAGGCACAGTGAAAATGGTGGGGGTAAGGCATTGCCTTCCCTCTCCACTTGTCATTTTACTGAAGGAGAGATACTGGAAGGAGCCATCTGGGGTCATGTTCAGTCTCTGCTCGCACCCTGCTGCTGGTCATCTGGACTACAGTGTGTTTTCATACAAAGCTAGTCCTGGCTTGTGTAGCCCCCTGCCTCAGAAGGCACTCTTGGAAGTAGCTCTGCTGCTTGTGGAGCTTCCTTACTCGCTGAATTTGAGTTCAGAAGTTGCTTTTCAGGCAGAAATAGGGAACCAGATGATCAACCCCTCCACAGTTGGTGGGAAAGGCACCCTAATACCTTTCTAGATCTTCAGCTTTTCCTCTCTGATGGAAATATTGCTGTGAGGTTCCCTTTTCTAAACTCTACAAGGCTCATGTATTTCTGCAAACTTGAACATACTACAGAAAACAACTATGAACTGTACTTACATTAACCCATTGGTTAAAAGCAGCTGCTTCTGCCAGAGTGGATAGCTCCTGATTAAAAAGAAGAGAGATCAGTGAGTTTGTAAGCTATAATTAACTGTAACGAAGTGCTCTTGCCAGTGCTGTAACCCACTGTGCCTGGCTGATGTGATGTGGAGGACGAGGTTTTCAGTGTTTGTGAAAAGGGAGGGCATCAATGTTTTTCTCATACTGATACTTTTTGGTAATGGGAATGGTGAGTTACCAACTCCTGAAAATCAGGCCATGGATTGCTTAGGTGTGCACCTGACCTTGGTACCTATTGTGTACTGACCCCAGGCTAAGCATTAATTTCCTGTGAGTTTAAACTTAATTCTTCTCTTAACTCCATGCAAAATTGATTGAAATGCATGTTGTTTTAGCTGATATTTGTACAGCATTTTACACATCACCTAGCCCTTATTCTGCCACAGTACTTGGAAGAGAGATAGATGACAGTATAAGCAGGGGTGGCAGATAGTGCTGAGAGCCATGTAAGTTTATTGCCAGGAGCTGAGACTGAGGACACTTTCATTTTTCCTGCGTTGTTAAATGCACATTTGTTTCATCAATTGACTTGCTTTGGTTTTATCTGCCTGTGGGTCAGCACAGTTTGTTTCAACATGATAAATTGATCATTTCCACTGAGAGAGACTGCAGGGCAGAACTTAAGAAGAGCTGACTGCTTGGTGCTCCCAGCTGGGAGGTGAGTGCTTAGCACTTCTGCAGGTCTGGACTCTGGGATTGGCATTTTTCAATTTGTTTTCAATTTCAAATTTTCAATTTTTTTGAAGCCAGAAATATGCTCTGCTCCCTTCAGCCCCTTTCCAAGCCATGTTTTTATACACAACAGATCATTTTTGAATCGGGCAAGCCTCTTCCACTGGTCACTCTTTGCAGAGATCACCGGTGGGCATCATATTTGTCTGACTGTTTATAAAGGCTTTTCTGTTCTCTCTGGTTAAGACCCAGTGTAGAGCTGTGCAGCAGGTCCTGTGCCCAGAGGGAGTGACCCCATTACTTACATCTGCAGCATTTCCATAGCATATCCTGCCATCTCCCTCGTAGCCCTCTGGGCACACACACTCCCAGCCACGGGAAGACTCAAACTGACAAGTTGCCTTCAAACCAGAAAGAGAGAATTTGTCAAATACTCAGGAGACCACTCCAAGCAAGGATAGCCTGTGAAGCTTCTTACTAGGACCCATTTATACACAAACATAAACTTAAAAAGGATCTTCCATGGGTGTTCTCACCATCCTATAGCACACATTCCATCAGCCCAGGGCACTGATTTCCTCACCTATACACCATGCACTAAGTCAGTAGGAATCTAAACCCTTGCTCCACCTTTTCTTGTTTCCTCCCTGCATTTTTGGGGCCCTATTCCTTCACTTGACCATGGCAGATCCACCCTCTGCTCCCCAGTGCTTCTCACTTCAGCTCTGTCCCTGTGCCCCACCTGAGGCTGGGACTACAGGGCACAGCAGAACACATGCAGATACTGATAAAGCTGAGAGATGTCTGGTAGAGATGCTTGACTTTGGTAAATATCCCAACAGGATAGTTCATCCGTGTTGTAATTGCTGGTAGAGCATTTATTTATTCCAGGCTCGAGACAATCTTTCTGTACTGGCAGATCTGGGTGCAGCCCTTGCAGTCTGTCCTCAGCTCATGCACCATACTGACGTGGTTCACACAGAGGTTTTGGTGCTTGTAGAACTGCATGAAAAAGTGCTTTCTCAAACAGAAATTGAAGGCTTGAAATGGCAAATAAATTCTATGGTGTGCGCAGGAGGCGAGGTGTGATATGTATCTGAACACTTTGTTCAGGGAATGATTAATTACTTACCAGATGATGGCATTTTCCATTCTGTTCCAGGCACGGGTTTATGGGTGTGCATTCAATTCCATTCCCCTGAAATCCATCCTTACACTCACAGTCATTCTGTCGTTTCAATAAAACACAGCAATTCATTAAAATGATTAAAATAGTGTGCATATTCTAGACATGGTGGATCAGTTACTCTGTGTTTCTGTAGCTTAGCACTGACTTCAGTGGAATGACGCTGACTAATATCTCCAGAAGACCTTTATACCTGACATCTACTAATGTACTTGCTAAAAATGTGTTTGCTGCCAGAGCATCACCACATAGAAAGGAGAGGGAGCACTGAGATTGGAATTTAAGGAGACTGTTCGGGGTAGAGAGCACCATGTAGAAATAACATTGTGGCTGTGAGGGAGAGGAGGCTTTAGGGAAGAAAACGAGGTAGGAAGCCCAAGTTCTGGCAGAGCAAAATAACTGAAGATGTGCACTGAAGGTGACACGGAATGTGAGGACCTACCTGACCCGGCCCAACGTATATGCAGGTGGCATTCTCGTGGCACCACGCCCTGGTGGGCAGCAGGCAGCTGTTGATGGCTGAGCAGTCCCTTCCATCGCCTGTCCATCCTGCCTGGCAAACACACCTGTGCTCCCCTGGGCCTGTCTGAATGCACTCAGCCTGGGGGAGATGCAGAGGCAGCCAGTCAGGACTCCTGGGGGACATCTGGCTTTAGCCATAAGGCTTGTCTAGGCTCTGTAGTGGTATATGGGGAAGGAGCCTGGATCTCCAGTGAAAACTCTGACTCTTCTGCAAAAGCTTCTGGCCAAACCTTCCTCTCTGCTTACCTTTCTGTGGGAAAACCCTGTACTTACATTGATATTGCAGCCACCAGGGTTTAAAGCAGCACAAGGATCAACTTTGCTGCAGCTCAAGCCATCTCCCTCATAGCCAGGTTTGCAAACACAGCTACAGAGACAAGGGGAGGAAGGAGGCGTTACACGTGACAGGACAGCTCTAAAGCAAAGTTATGGTTTTCCACTGCAATATGCTATTTATAGGCAGCTTAAAATCAGTAACTGTGGATTCATGATGCAAGTAGCTCAAGCATGTACATTGTTTTGTTTCCAAAATATTGACTGGGTTAATTGAGTCAAATCAGGGATCCATTCTCTGTGTACAAGATGGAAAGTGAAATTAATTCTGAGCTGATGCTATCATTGTCAGGTTGAGCTAACAGATCTAAATTATTTATGGGCTGGCTGTGCTCTCTTTCAGTGACACAAAAGATGGCTCTCTCCCTGAAATGCGTGCAAAACAATGAGCCCCCCTGGGTCCCCCCCCCGCCCCAGGATTAACCTATATTGGAGGGAATTACTTAAGCACTCAGGTTCTGCAGCATCCCCTATCGTGGTTTGTCGTGACTCATTATGGGTACACTGCGGCAAGAGGCAAAACTTGCTGTGTTTGAAGGTGAGCTTGAGGCAAGTGCAAGGCAGCTGAAGCAGTAACAGAGTTTTGTGGCCAGTCCTGTGCTGAAGGCTATGGTGCTGTGGCATACAAAACTTACCCGAGCTGACCAGAGTGAGATATCTGTCCCCAAACTGTTGAGAATTTTTCTTTTTCAGCAAGGCTTAAACTCCTAAATCACTAAGGGATGGTTAGAAATAAGAGCTTCCTGAAAGCCTCTGTATATGTTGGTAGGAAGGGAGGCTTTTAATCAGGGATCAGATCTGTATGCTACTATCTTTCAGCATTAAATAGATAAGGTACAGGGTATTGAGAACCCTTAATTATTATCTTGCAACCTTCATGGCTGATGTGGTGCATGATTATGCTTATTTGCTGCATAGCAGGATTGCAGGGGCTGCTGTTTTTGTCCTGCTGCCAGGGACTGTTTTGGTCAGGCAAATGGGAAAGAGCTGCAGTGTAGTGAATATTAATTTGATGCAAGTTACTGCCTTACCTCACTGTGCCATCGCTAAGCTGACAGTCTGCATGTGCATGGCAGAGCTGCAGGGAGGGCTCACAGGGAACAACCTGCTTCTCACAGAGCATCCCTGTGTATCCAGTGCTGCAGGATCCAGGAAGACAGGTCCCATCGCTGTCTATTCGGTTATCACACTTCCCATAAATGCAGAGGCACTCTACCAGAGATAAATTACAATGTGCAATTCCGTAGTGGAAAAAGACATTTATCCTTATACAGCATTTCCTATGAATCTGCTCTTCCTATTTTGTTTTTTTCAAGAATCTAAACTTTTGTATTTTCTAATCTCACTTTGATGGGGGACTTGTTTGTTAACCATAGACATGTCTTTTCAGGGTGTGTTTTATGGGTAAATATTTAAAACCTGTGGTATTTTTACACTGCTCTTATCAATGAATTTTAAAGTGCTTCAGAGAAGTGGGAACAAAATGCTTTGTCCCAGATTATTGAAGTTATTCATTGCATGACTTTTGCTGTGCTTTCAGTGACAGGGTAAACCTTTAAACATTGAGCCCACAAATCCTACAGATTGCACAGTACACAGAGCATCAGCACAGACCTACCAGCACTTTGCTGGGCCTGGGTGGATTAGTGCTGCTGGAGACATGGCAATGTGCCCAAAGGACACAGCAGGAAAGCTTTGTGCATTCCAAAGAAGTGCCAGTGGTAACTAGCAAAGCAAACACTTAATACTTTGGTGGAGTTTAGGAACTACCACCATTCCTTACGGAATTTGTCTCAGCTTTTGTCCATGTACCTCTGAAACTTCAAGTGAGTTGTTCTTTGTGAATAGCAGGCTGTTTTATAATAAAAAAGTCTAAAGATGATTTTGTAGATGAGGAATGTATGTATGTTTAATGTTGTATATGCTGTAGACTCTCAAAGGTATTATGGTTTGGCTCAGCAAGATTAAATCTGTCAGTGCAGAACTATAAACTATAAAATAGATCAGAAATTATTCAGTAAGGATAGTTAAGTGGCCTGAACACGACTTGTTTATAATCTAGTTGTTCTTAGGTTACATATGTTTGTCATTGCAGGCACAATCTGTTCAGTTGTGGGCAATAGCAGATGGGAACAGAATAGCAAAGACTTCTTTTTCAATTACTTATGTGAGGGAGACAGAAATCAAAAGAACAATAAATTAGTACAAAACAAGCTGTGCCCCTTGCAAAAAGTAATTTAGACTATTTACACTGACCCCAGCCTTATGATGCATCCCTTTGAAATAAGAAATGAAAATACCCCAGGAACATCTTGGTCATCCTCCACAGGGACTGTTTAGCAACCAGTTAACTCCTTCCTGAACATTACTAGGGTCCAAATGATATAGCCCGTGCTCTTGTGCTGAGGCTGTACAGCTGCACTTACCTTTGTCACACTGAGGTCCGTATTTGCCAGGGTCTGAGCAAAACTGGCAGCTCGAGCCTTGAAATGCCTCAGAGCAAACACAAGTGCCATTTCCATCCAGGCCATCCATACACTGTGATTTGGAAGGGAGGGGGTTGTTATGTATGAATCCAAACAAGCCTTTACCCTAGAAAACAGACTGTATGCCTGTCCATATTTTGTGATGCTGACAGACTCTCAGGAAGAACCCCAGCTTTGCTGGAAAAGGTGTTTCAGAGCAAAAACTTTCCTTATGCTTTTTATTTGCTGCTATATATCCTACCTTTCTTTGCAGTTTTTATTTGAGAATAGTGAACTGGATCATTACTCTGTGCTATGCAAATTAAAAGCATGAGAATGGGCCACTCAGCCTTGCCTGTGTGTTGGAACCCTAGAAATCTGCAATTTGGACATCTGAGAGGTGACAGATCCATCTTCCCTCCTACCTATAACTGAACCTGAAATTCATGGCCATTTCAGGACAGAGATGAAGGGGGTAGCTCTTGTGGAGCCCAACATTCCTGTTGTGCAGAGTTGCTCCAGGAACTTGTGGGACACAGCTCATCCTTCCCCCACTGGAGTGCAGGGTGCTGCTGGATGCTGTGCTTACCTGCCCATTTCCTGAGCAGGGTTTGGAGAAACCTCCTGGACACGGTCTGCAGTCAGGGCCAAAGAAGCCTTTGCAACACTTTGGTTCCTGCAAAATAAAGAAAATATCCTCTTTTGCAGTGCTTTAGGGCAGAGGCAGTGCACAAAGACCAAATCTTTATTGTGTTTTGGCGCTCTGGGAAAGGCCTGTGGGGATAACTGTCTCTGAAAAGCTTCATGTTGAACCAGAACCAGCTCTGTAATGGCCTCGTTCGAAACCAGGAGGGGCGTTGACAGTTCAAGAGGGGGATGCACAGACCACCAGATGTTGCCCTTGTTCTTGTCAGACTCAGTGTCAGAAATCCCCATACTGTCCCCACCTAGGAACATTCCAGTGCGTAGCTGCCCATATTGTGTGCACTCTCATGTTTGCCAGTGGGAGTGCAGTGCAATTAGGATGCAGGCAGTCTCCTTGGCATCTGAGGTCAGGAACCTGAAGATGTTTCACCCCAGGGAGCTGCTGTGACAGCCAGATATGCTGCTTTGCTCGTCCTCCTTCCCCTCTGCACCAGGGTGGGATTTAGCCACCATGGAGCTCTAAATGGTCTTTTCAGTTGCATCTGTTGTATTATTTGTGAAATGGCTTATTTATCTGTTTATTCATAAAGAGAAAGTGTACTAGACAAGGCTCACTTACATGTATGATTCAAGGGAAGTAGGAATTAGCAAAAGGCTTACAAAGCTTACAGAGTTTTTAGACTTATCTGCCTGTTGCTAAGTGGTGCTCATGAAGTGCAGAAACCTATTGAGGAGCCCCAGAAGGGTGTAATTACTTTTCAGGGGCTAATGACTTCTGCAAGAACTAGACTTGCCAAGCAGTAGTTGGGCGTTGCTCTCATCAGTATTTCCCACCCATTGTTATCCAATATTATGGGAAGTCCTGGGACAGGAGTGGCTGGGACCAGGAGGGGATGAGTTGTCCTGTTCTTCGTGGGTGAAGCTGTATGGGAAGATGAATACACAGGGGCTTGGAGCTTTATGTGAAACTCCTGCATGGCACAGTGTGAGGGTGCTGTTGTCAATAACATATGACAGCTAATCTGGATTTTTCCTGATATTTAGCTCTGGGATGTATACTAGTTCCTTTCAGCCTGCTGAAGAAGTCTATGGAAGCTACATGGACAAACATCTCTCAACGCCAAAAGGAAAATTCACCATGTATAGGACAATACTTTGGAAAACTTTTATGTATGTTTCACCTCAAGGAGCTGTAATTCCATGCCTTTGCTCTTACATTGCAGGCTCTAGCACAGCCGATTTTTTGAAAGCTTGGGTGTTTAATAATGCACCTCTGTTTTGGGAAAGGCTGGAACATGCACAAAAGGGGAGCATTAGTATTTCTTAGCTATGCAGAGTTCTGTGAGACAGTCTTAATATCACAGCATAATTTACCTGGAAACAGAAAGCACCTTGCTGTTATTGCATTTTAAAATTTTATTAAACTATGTATTTTTCACAATATGAACTTTCTTTTCATTGTTTCTGACTACTGATTTACAAGGCTACTATCAGTGAATATTTATAAAATGGGGAATAAAATTCCCATGGTAGCTAGACTTGAATTTTGTATGTGGAGAAATATGAGGCTAAATTTGCATCTCTTAGATACACAGCAGATGGGAGATCTTCAATCCTTCCTGAACCTGTGTCTGCAGACTGTTACTTCAGGGAGGATGCTTAATCAAAAGGAAACTTTTAACAGATGTGAGGTCTATTTAAAACATAGACAGTTTATTAACTCTCAAAGCATCATCATAGTGATTCTCATTCCTCCCATCTCTCCTCTGCTGAAATAGAACTTACTTGACCTGAGAAACAAGTAAGAACTTCTATGAAGTATACAGGGAATTTCACAACAGCAAAAAAAAAAATGCTGAAATTACCAGATGATTCTGTCATTGCCAAAAAGAAAGTACCATCTCTATTTGTATTTTTATGCAGTCTCCTGTATTCATATCTGGTTCTTTTGCTCACTATATTGGGAGAGCAGTAACCAAAATGTGGGCATGCCTTCCCCCTGTGCCTTTTGTACAACTGGTGAGTTTGACAGGAAATGTCACTGAGGATGGGCTGTGCATCCCGGGGACAGGGAGCCAATCGTGACCAGCAACCTGCACACACACCCTAGATGGAAACAATAGGGATAGCAACTTGGAAATGCATTATACCAACTGCTGACATGCATACTTATGGATGGTATACCCTGTAAGTTTTAAGTACATCTGTTCTATGTCTTCTGAGTGTTACAGCATGAAATCTGTAACCAAAGGGCAGCACAAGGATTATGTGTGCTGACTCTGATTTTTGCAGAATGGTTGTTCATTTCAACCTTCCCCTTTCTTTCCACATTTTTCCTTCCCTCATTCCCTTCTTTTAACAAACATGAAGCTTCCTCAACAGAAGAAAACAAGGGCATGAATGCACTGATGTCCTCTACTCAACTCAGTATAACTAATATTGTCTGAGAGTTTAGTGAAGGCTACACACTTAACATCTATGAGAGTATTTTATTTCTTCCTGGAAAATCACAGGTTGGTTGAGTGTTGAATGTAGGCACTGTGAACAGAAATTTGTCTTGTGTATAGGTGGCAAAGAGAAAAATAGTCTTTGCTTCCACATCGTAGATCCAGTACTCCATTATGATCCGGTGGATTTTTTTTTTTATCTTCACCCTTTAGTTGCTTTTCCTGACTAGTGAATTTATCACCATGTGGTGGTGACAGAGGTTGGCAATTACATTACTCAGGAGATATAAACTCCATTGGCAGTTTTAAAGGTGCATTCTCTGCAAGCTCAACATGCAATAACTTCAGAGAGGTTGAACTTTTCAGAGTGTGGATATGGAGTTTGTCAAAGCTATGGTCCTTGTGACTACCAATGTCTTGTTTTTCCATCAAGTTAGCATAAATCCTAGAGCCAGTATCTGATGTGTTACGTGAATGTGTTTTGTAGTAATTGGACAGGAGACCACAAACCTGAAACATGGCATTTCTCCCACAGATGTATCCCTGGAGCTCTGGGGAAAGAATTGGGTACTGGTTTGGATTTAGTAGTCCCTCATGTTGTACAGGACTTAAATGAATAAAGGACTAGACTTACAAAAGCATTTGTGCAGCAAATAGCTGAGGTACAAATACCACTACAACGTTTTCAAAGTCTGTGGGTCAGATGTATTTTGGCAAATATATTTGGACATTATAAAAGCTCTTTTATAAGCTATGTAGTCATGTCTGAAACTGACCTAGGGTCTTGTCTTTGTGTTTCTGAAAATCTTTGTAAGTGTGCCTTTCCCCATTCAGAACTTAAAAATCTGGCTGATTGTTGTGGGTAATGTTTCCCTCTGCTGGTGTTGCTCTCCTTGCTCCTCAGTGCCACGTGGTGTCACCTACTCAGTCCCTTTCTCCCCCTGGAATGGTCCCAGCTGTTGGTGTGCACCTGGTCCCTCCTTTCCTCAGAATGGGAGTCTGATCTCTCTCTTCTGCCATGCCCCAACAGAGAACAGACTACAGTGTCTGCACCTCCAGGCAAGGTCGGATCTGCCTGTTTCAGCAGTAGATTGATACACTGCCTTTACACTGAAGTAATTGGAGCACAGAAATCTATTCCCATCAAATCTGCCACAGGGATGATGATCTCTGAGAGAAGGTGGAGCAGGGAGCTGGGGTCAGCTGCTCCTTCAGTGCTCTGAGCACCACTTGTCAGAGATCATCAGAACTGGACGTGCTCCACACATCAGGCAGGTACTGAGGACATGCTGTCCTTTCTTGTGACATTAAGAATAAGCCCTGCTGTCCTTCAGTTAGGCTCAGGTGCAGCTTTCAGCATTTGGGTGTGGTTATATGTGTAAGTGTGCATTAGCCTGAAGGTTTCACCTTTAGGGATGCAAAGTTCTTGTTAAGTGTGTAGACCTGCCAGTTCCTACAAGGTTTGTGTCTTTTAACTCTTTAAATACAAATAATATTTTTTAGGTGGTGTTACTCCTGTTTTCTGAGAGTGATGGAAATGCTTGGTGAAGAGTAAGAACTGCAAAAGCCATTGGTCCTTTGTGTTCTCCTGGCTAGCAGTGCTCTGCTTAAATCTTGGAATATATAACTGTATTTTTAACTATGCATGAAACTTTCAAGGCTGACAGAAGTGCCTAACTTAATTTTGGGATATAATTTTTGTGACTGACAGTGTTTGTTTTGTCTTTAAATAATTTCTTGTCTGTTGCTTTAAGATAGATTGATGTTGGACATAACTTTTAGGTAGGTTTTTGGTAAGGAATTCAGATTATTGGGGAGTTCAGGGTGTGGATTGCTTTTTGCATCAGAGATTGCTGCTTGGAGCTCTGCCTGGGTTATGATTACATTGCACATACAGCACTGTGTAGTTACTGCCAGAGGCAACAGATCTTTACTACCAGTGTTTTCTTCATTATATTTTGATGCTGTCCAGCTCAGCTGGGAGCCTCTTTCCAGGCTGTGGTTCTGGACTGTTGTAAGCTAAGACATTAAATGTTTTCCTTTTGTACTGGAAGAGTTACTGGCCCTGCTTTGTGCTTGAGCAAGGTCCAGAGGCAGCTCACTGGAGCTGTGCTTACCCCAAGCAAAAAGTTTGGTCTGACACTCAGCCCTCTTACCAGAAATAGCATCTGAATGTTACCAAGTAAAGGCCTGTACTGTGTTACCTAAGTGAGCAAGGTTTGACAAAATCCACCCTTTTAAATAGGAACAGTTTTGTTTCTGGAGGAAAGCAAGGCTAGGGGAAATTGTGGCAGCGGAAAGTAACATATTTCTAATATACAAATAAAAAATTATTATGTTCATATTTTAACTTGCTGTTTCCTTTCCCTGCATGTTTAGTAGAAATGAAAATATTGATCTGGAGTAATTTTCCCTTAGAACATGACACTTGTACATTCCCATGTACTTGTATGCACAGACAGCATTCAGGAACTGGAGGAAAGAGTTGAACTGGAGAGACAACATATTTCAAAGGGTTAATGCAAAAACTAGATTTTTAAAAATGGTATAGGAGGTGTTCATATGAGTTCCTTGTTTGCAGTACTGCTAGGCTGGTGGCCATCGATGTATTAATTTCCAAAAATACCTCTTTCAAACAGATGACATCAGAGAAAGTTAGTAAAGAGGAAGCTGGAATGCCTTGTATGGATGTGTTGGAGGTACAGATTAAACGTGATTTTCTCACCTTTGTGACTTGACTTCTTGTTTCATCACACCGATGTGGTAGGATTGGAACAATGGTGGGTGGGATGAGAACACCCTCAAGGGTATAAATGCGACCATTTTTTGCAACAATATCTGTTTCTTCCATTTTTTCTCCACTCACCAAGACTTGTCCCTATGAAACAATAAATTATTATTAATAATAAACTCTTTATAGCACCTCCATTTCTGATGATTTAATTTTAAATTTTTAAAATTACTTTGTAGTCATACTTCTTTTGAATTGGCTAATTTTTATTATGCTTATTTATACAAGAAGAACACATATATTGTGTATTTTATTGAATCTTGGTCTTCAACAGAGGTATCTAAAGTTTTTCTATGCATCTGCACTGTTAGCCTGTGTAATTGGTGAATAGCAGACTGGCCAAAAAGAGAAGAATACTGATGGTTTTAGGTACTGATTTCTGTGGGTTTAAATGTTCCTTGGTGTTCTCTCTGACAGAGGATGGGGAAAGTGGCGCCCTGGCTTTCCCAGAGAAAATCTGGGTTCTATCCAAATTCACAGGAGAGAGAAAAAAAGTATTCTTTCAGCATTTACTCCTGCAGCTGCTCTGCCCTTACATGAATTTTTATAGGTACATCTCTACTCCAGAACAGAAGGAAGCTAACCTAACGGATCGGTTTGGTTTTGCACAAGTACTGACACATTAACACTTCTAAAAATGTGTTCACTGGGTACGTCAGGATCAGAGCCTATGATATTAAAGAGAAAAAAGGAATATTTTTAGGTTCACTGATAAGTGTTTAAAATGACTAAAATATATACAGAATGAATTTTAAACAGACTTTTGTTTTCAGTTAGGCAGAGCATAAATGAGAATCATTCCTGGACTGTGGATAATCATAAGGACAAAACCCCTGTAGGCTGTCCTTGTATACCAATCATTTGCTTTGCATCCTTTATAATACTAATGTTAAAGTATGTGGGAATGGGAAGTTGAAAATTCCTGCCTTGTTATAGCAAGAAATTCCTCTGCTAATGCCTTCCCTTGTTGCCTTTTTTATTCCCCCTGCCTGCAAAGTTGTCTCGATCAGAGTGAGCTTCTCACAGGTGAGAGCTGTGACTTACAGTGCTGGTCCTGTTGAAGTGGATGAACTGCTTTGCCATGGTCCTGATGTGCTCTATTGAGACAAGGCTGGCAACCTCTAGCTGAAATGAGTATAAATTGGTTGAGAGAAGTGTTAATATCATTACTCCAAATCCAGACAGATTTCACAAGAAAGACTTTCTCTGGGGTGAGAGAATTATTATCAATGTGGTCAGCCTCACATCGACCAGCTTGCGTAACAAAATTAGTGTCATTAAATCTTGACTGAGCTTGCTGGTTCCTGCATGTGAGGACCTTATTGCTCAAAAGAATATTAATTTTTCTTGCAATGATAACAACCGGTCTAATTAAAGTTAATATTTGTCTTTACAAATAGCCCTGTTCTCATCCATAGACCACTGTGGAAGTTGTGTTGTTGGTACATATGAATGTTATGCCTCTGTTCTCTCTGATCCCACCCTGTGCTGGAAGTGACCACCTCAGATACTGTAAGAGGGCCTTTCACTAAGGATACAGTCACTTCTCTCCTTCTTTCCCCACATCAGTGACTGTGGTGGGGATGAACTTCCCCCCGGGAAAAATAGGGGACTTGCTTAGAGGATGAAAAAAGCAGCTCTTTCCAAAAAACAGAAGACTGATTTTAGCAGAATAGGCTGAGAGAGAGCTTGACTTCAATGGCAGTAAGTCCTTTTCCTGCTACTCGTGCCTGCAGTCCTGACCATACCCCCTGACAGCGGTTCTTGCTCTCACACTCCGGGCTGGCACAGCAGCTGCACTCACCTCAGTGTTGGAGACAATGTGGTATCGGACCAGCTCCAGCAGCTTCCAGGAACCCTGCCAGTGCAGAAAAGAGGCTGTTTTAGCCCAAAATGAGCCTCACAAACCCAGCCTGGCTTGTTGAGTGGACATGGAGATGAGAACAGCATCACTGGCTGGGGAACCAGAAACCTCTGGGTCAGTGGTGGTGCTCAGCTTGTGGCAGGCACCCTGGCATTGCATGCCCTCACCCCTACACCACGTTTTATTTTGATATGGGCCTTCCATGACATGCATGTGTGCTAGGACAGGCAGGAGGTGTCCAGGGGACAGGACACCAATATTTACCTTCTGGGACCCCACCAGCAGTGACTCCCATCCAATGGCAAGCGCTCCCCTTAACCACCAAGGGTGATGCCTTTCAGGAGAGGTTTTGTGGCAGTGCCATGCAGCTGTCCAGGCTGTGATGTCTGGGCAAAAGCAGAGGGTTGGGGGCCTGATGTGGAAGAACATCATCCCTACATGTGATGGGAGATCCCAAATCCTCTTCCTCTCTAGGTGGTGTCTTGATCTTTAAATGCTAGACATGGCTTTCAACCTTGATCATAGCAGATAATTTAGATGAACACTGGACAATGCATGTATGCATCTCCTGTCTACCTGCTGTCTGAGAAAGACTTGCCTTATAGAAGGGGACTGTACCTCTGCAGAAAGCAGATAATCCAGAACCTCAGCTTTCATGTTGCTCAGAGCCTTGTTACTTGGAACAAAAACCGTGTAAGGCTGGTTGTCCTGCTGTAAGTCCATTCCTAGGCCGGTTTTCTGTTTTGGTTTAAAAATAAAAGTGAAATTGCATACTAATATTGAAGAACATCTGAAAGTAGCTTCATGTAATTGCTCTTCTGGACCCTTACCTCTATCAAAGATGTAAATTGGCTGTATCTTCCATTGGCTTGAAGTACTGACATTATAGTTTTCTGAAATAGGATAAAAGTAAGATTTGTTTTATTTGGGAACATGAAAGGAATGTCAGTTTTTTTTAGACATTTATCGAATTACTGTGTGAATGTCAGTTGTTACAGGTTGCATACATTTCATTTGGGGGGCTGATAGTGCTTGGAAATGACTGAGATGGCACTTTTGTCCTGGTGCTATGCTGGCTTACAGTTAGATTTTATCATTGTCCTGAAATTCCTATAGTCACAGGAAACACAAGCTGTGTGTGTATAGGGAAAGGTTTTTTATCTCTTTATCCCCACTGAGAAAAGGTAGAGGAGTAAAATATTTGAAAAATGCAACATAAAGAAGAGAACTTTTAAGCAAGCATGATAAGCAGGGCACCAAAAACCGCAAAGCATTCAAAATCACCGCTTTTTTTTTTTTTGGATTAGCCTTTTGGGAGGAGGAATTGCAACTTTCATTACAAGTCTTTCCTGGTGTCTGTCCAGATGTCCCTCCTTTTAATATATGATTCTGGCATTCAGTGAAATTCACTGATCATGACTGCCAGTTTTCCAAGGAACCACTCAGATGCAGTGGGAACATCCAAACTCTCCATGGACCAGCTTGGCAGAAGGGTGAATGTCTGTTATCTGTGGAAACTCACTTTGAATATTGCTTCTGTGAGCTGATGTGCAGTGGCTCAGTAGAGTCTGTTTAGTTTCTGCCAGTCATCCTCCTTCACATTCACTTATTCACTTAATGTGAAATTCTTTTAAGAGAAAGTTTGACATTGCATGTATATAACTTATGGCTTACCTCTTTGCTGCTCTCAAATATTGGCTCCACATTGTCCATGGCTTTGTCAATAATGTGCACAACTCCATTGGAAGCAATAATATTTCCCTGCAGAATTTTTCCTTTCCCCCTTCCTCCTTGGATTCTAATTCTTAATTGATTATCCTGAAAGAAGCCAAGAATTCTTAAGATAGTGAATTCTTTATTAAGAAATGACAGCAGAGCCAGTACACAGCTTGAATGTAGTCTGAGATCCCCTCTTGTTGCCAACACCTGAGAAATTTAAATCTGGGGAGGCCAAAGATTGCTTCCAATGCTTATCAAGGGAATGGAAAGAATTTCTTTGGATCAGGACCATTCTTTTGTTCTTTTGTTTCAGGACAGAAAAATTCAGAAGTGAAACAGAGACAGGCCCTGTGGGGAATTCAGTGTACTTGAAAGTGATCTGATGACTGCTAGTAATGAAAATCTGCCAGGAAATGATTTAAAATATTGTTGTACTGAAAAGGTCAGCTCCTATAATCTTACAGGCCTACAACCCATTTCCTTATATTCTGTGTATATTCAAAACAACAAAATGTTGCTGATTCTGCACTGTACTGAAGCCTTCAGGAAACAAACAGGTCTCAGACAGCAATGATATTTTCCTGTTACAGATAGAGTGTGTACTCACTGAACATACAGAATAGATATTTCTTCTCAGATGCTACTGATCTACTGCAAAACATGAGAAGTATTTGATCTCAGCCTCCACATAGGCCCAATCCATTCAGAGACACATAATGGACCAAGAACAATAATTCCAGATTATAAAATCTAGTTTATCATCCATAAAGAACAAGTTTCTTTAACTGTGGGATCAGACTGCCCTGATGTTTACTGATGTTGGATAATCTGGGCTAATGATGAACTTTGCTATGTAATTTTCATGGTTGATTGCCATGTGTTCTATCTCTGCTGAAGACTTCCATTTGCTGCATCATTCCAAGACTGTTGATGCACAGTTGGAGGTGGGATATGCAGCTCAGTCAGTGTTTGCTCCATGTGAGCAGAATTCACAGGTTTCCAGCATAAACTCTGGGCTTCTTTCTTCCCCTGCCACCTCTCACTTCACCTGGGCTCTCTTAATGCCACTCCCCTGCCCCCCAGCTCTGTTGGTCATACCTGCAGATTTAAGATAATTTAGCAAACATTTTAGACCAGCCTGTGTTATTCTGCCAAATCACTCAATGCTGATACATGTCTAAAATTAATTTTTTTTGCTGGTTTTAGCAGGAATTTTGATGCCAAGTTTTACTTGAAATCTTTGTAATGCATGGCCACAGCTGTGGTTTTTCATGGTCCGACAGTTATCTTCACCCTGATGTCTCCCTGCAGAAAGAGCTTTCCTACTCCTTGTGGAGGGAATGGAGAGCACTCTTCTTGCCATAGGAGGCTGAAAGGCCACTTACCTTTTCTCCCTTTGACATCTCTCCTGACTTGCCAGTCAAAGTATATATTACATTAGCATTATTCAAGCTACTGGTGTTCAGTTGACCTGCAATAATATGAAGCTTAACGAAGTACTGGGCTTTCTGTTTATTTTTCAGAAGATCCTTTATCTGGAAAAGCAGAGGATCAGAGATTTATTTCAATGCAGGCTTCACCTAAAAAAAAAAGTCATGGTGAATGTTTTTTTGTTCTCCTCAGCTCAGTTGCATTCTGAAATTACAAGTTTTCCTCTGAAGTGAGGTGATGGAGTCTGAAGAGAGTGGAGACCTCTCTTGGTTTCAGTTCAGCTTACTTTGTACCCTTGTGTCCCTGCATGAGCAGTAGGTGCCTCCAGAACTGTCCTGATGTCAGTGGAAGGTGCTACGTACATGTCAGTCTCTTCTATTTATTTTTTTTTTCACTATAGCCATTTTTAAAAATTCCCCTTATGTAAAAGGTGACCTTCAGGCCTCACTGCTGACAGTTCAGATCTTAGCTCAATTTCTGTCTCAATTGAGTGAAAAGACTTTGAGCATAGTCATGTAAGACAGTCCAAAACTTACTTGAGGTGTGACAGTGTTCTACCCTAACTTACCAAATTATTTTGTTTTTCTTTCAAGTGGGAAAAATGCAGTCTGTGGCCCTTAGACTTGAACGTGACCAGAAGTATACTACAGCAAATTATCTGTATGTGCCGAATCAAAACATAACACAGATGAGATTTCTGCAGAAGCCAAAGCCCCCCTGATGTGAAACCTTTTCACTTGTTTACTTACATTTGTACCTTTGAGTCCCTTGTTTGTTGGTACAAGCACAGTAAATGGTCCCAGAGTGCTCAGCTGCCATTCATAGGTATTTTCTTAGGAGAAGAGGGAATAAAAAAGTTTAAATACTTATTGAAAAGCTCATTGGAAAAAGGGACTGTGCAAAGCTGTGAGGGAAGAATAAGCAATAAGAGTATCTGATTATTAAATATTAATTTAAGATTCTAAAGTTCAAGTCATTAAAAGATGAGAGAGGAGATATTAAATCCAGATGCTGCTGCATATTTGACAAAAAATGAGGGAAAAGATTCAGAATGCTTCTGGCAGCTGGGATTCTGCAGCATCCAGGCTAGAGCAAGGACACAAAACCAGCAATTTCGTTGGAGATGTGTTCTTACAGGAAGACAGCCTTCTGCTTTAAATCAATTCAGTCTCCATGGGGTGAGAAGTATGCTGCCGATAACCTGCTGGTACTGCAAATATCAGCAAACATGTAACTGGTAATCAAAACTGATGCACTGAAAGTTAATTAGAATTAATTTACTACCCAGAGGCTATTTCTGTATCCAAGACAGCAGCAAGAGAGACCACTGGTTCTTCAGCTGAAGACATTAAATATTTATAATATTCAGCTCTTTTTCTAGAGGTATAAAATCACAACTGAAAAAATCTTTACAGTTGTTACAAGTGTATTGTACAGAGAATGTATCTCAAAATTAGTATGCTGTCTTGCAAAACATCTATAAATTCTCAGATTTTGAAGAAGATCAGCGTCGAGTGAACATATTGTAAGACAACCTGTGTGGTTAATGCATCTTTGTGGCTTCTGGCTAGTAAATCATATGGCACATTTATGTCCAAAACTTAACCAAAGAACATAAAATCTGGGTTGTTGGTAACTCAGCATGCTGGGCACTTTTCAGCCGTGTGAGGAGAAATGCACAAACTGCAACTGAACTCTCAATGCTGAGGCAATGGATATTGATCTTCACTGCTGAATATGAAAGTCGCTGCCAAGATTTGTCCTTGGCCAGCTGTGAGAGATTCTTATTCTGTTCTGTTCAGGAATTCACGATCTTTATTTTAATTGCTGAGCTTTATGGGGCTGAGCAAATTATATTAAACAGAAGAATTTTTTCCCCCTAGATTTACAAGTTTAACTCAAGGATCCAACTCAATTCTAGTAGTGTTTGTTCATAGCTCAAATTTTTGGCCATAGAGAAGATGGTGAAGGCAGTTAGGTTGCTCAGTTCACAAGGTAACTGGGAATGTCAGTGTTTTTGGTGGACTAATGTGTGCCATTCTGGACCAAATCTCATTTGTCCAAAGCAGAAGGGGCAGGAAGAAGAAGTGGGGTAATCCCACTTATTACACTGTGGGGTGAAATCCACTGGTGATATCAAATGATGTGTGAGGGGTTGTGGAAACATGTTCAGCACCTCTGCCTGGAAGTCCTTGCAGACTGCATTCATGGCATGAGGAGCAGAGCAGCTTTAGATGGTCTGGGGGACTTTGCAGTGAGGGCAGGTGTGCTGTGTCGTGCTGTGGGTGGCACTGTCCTTCAGCAGGGGTGGTGGGGGAAGGCAGGGCAGGATCAGTCCGCTGGCAGAAGCTGGCTCTGCTCGTGTGTGGTTACTCACCCATGAGCAGGAGGCTGGATGTCAGCTTGCCCTGCCACCGTCCTCCCGCTTGTGCATTCAGCTCTTGGAGGCGCTCCATGATGTTCCCATAGCACACAAACCCATTCCCCACGGAGCCCTCCTGGCAGGTGCACCTGTGAAGGCATTGGCATTTTAGCTGTGGCTCTCGAGAAATCGGTGCCAGGTGTTACCTATTGCTTCTCTGAAGGCATTTTCGGGACGCACTGTAGGTAATTCTTTGCTTCTGCATGCTGTGAGGTGTGTCAGTGTGAGGGGCAGCCTGATGGCTGCTTGCCTGATGTGGTGGACTCCTGTCAGCTGGGCCAGGAGCAGAGGTGTCTGTCCTGCAGGACCTCTGAATAGAGGCTCTGTGCAGCCTCTGGTCCCAAAATGTGGTTGCTGGAGCCCAGAAATCCAATGCCTGTCTGTGGGCAAGGAGAGAGCACAGCATAAGTGTGTGGGGTGCCACTCCACAGGGCAGGAAGGCTGCTTTGTGAAGACCTCAGTCGTGATAGGGGATTTGGCAGGATTCATGGTAGTTAAGGGAGGTGATGGCAGCTCTTCGCTCCTTGGAATAGCTGCATGGATTTTGAGAAAAAGCAGACTGGTGTCAGTCCTTTCAACAAAGCAAAACAGTGTTTTTTTCACTCTGCCCTTTAAGTAATGTCACCATTTTGGGAAATAATATTTGTACTTTTAGCATTATCTTTTTTTTTCCTGCTGCAGCACAAAATCTTGTGCTATTTTAGATGCATGTATTTTTGCTGTCTCTGTTACGGAAATAGCATCTCACATATAACACCCTGGCTCTCTCCTGGGGGCTCCAGCCTGTGAGAGGTGCAGGTGATATGTGCCTGACCCAGTACTCTGGATGTCTAAAGCAGATTCAGGTCATGGTGCCCATGAGACAGACAAACAGACACTGGATTTAAAAGTACCTCTCCCAGTTAAGTCTACAGCATGTTCAGTATTCACATAAGCCTTATCGATAATGGTTCATCTCTCTAGATATTTTTTCTAATGTCATCATTAGAGAAGGAACATTACTTCATGTGAGCAAAAGATGCCCTTTCTATAACTAATCATTTAAAAACACACACCTGCCACTCACACACCACAGCAGTATCAGCCTGATGCCAAACCCTCTCCTTTTTCCTGGTCTCTGCTGTAGCTGGTTGATAACAACATAATTTTTAAATGCCCACCAGTCCCTGCAATCCGGGAAGCTGCATACAGACTCAGAGGAGTGTTGAGATTTTGGCCAAGAGGCTCAATCTTTGACTCTTATCGTGGGTAAAAATGGCAGTCTAAAAGCATCTTAAATTTTTAGGATGCTATTCTGATGGTGAATCCACTTCTTTTTAAGTGGATCTCTTGAGCAGAGAGAGTATGACTGTGGAGCCTGGATGAAGGGTTTACAGCTGGGAGCGAGGAACAGCTGCTTCTTGGGAGCTGATCCCTTTTTTCTGCTGGGGTAAATATTGCTGTAGGTAGCTCCCTTCCACTTCTGAACAGAGAAGAAAACAACTGAGGCTTCAAAAGAGCTGGGAAAAATAGCATAGTAGAAAAAAGGAACTACCCTTGAAATATGGCACGAATCAAATCCAGGTTTCAAAATAAAGCTCTCCCCTCTCTTTCATCCAATGTTCATAAAGAAGCAGGTGGTCAAAGAAAATAACTTCTTTGGCTATCATTTCTGGGGACACAGTGAACTGCAGAAATGCCTACACTGTTTGAAACTTTCCTCCTGAGGACAATATTGCTCATAACTGAGTGGGCATCCAAGTAACATAGTTTGGATTTGTGCCAAAGGAAAGCATTGAGCAATTACAGATTAGCACCTACTGCGTGGGATTGAACCCTTCAACCTGGGTGTTTCCTCACTCCTTCTGATGAAGGAATTGGCTCTGGGTGGCTGGGCATGGGGAGGACCCACTGGGTGACTGATCAGACAGACCTGTTTTCTCTTAGCTTTGTCTGGAAGAGCTGCTTTGCAACTCATAGTGCTGATGGCTTTACAGTTTTGGTGCTTTTTTTTTTTTTTTAATGCACAGCTTTCTGTATGGGCTGGGTGCCTCTAAAGATAACAGCTTTACACCAAACCTTGCTGAACTACCTAGGCTCAGCTCTCTGATGTTTTCATGGTATGCTGCACAGACAGCACGGGCAGGATTGAAAAAGGTGGGAACTGCCACCACTTCAGCTCACTTGGGGAAGAAAAACTATCTCTCTGGAAGAGGAGAGCTCAGCTTTCTGTCTCCATTTTACCAAAACCGTCTGTAATAGAGTTTTGGTTTTTGAAGCTAATAATTTCTACATTGAAGACCTAGAGGAAAAATAAGAGTGGGATAAAGAGAGAAAGTAATAGACTTTAACTGACAGAAGGGCAGCTCTCCTTGGAAACCAGAGAGGTTATGATCTAATATGCAGTGTAATTCTGCACTGGTTGGAGCTTTGTAGCTTCTGGGCAAGGCTGAACATGATTACTGTGCAGAAGCAACTCTATAGAAAGTGTCAGCACTCACTCAGGAAAGATCTATATGGGAACATAAGACACAGGCAATTGTGATTTTTTGAGGAGGTTGCTGTGTTATATTCACAATCAAATGTTTGGGTTTTTTTACATCTTTGCCTGTATGAGAGATTTATTCCTTGGTTCTGGACAAAGTAGAACTGTCTATGTAGGGAAAGCTAATAGCACAGCCGTATCCTTAAAAAAAACAAACCAAAACAAAAATAGAAAGGAAGTACTGCAGCTTTGTGACCTCTGTTATAGCTTTGTGTTTTAGGAAAAAAAAAACTAAAACACAAAAACCCACAACGAAAAAGGTGACTAATTAGGAAAAAAGGCTCCTGATTTGGAATGTGGCATTTTATTTCAAAATTTCAACTGATGTTGTGCAGTATGGTAGTACTCTATAACTAAGTGTTGTGTGAGTCTATTGTAAGCAGTTTGAGTAGCATACCGTGCTGTAGAAGAGAACTAAGGGATATTCTAGATTAATCTGAAATGCACAGTAGCTCACACAGAAGTGATTTTGATATCACCCTGCAAGGGAAAGCTGCCTGATGACACAAGGTCTGGCAATAAGAATGTTTTCCTGAGTGATTGCTTTCTGTCTACAGATCTATATGATAATTTGTTCCTAACTTACAATGAATGGCCTGTCTTGTCCTTCATGTTCAAGCTCTCGGCTCCCAAAAATTGACATTCCAGGCACAGCTCTTTAACCCAGTACCTGCTATCAGTGGGCTATAGAATCCCATAATCCAAATCCTGTGGTTTAAGAAAGCTTTGTCAAGATTAGTGTCATTTGAGCTTTTTCCCTAACATCCATGTAGCATATTTCTGTACAGGAAAAGCAAAGCCGGCCAGAGGTTTTGCAGTTTCCCACCTGCTTGACTCAAGGTTTTAAGGAATCTGCTGGGGTTGGTGCTGTTTTCACACCATGGGGGACAGATTTTCTGGTTGTGTCTGTATTAGTACACTCAGACGAGGGAGGGCTCCAGTGCTATCCCATAATTAATGCTGATTAATTTTCAGCATGCTGCCTGCTGTGTTTCTGGCCCATGCCAAGTAGCATTTTCCCAGGCAGTGGCCAGGCACAGTTGAAGGGATAGCATGTGCCAGGGACTGCTGCCAAGAGGCAGCTACTCTGTTTTGGAAGAGGCTTTAGCTGTGAGACAGACAATGCTCCTTGCCCTCAGGAGGAGAAAAGAGGTTTTGGTCCCTTTTATTTATTAGTGTAGAAATGACCTCTGAGTGCTTCAAAAATAAAACTTAATAGGTATTACCAAGTGGCCTGATGAAATCTAACACTATGTTAATTGGCTGACCCTAACCCCATTCAATCTTGTGATTTGTCCTCGATAAAGAAACCATTAAAGAAAACTGCAGGAGGTGTTCATCCACAGGATTTGTTTTAGCAGCCCATTTACTAGGGAAGGAGGGAGAACTTGTGTGAAACTTTCATAAGCAAAAAGACTCACTCAATCTGTCCTGGTGCAACTGTTAAGCATTTAGCTTTTTTGTGGCAGGTGTTGTTTGTTTCACAGATGTCCATCATGCTGCATCCTTTCCCAGGTACAAAGTTGGTATAATGCTCCTTGCATTCACAGTGGGACTAAATCAGACGGATGTGAGAAGGGAGAGAAAATTAGCCATGCACAAATTGTGGATTTCAGCATAATTTCTGGAACTAGGGCTTGAGCACTGTGTCTTAGTTAATCACCTGGTGAATTGAGACACAAATATAAGGCTTCTATTTGTACACACCAGTCTGTGTTTCAGCCACGTGCACTTCACTGAGATATGACCATGAACTGCAAAACAACCCTGAATGATCAAGCCCCTTTTTGGCTCTTCAGGGTGTCCGAGCAAATCAGTCCTTTTGAAGTCTTGCTCTTTTTGATGGTGTGAGTTTTACACACAGAAATCTGAGCCAGTTCCCAACATCATGAATAGAATGCAATCTTTATAAAAAGTACTGTTCATTGATTGTTTTCAAAGACTCAGATTGCTTCTTTCCTAAGTAAACTAAATTTAGACATGTATATGTGGTACCAGTATAAGGAGCCTGCTGGTCCTACAAGTCCCCTGTGGTCAGAGAGGCAAAATTTAACTGGAAGAAGATTTATTTCAATGCCACCATATTGGAGAGGCAAATCATAGCCAAAATATTTCCAGAAAAAAGAACATTATTGCCATTCCTGTTTTCAGAGGGGAGATAAAGGGACTCTCTCCTGGTCACCAGCAGGGCTTGTGTCAAACCTAGGAGTAGCATTTGATTTCCTTGAGACCTGTTTCCATACCCTCATGGCTTCTTTATGGAGAGAAAGCATTATTACTTCTTGGGCAGTTACACTGACCTTTCCTGGACTGTCGTAGATGCAAATGCTGGACTGTGCAGGGCAGTTCCCATGTGCTGCTTGACAGGGGTCAATGGGCAGGCAGATCTGACCATCCCCTCTGTAACCTTCTTGACAGGTGCATTTGTGCTGGTTGGGCCCGAGGTAAAGGCAGTCAGCATTAGGATTGCAGACCTTTTTGGAGCACGGGTTGATAGCTTGTGAAAGAAGTGAAGTAAATGAATCATTGCCCACAGTTCTAAAATTGAAGACAAGGACTCACAAGAGCACCTCCATGCCAAGCAAAGCCTGGGCAGACTAAACTTTTCATAACAGCCAAGTCTGAAGTATTGTGGCATGGAGATGGAAGGGAGGAATGTGTTCATGCTAACGTAGCAACCAATTGTTTGCGTTAGAGCAGAAATGATCTCTTAACTTGGCAAACTGAGTTATATACAGATTAAAGCATGTAACGTGCACATTAAAATATCACAACTGTTTCCTTGTTCTCTGATGGATTTTAACTAGAGAAGGTCAGGTAGGAGGTATGAGGTCTGTGCAAGCTTCAAGCATGTGTTAGATCAGTCGGAAAATATTTCTCAATACAATAGGCCATCGCTGTTTTCTTTCCGGTAATTAAACAATATAATGTCATTGGTTCAGCTGTATGGAAAACTGGCCAGCAAGTGCTTTAGTCTTCCACACCATTCTACTTTCAGGATGGCACTTGAAGCTCACTAGTTATTTCCATGAACCATTTTTTTTGAGGCAATAGCATTGCTTGGTCTTTTTCAAAAGCAATCAGTGCTTGGAGAGCATCTCACACCTTTGTGTCCAGGTTAGGTTAGGGTTAAGCACACATTGTATCTAGAAGATGGCATGTCCTGGACACACCTAAAAGGTGGTGTTTCTCCCTGTTTTCTCCTCTTCTCCTCCCTTTCTTTCCCCTCAGCTGGGACTGGTCTGAGCTAACATCTACTAAATTGTGCTTCCAGCATCAGATTAAACAATATTCTTTGTTGCAATTGGTCTCGAAAGAAGAACTGGTACCATAAGACATTAGGTGAGTAGAGAAAAGAAGATCTGGACTCTTATACACTTAATTTAGGCATTCAATGGCAAGTTGAGGAGTCTATAAAGACACCTCTAAGGTAGTTCACCTCTAGCTAAGATGCTATTAGCTTTATTACATGAAAAATAAGAAAGCTAAAATGAACTAGACTTGCCTGTAGAGTTTGTTCTTGTTGATGGAACCCAGCTGCCACATGATGGATGCTCAATAAATATAAGCCCTTGGTTGCTGTTGCTGATTTTTATGGAAGCAAGTTATGAGGCTGAACTGTACCAAGCAGAGGGATATGACAGCAGTAGATTTATAAGCACTGATGACCCAATATCCACCTTATGTATTTCAAGGGGATTGACTAGCTTTAGCCTAGTTGCGTGGACTGCAACTTGTTAGCAATTGGATGGATGTGCTTCTGAAGCACATTTTAGCATTTAATTTAATCCTGAAGAAATCTAGTTTGTGCTTTGGGATAGGAACCCAAGAAAAATTAGCTGGTGAGATGTGGCTCAAAAGCACATTCCATATCTGAACTGTAACACTGATGGTGGTGTATTCAAAGGACTGGGGCAGACATGGGAGTCACTCACGTTCACATCGTGTGCTGTCCCCGTGGAAGTTGGGCAGGCAGGTGCATTGCAGCTGTGTTCCTTCCTCACCTGAGGCAGCACACCTGGAGTTTGCAGGGCACTGCAAGGCCTCACATTCTGCTATTGCTGAGGGACAGAGGGGGACAGGTTAATCTGTGCCTGAAAGCTCTGAGGCTTTGAGGTTCAGTGTATGTTTGGTTGCTTTAGCATGACTGACCTGAGACCAGTTCATCCTTACCAGTTCTAACTGTATCACTGTTGAATACATCTCATATGGAAAATGCTCTACTTACGCTGATCACAGCGGAGCCCTTTGTATCCAGACAAGCAGGTGCATCTTCCATCCCCTGTAATTCCACTGTTGCACACTCCATGAACGCAGTCACAAACTGTAGGGAGAAATGGATTTACTTTATTGAATAATGGTGTTTGGAAAGGCATCATTAGTGGCTGTTCATAGCAAAGAGTGTCCTGGCCAGCAGCTTTGGCCAAATCAAGCTTTGACCTGAGTGCCTGAATTTATGGGCTTCCATTACTGAGACGATCAATACTTGCAGTTGCACACACCAGTAAATAACGTGCTAATTTTGAAGGCTGTTAAGAGCCCAGCATCTGAAAATCTGCAGAACACACACTATAAACACCAAACTGACTTGCTGCTAATGACATAAAACTTGTAAAATTTGAAAAAAAGTCTGAAGCCAAAATTGGATATATTGTCTAACATAGATGTCTTTAATAATGCTTAATCTATTGCTTGTTTTTGCTTCAATGCTGTATCTCTCAAGCACCTCAAGAAGAGATGAGTTTTCTGACTTTCTTTTCCCCCCTCCCTAAACAGAATTTATTTAGTTAAAAGCATAATTAATCACTGTGAAGGTCTCAGGCTTCATTCTTCCTATATTCTCTCATTTCTGGTTATATTCTGGTTATAAACCCAGTGACAATATGACACAAGATGATGCATTCACAGTCCAGGCAACTGTGAGATCCTACTATAAATAATTTTTGAAGCCTTAAGTATACTCAAAAAGCTTCATAGTTATAATTGTTTGAATTACGGCAATGGTGCTTTTTAAAAGGCCATTTATAGTTACACTTGGAAAAGTCTAAAAGATGTACAGAATTGTGTTGCTGACTTCGTGTTTAAGCTGCAGTAATGTAGCATATCCTCTTCCCCTTAAAAACATAGCCTGTGTTCATGCAAATCACCTGCACTAATTAATTAATAACTTCCTACCTATGTTAGTAGTCATAATATAAAAACCAGGAATGTCTAAGGTATGACTGAAAAGCAGTTAGCCAGAAATGAATATTGTTTATATTTTATTTATTTTAGAACAGTTGCAGGAGGGCAAATATCTGAAAGCTGAAGTGTAAAATGTTGCTTAAATTAATATGTAATTTAATTTGCCAGTAGCTTCTTGGAAAATAATTACATTTATGATATTGGATTCATTCAAGTACCCTATTTTCATGAAAATGCTGGCTCAGTTACATTTCTGTGTATCAACACTGGCATCCAGTGGACAACTGGTGGAAAAAGGGCCTTTGAACCAGCAGTGGTATAGGATTAGTGTAGAAAGGCCAAAACAGATTATTTAAATTGAGACCATTTACGACTCCTTAGAACTAACATTTATGTAGATCTTGAGGGACGAAAAGAAGTTTTACTTAGAGATAAACAACTATTGCCACTTAAGAATAAGAGTGTTTTAAAAATTTTTTTCAGGCAGTTTTCTGGTTTTTCAGTGTAATTTTCAGCAAGGGTCAGGAAGTTAAAATAGTAGAGACCATTAAGAAGCAGGGAAAAGTAGAAAATGTTATATGCATATATACACTTGTGATACATACACATTTTAAAAAGTGCACACCATTTTAATTGTTCCTTCCGACTTCCATTTCTGATAGACGTATGGCTAATCAGTGAATTCATCAACCAAACACACCCTTCGTCACACTTTTGACAGAATTATGTATCTCCCTGACAGAGAATAGAGTGAGGAGCTCTCTTTCCTTTCCCCACTGTGTTCTCTGAGGTAGATAGCAGCTCTTACTGGGAACTCTTTGCTCCCTCCACCCATTTCACTGTGATTTCCTAGAGTCTGAATGCAGCTTTCACTCCCTTCTTTTTCCTAATCAAATAAAGCGAGTTCAAGCTTACCTGATGTGCAGTCAGGACCAAACAAATTGTCTTCAGCACATTTTTCACAGGCTGTCCCAGCAAACCCTTTCTGTGAATTACACAATGGAAATCAAAACTTAAGTTTCTCACCTCTCTCTATGCAGATAGATATATGCTTAGCAGGCTGAAAACAGCATCTTTTGGTGCCAAAAGAAAATAGCATGAAAGCTTCAATCAATAGCTACCACAATCTAGAAAACATTGTCTTTTCAACAATCTTGCCCCCACATCTTTTAAAAAATAATTTGTAGATCTTCAAATCGGGTGTTCTGAATATCAAGGTAACAATGAAGTACAGCAGTCAAGCCTAATTTCCAAATAAGGCTTACAATTGTAGGGTTGTGTTTTCTGGCTGCTTCTACCCCTGTCTCTTTCTCACATGCCCCCCAGAAGAGGATTTTTGATGGAAAGATGAAACAGTAGAGGGGGAGGTAGAAAAGATGAATTTGAATTGTTTCCTAAAAATCTATTTGCCTGAGGTTAAGCACTACATGTTTCACTCTCAGCAAAGTAACAATGTATGGAGAGTATAGTCCCACATAAAATACTTTCTAATTAAGGCAAAACATCACAAATAATAGTGGATTCTAAAAAAATAGAGCAACTCAAAACACCTTAGGAAGGCAAGGTGAAAGAGCTTTTAAATAATTTCACCCAAACATTCCTAAGTCTGTAGAAATAATAGTATGAAGATTAATGCAATCCAAGCGGAAAAAAAAAAACCAACAAAAAAACTCCAAGCTGATCATCTCTGCTGTTTCTGGAACAATTTCCTTTAATGTATTTATACAGTAGAACATACATTATTCCTTAGGACAGCTTACATGCTATTGTTGTATTTGTCTTTTTTTTTTCATTTAAAGGAGAGTACGTACCTGACAAGAGCACGTTCCATTCCCAGTTATGCCCTGTGAGCAGCGTCCTCTCCCGCTGCATGGTGATGCAGCTCCTCCTGGGCATGCTGGAAATGACAGTGTTTAAGCCATCAGTCACCTTGCTCTGACCCTTGCACTACAGGTGACAGCCTTGGCAGCTGCAGGGTTCTGGGCCAGGCAGGGACACTGGGTGACAGACACCTGGTGTTTTGTGGCTGCCTGAATCTCCTCTCTAGAATCTTAGCATCAGCAGAGACCATCACCCTCTCTTGTCTGGGAACTTAGGCTGGTGACTGAAGTCCAAGGATTGAACAAAAAAAATGTTCTTTTTCTAAAGTATCATATGGTTTTGTCCCTGCTGATCTACCTCTGTCTGCAACACCCTAAGCTGTTGGCTTTTCTGATACAAGTGGAGCTTGCCTGACCACTTCTGTGTGCTGATATAACTCTGATGGATTGATAATTTGCTCTTAGGATTTTATTTGATGCCAAGTTAGAGTTTAATAAGCCTTTTTTTTTCCCCACTAAAAATTGCATTTGCTTTACATGGAAAATTTTTCCTTTTCCCTGCTACCTCCATTTGATTCAAATGGTCTTGGAAATTGAAATCTAGATATCTCACAACCAAATCCTGTCCAAAGGGCTGTGGTCAGTAATAAAACTTGTGTGCCAAAAGTGTGTTATTCTCTTCAGTGCCTGTGGTGCTAAAACCATGGTTACAGGCAGTGTTATAGTAGGTGAGGCAGCCTGAACAAAAACCCCAGCCAGCAGGATGAGATAAGAAAACATTACCATATTTATAATAAAAACGATTTAATTTTTTTTGTCTGAAAGGTTTTAATATTCAAATCTTTATTGAGAGATTGTCTATAGGAAATTTATATTACAGTGGCTTTTAGTCAGATCATTCTGTCAGGTTTTCTGTCCTATAGGGATACCCTTATTTTTCACAGCTGTCCTGCCCCTCCTTGGAAATAATGTATAAACTCTTTTTCATAAGCCTTTCCTTCCTGTAATTAGAATTCCCATTAGGTACCATAATTCTGATGCAGGTGGTATCTAAATGTATCTGACTCCTTCTGGCCTCACAGGTACTCTGCTGTACCTTACTGGTAGATTTATTGCTTATAAAGAGTCTCAGAGTTTGCTCTGTGAGGGTGGAGATTGGCAGCACTGGATTTATGCTCCCCCTGCCTAACTTAATCCTGATTTAGAGCATTTAAGTAATGTGCAAGGTTTAGTAAAAATGAGTTTGATTTGGACAGAGTGATAGCACAGTCCCCTGCTGCCACCCTGGGGAGAGGTGAGACCTTTGCTTTTATTGAGGATGCTTTTTGAAAAGCAGTAAGAGAGATGCCCTTGCTTATCTCTTAGCAGTTGTCAGAGTGTGAAGGCCAAATCTTTCAACCTCGGCCAAAAGAGCCTAAATCTATCAGTCCTTTTTTCCTCATGGAGCTAAAATCAGTACTTTCCAAGTGTTATCAAATACAGCCTCTTAAGATACTTCTCTTCACCTGACTCCTGGTGAGGCTGAAACAGTGAGTAGTGCTTGTAAAGAAGTATTTTGGACCATATAATTTGATAGCATTAAATTTAGTATCTTTCCTCTTGGCCTTTATTTTTTCTTCTCACACTTCCCCCCTGCCACTATTCTTCCAGTGCTTTCTATTCAGTTGGTCATGCCGTAAACCTTTCAGCTGGTACCCAGGCTTTTCTTTGGAGAGATGGAAATATTTGCCCAGAGTGGGAACCTGCGCTGGGCTAGGGAGCAGCACCTGAACTCCACCAGCTGTAGTACCTGTGGTTGGATGATACTGGCAGTGTTGAAAGGCTGTGCTCTTTCCCCCAGACCTTTCCCAAATATGTACTTTTCTCTTTTGACTTTAATGACTTTTTACAGAGGGATTGGTGTGCAGCTGGATGGCTTGGTGTGCTTCGTGGGGAGGGAAGGGGACAGAAGATCTTTCATTCACACTGTGTTTCAGCACGTGCTGTCATTTAAGGAAGTCAGAGTGCTAATTTAAGACCTAATTTTGTCCTTGCCTTCAGAGGCTAAATGTGAAGTAAACCCCTAGTCAGGGATTTTTGCCTGGCCTCAGGAAGAACAGTCTTTCCTCCAAGTATTTCAAATTATGCAATATTCTGTTGCAGAAGTTGTGATAACGTAGAGATAACTAATTTTTTTTTCCTCCAAATGAAAGCAGAAACAATGCTGAGACCTTGATTCTTTGCTTTTTGGGGTCAGGAATCTTGTCCAAAGGAAGAGAGGGCTTCCTTGCCTTTGCTCACTCAGTGGTTGCAGGCAGGGCTCTGACTCTGGGGCAGGGGACTCTGCCCCTCTCCAGAAATACTGATGCCCTTGGTGTGGCTGCCCAGAGCACCCTGATCACGGGAGGATGAGCACCTAGGCTGCATTTGGAGGTGGGGTGGTAAACCCCCACACAAGTCACTCTCTTCAGAAGACATGAGCACACACTATGCACTCAGCTCTTTGCCTGTCTTTTCTCTTGAAGCTGCTGTGAGCTGCAGCTGGACTGCTTTGCTTTACTAGATAAATGACTGGTATTTAACTAATAGCTTGGGCTAAAATTATAATTTTTTAAAATACGTTTTGTGGACAAAGGGCGTTACAGACATTGAAATAGACCTCGAGGCTGTTAACTGAAGGAGGAAACACCCTGGCTGGGCAGGGAAACTTCCTCTGTGGGTCTGCATGCCCATCTTGGTAGCCTGAGATTTGATGCATTTGTGGAGATGCTGAAAAGCTTTTCCTGAGGAAGGGGCAGTGGGAGGGGAGGCACTCCTGATTCCCTTGCCTCAGTAATGGCCTTCAACACTCACAGGCAGTTCAAGAAACAGTTTCAAGTTGAGCTGAAAGAAAAGACTCTCCCTGCATTACAAAGTAAAGAATTAAAGAGATTTGGAAGTATTTCAGGTGTGGATGAAGGGTGGCTTTGACCTAAAACACTTAAACCTGTGATTTGAAAATCATCTTTTTTTTAAAATCCTTTGTGGGGGTCCTCTCAAATGAAATAATTTTGCAGGCATTGACTGAAATGATTTGTTTTGAAAATCTCAAAATCAAGAGAGGTTTCTGAGGGTCTTTAAATTTTCCTATGAATCTTTCTTTTTAAATGAAACCTTGCATATCTGGTTTTTTCTTCAAATCTTCCCAGTTTTAGCTGAAAACTGCTATTTATTTCTACTTTTATAAAAAGCTCTGAGGACCAAACTTCTCATAGCAATAGTTTCTAAAAAGAAGAAAAGTCATTGCTTTATTTCTATTAAATTATACATGAAAACAAGGGCTTCAAAACCCAACACAACTTACCCATGCAGTCTGGGCCCCAGTGTCCCTGGCAGCACTCAGGTTGTTCAAATTCCTTCACACAACGATGTCGACAGCCCGGAAAAGAAAGTGTATGTGTTTTTATTTCCAGGTAATACCTGAGGGAAAGAAGTTAGAGCTGCTTTAAAGTACTTACAAGCCTCCCATGGGGAAAAATGAAATTCTTAACTTCCTCTTCTCCTTTCAGTGTCAGACAAGAGCATTTTAAGCTTAGTTGCATGGATCTGCCTTTTTTTCTTCATTAAAACATACATTGAATATCAAGGCCTAAAAAGACTCTTGGAGCTGTTTCTTTAAAAGAGTGTATTTATCTTCCCCACATCAACTTAAATACAGCACTTTCCTCTAAGTTTTGATTTGAAAAAATATTTTAAAAATTATTTACTATCAAAGTTCTTTAAATGCTAAGTAAGCTCAAAATAGTACATTTTCTCTAAAATACTGCTTTTTTTTCCTTTTTTTTCAATCTGAAGGGTGAAATGTCAAATTGGTTTTGAGATATCTCTTCCTGCCCTTCACCCCTACAGGTCCCCCACCCAGAAGCTTGAAAAATACGTTGTTTATATGCTATCTAAAATTAATACATAAATATATGATAGTATATATTTATCATATAGTTTTGTATCATTCATATCAAGTGTGCAGAATAAATGTGGAAGAGATTCCATGATATTATTCAAGAGAAAATCTGTTAGATCATCAATAGCAATGTTTATTTTCCTCTTATATCACTTGTTGATTAATTCCAAGCACCAAATACCCTGAATGCAGCTGGAGTTTTGGTGTCAGTGAAGCCAATGGTAAATGTTCCATAAGAAAATTGCATAGACTAGGGCGTTCTTGATATGTATTAACATTTTCTAATTACTGGAGAACAATATTAATGAGAAAAGCTCTGACAGAGGAGATACCTGCAGTCTGGTATCCCAGTCCCGTTGGTAATTTTGGTGTAACCAGCAGGGCACTGGGTGTCAAGGTTTAAGGAGCAAGGCACACATTTGGTTTTCATTCTAATGAGCAGCTTTTGATCACATTGCTTCTTCACCTGCAATAGGAGAAGAATAATTAACAAGAGGAAAAAACACTGCCTTGCATGACATTGCTGAAAAATGACAAGTTTACCTCAGCTTTGTTCTCACTGACAGCTGCAAGCTCTTTTCTGTTCAGCAGGAACTCCTTGTTTTAGAGCTAAACTAGGTAATAGACCATATATTAGTGCTTTGCAGAAGCTTTTTCTGCACAAAATATGTACAACCACTGCAGATAAACCCTTCTAAATTTAATATTTTTCCTAGGGGTGCTTTATCAACAAATATTAAGTTTGTCAGTCTTAAAAGCCAGGTTACAGAGACAGCATCAGCCTACCGAGTGTTAGTTCCAAAGCTGCTGACAAGTGCCCTCTCCACTCAAAGGCATAGCTAAACAAGGTGTGGAGGAAGCAAAATTAAATCAGCACCACTCTATCCATGTAAAGGTCTGTGGCTGGTATTTTCAAATTGGCGTCAAAGAATGACATTTAGCTTAGCATTCAAATCTGGTGGAGGTTTTGCCTGATCCCACCAGAGCACACTGAGAAGAGCAACCTCCTGGTTTTTTTAACCTATTTTATGTATCTAATTTAAAGCAGTAAGTCTTTTCTGGACTGCAACTAATCTTGGCTTCATCTTCTTTCTTCCTGGTATTTGTAGAAGTAAGTTTGTAATTCACAAGTGGTGAGAAATGACCTAATTCAGAGTATGGTTTTTTAAAAACCCGAAATGTAACCCTGTGCAGTCCAGAGAGTACTGGCCCTTCTGGGCACATGTGGAATGCTGTAGCCTCTGCAGAACCTCACAGCTGGTTTGGGTGGGTACCCTGGCACCTCGGGCAGGATTTCTACATGACCAATGGTGGTCCTGGATGAAGCCCTCACTCAGCAGCTTTTCCCCTTGCCAGATGGACATTTCAGCAGCAGAGTTTGTGAGGATATATCCCAGAAATTTACCTTCATAACCTCTGAACCTCTATATGTGATTGCCATCACCCACTTATAAGCACATTTCAACATCTATTTAGTTGTCAAATTTTAGTCTTCATAAATACACTGTTGACATCTGGTCCAGGTAACACTGAAATATTTGGGTAGTGACAACCTTTTGTTGTATAGGTGCTTTTCAGGTGTCTTTTGAAGTAAAAATGTGGCCTTTACCCAGATGTGGGTATAATGTGGATACTGCTTGAAATGATATTTGATTGCCATCAAAAAGGCACCCCTCACAATTTCATATTTGGAACAATAACATTTATTAGAGTTTCGAAAAGGAAAAAAATTAAATAAAAATAACTAATTCCCTTTCCCTACCACCAGCTGTAAAACACTATTTGTTTTGGAACAGTAGCTTTATTTTTACTTTCTCCCATTTCCTCATTTTTCCATTTGTTTTTAGGGAAAATGGAAGAAAGTTGACTTTTTAGTGTCTCTTCTTTTAATTTTTTTTTTTTTAAGAAAAACGCATTTCCCAGTACTTTTTGTACATTTCAATGTGTATTTCCATTTAAAATCTGCAACTAACCAATAACAATAGCAGCAAAAGTGAGAGTCTTCCCTTTTCCCCTCCTAATCTCTCTGCCCTTTTTTTTCCTCTTCTAAATATGTTCTGCCTCTCTACAAGGGTGGTGAAAAGAGATGTTGTGAAATTCCACAGATTCATAGTATCTGTACATGACAAATGCACCACTTCCCCAAAGGTCTACAAAACCTTTAATTGCATTTATAACTTTGTATTATTCCTTTAAATAGCTCAATTCCTTAGATTTTTTTCCTTACTTGTCTGAAATAGCTTTTCCCCCTTTTAGTTAGTAGAAACAGATAATTTTCACCACAGAAAAATTTCTGCTTTCATCTTTTGACTTATCAGAAATCTCAATCGATTTCTTTTGATAAATCCATCATTTACAGTCTTTTGCCACGTGTGCCATTTTTAGAGACTTTTCAGTGTACTAATGCTGTATCATTTGAGCCAAATTCTCATGCAGAATAAAGATGCATTTCTGTTACTTTAGAGGACTGAATTACAGAGCTCTTAGGTTATAATTTATTGTCTTATGCACCAGTTAAAGTGGGTTTTTCTTCTATGAGATACAGTATTTGATAACTGTTCTCTTTATAACACAGAGTAATATAGACAAATAATAATCCATTATGTAAAAAGCTGCTTCTTACCTCATCTTGGACTTGTGATGTCAAACACAGTTTCACCGCAACCAAAAAAGCAAAATAGAATAAAAACCCTGGACTTTTTTCCATTGTGAATTGGACTTTTTTCTTTCAGAGCCTTCCAAACATGAAAACTCAAATTCTGATGTAAAATGATTGTTAGAGGTGCTGTTTCTTCTGCATTCTCAGGCACATACTTTAACGGGACTCTTGTCTTCCCCAAGGTGGATGTTACGGCATGTGGAGCTTGCCCAGACAGGAGAGATTCCAAAATGCAGGGTATTTGCAGAAAGTTTTCTGAATAAAGCCTCCCTCACTGAATGACAGGATATCCTGACAGGGCTCTGATCATTTATTCCTCTCTCTGGAGCTGTTGACAGTACAAAACCAAGGACACTGAACTGTTATGACAGAAGATGATTTCTTCTTTTAGGTGAGCATGGATAGGGGGCTGGAGTAGCTACTGTGCTTCTTATTTCACAGTTATTTAACTGATCTAAGGGAGAGCAAAGCATCTCTGGAAGTTGCCTTATCAGCACTAATAACATCAGGGTAGGTCCCCCCAGTTTGGTTCTGGGAGAAATGCTACAGATTTTATCTCAGGAGAACAAAAGAACCTCTTCCAGGTTTGGTTAGTCAGATAAAAAGGGGCATTCCCCCTCCCCGCCCCTGTTTTTGCTGTTTTTGTTAAATCATTTTGACTGATTTTCTGGAGCTAAGCAGGGGAAAATTGACTCAGCTATATTACTTGGATATGATTAGGAGGGATGAATATTCAGATTTGCCAAAAGCATTTTGATTTTGCTGTTTCAATTTGTCAAAAGCAGGACTTTTTCTTTCTTCTCAGAGTTTTTCAGCTCATGTCTAGTGCTGCTCTTTGCCGCTGCTCTGGTCAGTCTTGTAAGGGCAGGCTTTCTCATGTCTCAAATACCCAAGAATTTGCCTGGTCCCCCTGACCTTACAATTTATTTCTGTCATTTGAAGGTACTCCTTAAGAGTGCCTTAATACAAAGCTGTGCTTCATAACACCTTAACTTTAACTCCATATTGTTTTCTTAAAGAACTCAGTGATGATCATCAGTGATGGTAAACACATAACATAATGTACAAATCCATGATGATAAACATATAACATAATGTACAAATCCATCTACTTTTGTTATATGCTCTAAAAGAATACTGCAGAATGGCTGGGGATGGCAGGGCAAGGTGTTTCCTGTGCACTCATCAGATCCTGTTCCTTTCTCTATATGATGAGGAAAGTAAATCATTCCTTGTTTATGCAGACATGATAGCAGCCAGGGTTGTGATGAACATGCTGACAGTAGGCATATTCCTGAGCAGGGCTGTTTCTCTTTTCTCAGGTCAAGGCCTTTCACATTACTTTGGCTTTGCAGACAATGTAAAAGCTGGCCTGGCGGAAGGGATGGCTCAGGTTTTACTCCAAAAGCAGAATCCTGGAGGATTCCTCTTCTGTGTGGTGATAGCCCATGGCCACATCCCACTCTCTGTGGGATCTCTGGGAGCTAAACTTACCCTCCCTCTTCTGCAGAAGTGCCTTGTTGAAGTGTGAGCAGAGTGGCTGTCTGGGCAGGGTCTGTGCCTGTGTCCCTTGTGCCTCCTGGGGAAAACAGGGTCTCTGCCTGGTCCCTTTGTGGGTGCTGGCAGGAGCTGACAGCTTCTTCAGCAGCTTGGGGTCAGCTGGGTCTCTTGCCTGTTGCCACTTCAGGCAGCGCAGTGGTGAAAGGAGCTGTAAATCAAGCATGTCCCTTTCCTGTCCTGTAGACTGAGATAAAAAGTAACAGCATCAGCTTTCTCGTTATCTGCTCTTGCCTCTCGTATAGGCATTTGTGTGAAGTAAGCTCTTTTTCCCTTTCCTTCCTCTGCCTTCTCATCAGAGCATGGCCTCCTCACTGACTGCTTTCCTTCTTCCAGAGAAACCAGCCACCCTTTCCTCCTGTTGGTGACAGGCATTTTCCTTCTCCATGGAGTTTACAGAGTCTGACTCTAACTCTGCCTGGCAGGCTCCTACCCCACCTTGGGCAGAAATACAGGCTAAAATGTCACCTGGCACTCAGGATGGGGCTCCCTGGGGCCTCAGGGGTGGGAAGGTGGCACCTCGGTTCTTGAAGCAGCCTGTGCATTGTGGCAGGGTCTCTGCCAGCCAGCCAGGGACCTGGCTTCCTAAAAGTTGGGATCAGTTTGGCATGGGGAGCCCAGCCAAGCCTCCCTCCTCAGATGCCCTGTGTCTCAGCTGCTAGACACCCTCAGAAATCGTTCAGGCTGCAAGCAGCCTGGTGAAAATGATTATTAAGAGTCACTCTGTGTGCTTTAATACTGCAAATACCACGTGCTGGGGCATTCCCTTCTGTGTGTCACAGTTTTTCTCTGCTCTGCTATTGCCTTCCTGGACTGGATGGTCCTACTTTAAGCAATTGTGAGCCAGCTGTCCTTTTACTTTCTTCATCCACCTACTGCCTCTCTCCAAGTTACTGCTTCTATTTCTGTGCTGTAAATGTCAACCAACCAGACAAAATGTGATGGATCACTTATATAGATGTTTTTGAAAACAATGTTTGTGCTACAACTTATTTCAGCATCACAATGAGGTAGTTGCCCTTTCTCAGAGCCAGGTTTGTGAGGTCAGTTCAAAAGTAATTAAAAATCAGCAGAGATGCTGACATGATGGTGGTAGCACGTGCTCTACACAGTTTTGATGACCACACAATTTCTTGCATTTTAAAAATTTTTAATTGAATATTGACTACACAGCTTGCATTGTATATTTTCCCCCTTAACTTTCAGACTGTGAAGCTCTCTCAACTAAAGGTGACTGAACTTCATATGATGAGGTCTCAGAGACTCATAAAAAGATCAGCCATTTTACAATTGCATTGCCAAAGCACCATTTCAGAGGAAGAAATAAGAAAGAAGTAAGACTGCTTTGAAACAAAGCACTCATTGCAGCCTGAACATTTGTGAGCTCTGCATGATAAAAGCTGGTACTGCTTTCCTGGTATGTTCTACCCTACTTGCAGATGAGCTCCTCTCCCAGGGGTGCAGCCTATTTAGTGAGATCTTAGAAAGTGTCAAGGGCGAGGGCAGTATTGAGCTAAATTTGATATTCTTACTTAGTAATTTGGAAATAAGCAGAAGAAAATCAATGGATTATTGTTTTTTACTCTATGTGGCTTCTGTTTTAGAGCCAGTCACAGCAGGAAAACTGTCACAGGGGTGTTTGAATACAGTTGGAGGCTCCACATGTCTGAGGGAAGTCACTTTGCTCTTTGTTTGGAAACTGGCTAAAGCACCTTGCAGAGGGGTAGGGAAATATAAAATGTGTTCATAAGAAGAAAGCTTCCTAGGGGGAGGGAGGCTTTGGCTCTGCTAAGAGAAACGTCTGAATGCTAATTGTAGGTGGGAGGGAGCGGGGTACAAACCGTCAAGTTGCCTAGGAGGAAGCTTGGGGAAAGGAGGGGGGAATATTTGGGAAATACTGCCTTTGATTAACACAGACTTAATTGGAACATAACAAAGAGATAGATAAAAAAAAGGAGTTGGCAAGTTAAGTCTTTCCAGTGCCATACATCTGAGGAAGCCAACGGCGGCCTATGGAGAGCCTGAATGGGCAATGTGGAAAATGCCAGGGGTGTGTAATTTTATCTGTGGGGTTATGACAGCCATCATTTTGAAGCACGGTGACTATCAGAACTAATTAATTCTCCAAGCCCAGAGGATGCATGGGGATGGAGCTGCAGCTGGTATGCTGAGGAATGCTGCACACCCGGCAGAGGCCGTCGCTTTTATCCATGTTAATGAGGGAGAAGGCACAGACAGCTGATCTAAACCCCGATGCATACAGCTGATGGCAATGCAGACTGCCAGGCAAGGGGTGGTCTTAGCCATAGATTAGATCCTCATAGTGGCCTCTTCAGCTTTCTTTCTTCCCCCCCCTTTTTTTTTTTTTTTTGGTGTTTTCGAAAGAGTCTTTCAGCTGGTGAAATTGTAAACAAAAGGCATTCTAGCTGAAGCCGTGGCGAGAGGGCTTTGCTAGGGAGCCATGAGGAGAGTGGTGTGTGTGGTGCTCACTTGGACAATGACATTTACCACAAATTCTCAGGGCAGTATCGGAGTGGGGAGCTGTAAGGCTGAGCTAAGGAGCAGTATCATACTTTAAAGCTGAACAACCACAAAGTCAGGGGCTGCTCACAGGTACCTCTGCTGCTCTTCCACAGTATTTGTAATTACCTGTTGCTTAAAAAAAATGAAAGTCATCCTCAAGGCATAGGTAAAATCCCAGGTCTTGTAGGTTCTGTAGGATACAGGACTTATTGATAAGTCCCCAATTTCTTGGAAGTGTTTTCCATGTACGGCTGTGAGAGAGATGTCCAAGGGAGAGAATCTACAGGATTCCTGGGCAGAAAAGCCATGGAGCAGGGGAAAGGACTTGGGAACCTAGATCTAGAAGTGCAGGTGGCTCACAGAAGTATTAAAGTCATCTTTGTGTCCCTGTCTCTACTTTCCATCTACTGCCTTGTCATTCTTGATAGACCATACAGAGGCTCTGGTCCCATGTTGCTGCCAGCTAATGGTGTGATAAATGGAGAAGGTGCTGCCCTGGTACAAAATCCCGAGTTTTTTTGAACACTGTGGCTCTTCCTGATGGTATAACACACTTCAGAGCCATTAAATCTCATGTTTAATGGCATATAAATATAACATGTATTCCTTGCAGAGATTTGAAATAAAATTAGTTGCAATTATGAGCTACTGATACAAACTAAAATAAATAAACTACAAAAATAAATTTGTAGTTTGAGTTAACATCTGGCTGTGTAATGGCAGCATGTAAGGAGCTTCAGTTTTAAGGTATAATCAAAGGATATTGGAAACTAGGAACAAATAATGGGCTTTCAAAGTTGGCTCAAATTGATTTTTATGGCACTTCTCAAGCAAACCTATTTTGCAGTTTATAAGCATCCAGGAAGGACAGTTGGGGTTGTTTGTACATGTCCTGTACTGGAGTTCTGCTAAGATTGCATTATGTAAAGCAAAAATACTAGGAAAACCCTGAGATTCCAGGATTTGGGATGGATAGAGGGATGTGCAGCATGGATTTCTAGTGCTGTAAATGTTACATTGATTTTTCTAACCCTATGAGAGAGTAGCAGGATGGAGAGTGGCACACACATTCCAGATCTTAGCGCTGGCTGTGGTAGGACTGGGGGGATGTTTGGGAAAACCCAGCACCATAAGTTAAGGGATTTTGTGGAGTTGAGGGTAGGAGCAGAAGCTGTGTTGTTACTGCAATGCTATGACCTGATGACTTCCTTCCTTGCTCTAGACAATGCAGAGAGCTTGCTGTAATTTTGGCCTGTGTAGAACTTGTATGCTTTCATAGTAATATTTCTGTTTTGTCTAGACAGACTTAAACAAAGTTAGATTAATATAGTTAATAATTTACTACAAATGGAACTGAATTGCAGGTAGTGATATGGAGCAATCAACCCTTGCTCAGTTTATTTTTTTTTCTTTTTTCTTCCATTTAAATGCAGCCTTTATAGCATTATCCAAATGTGGGTCTTTATGGCTATAGTGGATTGATTTCATTCAATTATCTTGTCTAGGAAAAGCCATCCCAAAATCTGATTGAGAAAGGAGATCGTGCAGAAAACAATGCAGTGTAATTTCCACTAATAGAATAATAACACAATGTTATTTTTTGTTGTCTTCCTCCTCATGGTGTGTAAATTTGCCATGGTTTCCATCAAGTTATAGGGCTGTGCGATGTGCTGTGCGGGTTGGGTAACTCAGTGTGGGAATGCAGAATGGAGATCCCTGCGCCAAGGCTGGCCACGGGGACATGTGGCATTGCTGGGAAGAGCCAAGGGTGGTGCTCCTGGTGTGTGTTGGGGGGCTGCAGGCCAGCAGAGTTTGTGAACAGCTGCTGTAGGAAACAGAGCTGGACTGCGGAGAACGAAGCTCAGGCTGGGTTTTTGGCTCCATTATTTAAAGATGTGGACAAGCCACTCTCCCTTATGCCCTGGCTGTGTCTTGTCTTCTCTCCTTTCTGCCTCTGGATAGCTGGTCTGGCTTTCACCACGTGTCTGTGTGTCGGTGCCTCCAAGGGTGAGCCCCGAGGCGAGGATGGCTCCTGCGCAAGTTAATGCTGGCGGACAACACCAAGTCTCTCCACCAGCATCCTCCACCCCTCTTCATTTCAGTGCACAGGACCATGGAATGCTCCAGGCTGGAAGGGACCACCAGGATGACCTTGTTCCGCCCGCTCCCGCGGGGCCACCGGAGGGCAGCAGAGCCCAAGCCACGGCCCCAAGCCCCCAAACCCGCGGGAAGCAGCACCTGGAAGCGGCTCCAAGAGTCCCCGCCAGCCGCTGCGACAGCCCCGTGGGAGGGCACGAAGGCAGGCAGCTCCCCGGGGTGGGTAATCCCGCCCCAACCCAACCCAGCCGCGGGCTGAGAGTGGGAACGTTTTTGGGTGGCTTTCCAACATTGGTCTGAGAGCACGTGGCGATAGATAGAAAAGAAATAGGGATTAAAATATATGATGGGTAATAAGTATATCGAGAATAAATCCATAAAAGAAAAATAGAAAATATGAGAAGAAATATATAAAACATAGATATTATTATAAAATACCTATAAAATGTAAAAGACAAAAAATACGTAAAATATAGAAAATAAATATATAAAGCTATAAAGAAATATAAAGTGAACATAAAATATATAATACATCTATAAATAATATAGAGATATGGAAATGCAATTATGATTATATTAAAATTATATATATATATCTGTTTGGAAACAGTCATCTCTTGCAGAGAGTACAAAGTGTATGAGGAAGAAGGGAGAGGCTATAGCCAGATACCTGCACAAACATATGCTGCATCTCAGAAAATGAGCAGCCAGGGAACTGTTCACTTTCCCCTGACTCCCACAAACTTGTATATGGATGATGAGTAAGAAATTTGAATGATTTCAAATACATGGGAGCATCTGCTGAAGATTCATCCAAAAGATTCCACTTTCTGCCTTCCTTCCAATTATACAAAAGCTATGGTAAAAAGAGTGTTAACCACACTGGAAAGTCTAAATAAACAAAAAAATGTAAAGCCAGTGCTACTGGCAGTGAGAGTAGCCTGAGCACACATGCAGAAAAACCTCTTCAAAGGTTCACCTATGTGTAGCAAGGCTCTGTACAGGAGGCACTTGTGAAGGACCATGCAAAGTCCTCACCTACAAACAGATAAGTTTTGGATATGTCTAACATAAAACAAAAGAGCTACAGTTTTGAATGTTTTGATGGAGAAGTCAAGTATTTAGAGATATGAACAATCCAGAATTAAATGTCCTCTCCAAGGCTGTTATTCACTTCAGTAGTTAGACAATATCATGAAGTAGTCCTCTTCTAGTTTGTCTTTGAGTGCTTGTCTTGTTTTCAAATTTTAAAAATATGTTAGTTTTTTTATTGCTGTCACTTTTTTGTGGTTCTTATTTGTTTGGTTGGGGTTTTTAAAAAAGTTTTTGGAAACGTAACCAACTAATATATTTAAAAAAAAAGAGAAAAAACCAAAAACCAAATCCACCTGTAAATAAAGTTTTAATGCAGTTATTTCAAATCCACCCAGGTTATTAGCAATAGAAACAAGGCTGATGATGTGAAACTCTAAGGAGAGATAATTTTCATCTTTGGGGCCAGTACCAGCACTGGTATTTGCAGATGTATCTCTTCCTGGTCCTGCCAGATACTCTTCCAAGACTCTCACCCAGCACTATCTCTCTCTTTCTGTGATTGCAGAGTGTATTTTAGTCTTTAACATGAGCAATGTTAAAGCAGCGTAAAGACAGACTATTTCACATTCACAACTTTTCAGTGTCATCTTTCCATCATCATCAATGACATGAGAGCAGCCAGAACCCTAAAGTCCCTGCAGCCCCCATGAGTTGTACCATGTGAGTGTATATCCATCACAAATGCTGGCTGGGTGCCCACAGGTTTTTAGGGATAAGGAACGGCACTGTAGGACAATGCAATTTAAACTTCAAGGTGGTTGTTTTTTTGTTTGTTGTTGTTAGGTTTTTTTGGTTTTTTGTTTGTTTGCTTTTTAATTTTGACCTGCAGATGTGAGGTTATATAAAAACTTCAGGAATCATTTAGGGAATTTACACTATTGATCTCCTGGGGGGAAACAACCTCTACTTCCTAGGAGAAAACCAAATAGGTAATTAAAAATATGGCCTGAATATTTTAATGGCAGAGATTCTCTTCATTCTTCTTCTCACTCCAGTATCCATGAAAGATGTAGAAAGATTTGGAAGGATCTGGAGAATGAAAATGGCAGATATCAGGAAATTAGGAAGTGATAAATGTCTGTGTGGAGTAAGTAGAAAACTGAAAAGAGATAAAGTGGATAGAAGTATTATGACGTTTATAGAAGTAATAAATAGGAAATTCGTGCTTTTTTCTTATTGTAATTCTACAGTAAGAGAATTTTTGAAAGAATTGCCTTTAAAAAAAGACAAAAGAAAGTTGTTTCTTTGTAAATAAGAGGTGAAAAACTTTCAGTCACTTCTGCTAATGCATCTTCTTTTTTTCTTATTACATAATTGTAGGTAGGTAAGTCTCCACATGTTTTAGAAGTTTGTAGTTGAGAAGGCAGAAAATTGTTTCACAGACTTCCTATGCAATGTTTAGCTAGAATGTGTAAGAAGTAAACTCTTCTTTCTTGTAGAAAGTATTTTGAATAACTTTCTGTTCCAACTCAACAGGTCGAGTTGGAAAAATTTTACTGAAGGAAAAACATAAATGTTTGCTTTTTTTTTTTGCCTCAGCTGCTGGATAAAGCATCTTCCTGGCACACTGGACTCCTCAAAAATGTAGTAGTTTGTCTCAAACTTTGTTGAGGAGCAGTTCAAGTGCCTAAACACTGGCACCTAGTGCTGCTTTAGATGCCTTTGGTACTAGTGAGGGCTGGGACTTCCTGGAGCAGCATCTGGCAGCCCCATGGGATACCAGGAGGCCTCTAAAACAGTCCTAGGCAACTAAAACACATCCCATGGGTATAAGGACTCTGAGGAACTAGAAACCTGAAAGTGTCAAGAGCTGCAGGGTTACTGTGGCTACTGAGGCCTGGGTGTAGGATGACCACAGATCTCTCCTTTCGCTACGCTCTGCTGCCCGGGGTGCTGTGACTGCGCCGGTGGAAGGCAATCTCTCTGGGGACCTTCTCTGATCCCCAGAACCCTATCGCAGTCACAGCGTGCAGAGTCGATAGCAGCGTGAAGAGCAGGTGACCACCGCGAGGAGAAGCCGAGCAGGGAGGACTCAGCAGCTCTGCATACCAACTAAGATTTATTCAGCTGATGGGGAGAGACTGAGTCAGGCCACCGGGAGTTTCACATAGAAGGATCGAGCCTCCTATGCTCTGCTCCAGGAGACCCCGAAACACAGGTGACAGGGGGTTTCATACTCCCAGGGTGCCAGGGGTGGAGGCACAAACATGACCAATTGGGAAAGCCCAAGGGTGTGGTCCAGGGGTGAGGGACAGGTTACACAGCAAACGGGGGAACAGGGAAGGGGGGGATACACCTCTGAAGGCCAATGTATAACGAAATGACAGCGACCTTTCCAGAACTTGGGGCAGGGGTGAAAGGAGAATGACAGGCGAGAGAGAGGGATCGTCTCGCTCGACCAGGGGAGGGGACAGATAATTGACAGGGAGAGCATACAGGGTCCAAACAGGGATACATGGAACAAACCAAAATACAATTAACCAATAAAAACCGCTGCATCACTCTCCTTTCCAAGTCCCATCAGGCAAACATCTACGGAATCACATTTTTTAAGATGCAGGTTTCCTTCTTATTCCTTCTTACTTACCCGTGCATCTGCAAGTCAGGAAGTAGTGGCTGCCTGGAGGTCCTGAGAACTGCAGTGCATGGAACCAGTGATCTGAGGGGAAATCAAACTCATTCTTTGAATCAATATCTGCCCTCATAAAAGGTATTTTGGAATCCAGGTTTTTGTTGGGAAATCAATATAACAGAAAAGTCAACTCGTTGTTTATCTGATGCAGGCTGCAATCAGAGGGTAGATACTCATCTGTTCCCATCAACCACTGCTGAGTATTTCAAGAGGTGTTATGAAGCAAGTTTTCTATCTGAGATCCAGCTCTCACTAGCTTGGTGCTCTCAGCTGTTGACTAGTTTTTCAAAAGAACTCGGTTCCCATTGTGACTATTATGACCAGGTTTTCAAAAGATTTCAACAGACTGAGTGCTGAACTCCTTTGAAAATATCCTAATAGTTATTTAGGTGAGTAAATAGTATCTGAGACTGGTTCTAAAAGCTGATTCTTTCTGGAAAGTCTTACCACTCAGTGATGTATATTATCAATTTTTTATGTTCCCTGTATATGATTTGCCTTTACATATTTTGAGCATTTGAGATGTTTTAGATGCAGTTTCTGCAAAATTAGAATAGTAGAGCAGCCCTGTGTTGCATTAGGGTGCAATAGTTCAGAGTCAATGAAATGCAGCCTTCCTATTTATGGATTGATCACATTAAAACTTGTATGCTGTTATTGACTGAAGTTTCAAGAGTTGCTGAAAAGTAACATGAGAAGATATGGTAAAAGAGTGAGGGTGAAATCTTAATGTAGTGTTATACCTCAGGATCAAAGTCTAGGTTGAAAAGAGGCTGTGCTGATGGCAGTCTTGCCTCCAATGGATGACAGCACTGAGGATGGCAGGGGAGGCTTTAAACACTGTGTCCATTACAAAGTTGGAGTTAACTAATTCCTGTCACAGTGCCTAAGAGGCAAAATGCCCAAATTTGTGTTCTTGGCAAAACTCCTGAGTGAACACATTATTCTGAATTTAACCCTTGAGATATGTCAGAGTGCAGGAACGTAGCAGCACACCATATAAAATCAAAGGCCCATTTGGTGTCCTCTTCCTGAGAGTGCTCAATACTGGAGGTCTAGAAGAATAATATAAGAAACAGGCCAAATGTAGAATAATGGCTTTAAAGTACTTTTTCAGGATTCTACCTCTAACAAGTTATTTTTATCTGGTTTATATCCTTTCTTTGGCCTCCATTGCATCTTGAGGCAGTGACTGCCACAATGTAGTGGCACTCTATGTGAAAAAGTTCATCTCTTTTATTTCAAGCCCTTTGTCAGTTGCTGGGGTGTGAGATATAGCTAATACTCTATGACTGTGAAATTATATCATATCCCTCCAAACTCTGCCCCTGTTATTTTTTTTCCAGGTACAAGTCCTGTAGTTGATGTAGTTTCCCCTCATATGTGAGTCTTCCTGGATCTCTGACCTGAGTTTTGCCTTTCTCAGAGATAAAATCTCTTCTGATTCACCTCTGTAGCTTTGGAAATGGGATGATCTAAGCAGCCTACAGTAGTCAAGATTCTTGTGCCTCATAGATTTCTCTTGCTACATAACAGTATTTTTTCTTCTTCATTCTCAAGTCACCTTAAAAATCTTAGCATTGCATATGCTTTTCTGTCTACTCTTAAAAATGGAGCTGATATTACAGAGGGGGAGGCACAAGAGTGCCATATTTTACTTATGGAGTGTGAATACTGGTTTAAAGACTGTTCTTGGGTCATGGTTATTTTTTCCATGCATGTGTGGATTAACTCATGATTTCATTTGCTGCTTGTCTGCCTGGCTTCCTGTGAAATGCTCTTGCATCTCTTCACTCAATTAGCCTTACAATCAACTTCTCCAAACACTTTCATAACACATCATATTTTGCTGCCTCATTAACAACTCCATTTTCACCTATGATTTCAGCATAGTGACGCATCTCGCTTCCTGGCCAGTATTTTCTCTGTAGTTTGAAAAATCAACAATCTATTCCTTTCTTTCATTTTCTGTATCTCAGATAGCTGATATCCTACTTGAGGACCTTCATTCCATAACCACTTAGTTCCTTTCAGAGGCATATGTAAAAGGCTATTCTGCTGGGGAGCCTGAATGGCTGGGTCATATGCAAGGCTACAGCTCTGATGGAGTTGGGGGTCTACACTCCTTGGAAGAGCAGACTATCTGTCAAAGAATTCACAAACCTTTATATCATATACTTTTATTCTTGCAAGTACTGCATAAGAAAATCTATTGTCTCAGTTTCTTGGCCAAGGTGATGAGTTGTATCATCAAGTTGCCATAAAAACTTCATATTTAGTCTATCATTTATCCAAAAGCAAGGTGTTGGTGCAGACATATACTCCCACTTTATTTTACTCTTTGAGGCAGAGAAATGAGAATAGTTTGGTCATTTGGGACTCATGCAGAAGTATGGCAAAAATATTGTAAAGTGAAATATTTATTATTTTTGTTTCAAATTGCCTAAGAATATCTAAACTGTATAATGTTGGTTTCATGAAAACTGTCCAGTGAGCACTGCATTGCTCTATCCTTTGAAAGCAAAGGTTGCACTATAGATAGAATTACAAGATTATTTTGAACAGTCTTTGAATAACTTGTTTTCTGACTGGCTTGTTGCTATAACCTCCTGCTGCCCCTGATGTATTGTCTTTGGTTGGAAATTAGATACCTGCACAGAGCTGCAAACATCATCTGCAGAACATGAAATACAAAATCTCAAATGTATTTGGAGTGAGGCTGCCCTATATGTTAGATACAAAGAAGTACTTTGAGACATGATGTTGTGGAAGTTGTATTTTCTTCTTTCAATTATTTAAACCACTTGAGCTTGTCTCTCAAACTTAATAACACCATGAAAATTCCCTGGTCATGCTACAGTTTTATGATACCAGGTAGGGTGTATTTTATTTTCTATTTCCTAAATTACTATTTGTCAGCAAGCACTCTAGATTGCTTTTCTGTAATTGCCTTCCATGTGATAGGTGCTCCAAGATGTTTCGTCTCTTAGACTCTTGGTTATGGAGAGCCCTTTACAAAAGAAATCTCTCTCATTCTGTTTATTGCTGACTTTGGAGGGGGTTTGTTTTTTTGTTCTCTTTCCTATTTCAATGCTTAGAAAGTGCTTGGATGTATATAAAGCACTCCTTTACCTAAATCCCATGTAAAATTTATGGGAAAGAGAAATTTTTTAGTAAAATACTTTTATCTTTTAGGAATATAAAGCATAATTTAGTGTCTTAATGAAAATTTTCATGTTGATGTTGTTGGTCTAAAATGATAAGTCCAAATATTTTGCCTGCTTCTAATATGAGCATTGGCAATTATGAATTCTGTCACTTACATAGAAAATAACATAGGTTTAACTTCTATTGATATTAGAAAATAATTGTCGCAACAAACTAATGAAAATGTCCTAACGTTAAAACGTAGCTCTTGCAAAATCTGGCTTTATGTAAGAGATTAATAAGGTTAAGTCTGTTTAATTAAATAAAGCCAGCAGGTAACTAGTGTCAAAAGAACTAGGTAGTACCTCTACATAAAGGCACTAATGTAGGAGGAAAACATAGCTTAATAATTTCAGAAGAGAAGAATATTGCATATTTTTTGTAGTTGAGGCAGTTAGTTGGGATAATAATCTGCTGCAGTGAGCTGCATTCTCCAGGCACCGAAGGAAGATTTTTAGGTATCTTTAAAAAGCAGATACTACGGTTGTATGAGTGGGACTTAGTGCTGTGCTGGAGGGTTTGGAGTGGAGTGTGAGGACTGGTCTGTACCTACTGCCCAAGTTGTGCTTTGCGGTTTTAGCCTTTTTGTAAGTCTTGGCTGAGGTGTGTGGTTGAATTCCGACTGGATAAGATGGCACCTTCCACTTAAATCACCTGATTTTGGGTTGTTATCAGGAAGATGCTAATGATGGCAAAGATGAATGTATGAGGTAGGTTGGATACTATATTCATTGCAGCCCCAAAATGTGTTTCTGTGGCAGCAGAGTAGAGAGAAATACCCCCTGCTTGTAATTGAAATGTTTTCAGAACAAGGAAAGAAAAACTGATTTGTGACTTTAATAGGTATTTCCAAAATGCATTCAAGAACAGCTAGAAAAGAGCCAGCTAGTTGTAAGAAAAGGAGTGATTTAAAAAGGGGGAATAGGTCTTTAGTCAGTTGGCCTAAACATGTCATAGCTACGACCACAATAATAATTAATGTTGGGTCCATCGCTCTGAAAATCAACAGTAAAACACAGAAAGCTGCTCAGTGCTGTCATGCAGCTTGGAATGGATCTGGGAAGAAATCCTGTTGCAAGCTTATATGCTTTTATCCCTATATGGCCCATCTTGCAGCAAGACTTGTGAAATCTGGAAAAACCTCAGCCATACCAAAGCTACAGGAAAACTGGGATGTGCTACTGGCTTATTTCAGTCTTGGCTAAACCTTCTTTATTAAAGTCCTGGTTTTCCTGTGTGGAGATAACAAAACAAAAATTCATGAGAATGTGAGAACTCTCGGGGAGTTACAAGTTTGGAAGACAGACTAAGCAGGAAAGATGCATAAAACATGGTTTAGACTCTGCTGAATGGGAGGTCCAGCAGCACTGGTGCTTCCTCTCAAGTGACAGAGGTATGTGTTTTGGTTTCAAGGACATGAAATTCATCCTCTGCCAACCTGTGTGGTGTGGACCACTGTAAATCCCTCTCTAAACTTTCATTTAGAAAGAAGTGCTGAAGTCTGTCCATAAAACCTAATATTCTGTTTTCCCCAGTGATAAATTACCATAACATTTGATAAGCACAGTATGCCATAAGAGGGTATATCAGCCACTGTTATCAAAAGTTAATTTTCTAGACTAAATATTCGTTTGGATCATTAGAGCTATTAAATCCTGTGTTAGGTTTTAAGGAGCTGGCTGTGCCTGAGTGCTAGAAGGAGCCTGAAAAGAATCATATCCCATCAAGATAAACGATTGAACTGTTCAATGAACTCTTTGACTGGCATTGGTTCCAGTCATGCCAGCTGAAGCTCAATTCCTCTTTGTCTGTGTGGTCTTGTTTTCACCTTGCCTGTGGGGTGAAAGCAGTTTGATGTGACCCCCTTGCAGACAGAGGCATGAGCCTAACCTCTATTTACACCCTGTCTTAATGGGGAGCTGGCAAACACTGCTGCTTGCTGCTGCTCTCGTCATTTCCCCTGTTTTTTTTTTTTTTTTGGTGTCAAATAGTGAGAAGTTGTGCATTCTAATAATAATCTAATTAGCATAGTAGGCTTATAACATCTTGTTTATGTTGTCTACTCTATTTTGAACAGAAAGAGGTAAAGAAAATATGCTCTTTTGTATAGCTTAAGTACTGCCTAAGGGACTTCATATGATGTGGAACTAGATGCAGAATTTTGTCCTTTTGAAATTAAAATTTGAGATGTGAGCTAATTCCATGGTGTACAAAGCTTGAGGCTCATATCTTGATTTGAAAATTGGTGTATGACACTTGATACCTGATTTATTTTTTGGCCTTCAGCAAACCTTTTCCTATCAAGTTGAGTTTGTTTATAGTGCTGTACGTTTGCACTGACTCTAAACTCAGTTATTTTCTATAACAGTAAAACAGTAAAGTTCAGTCCTTTTTCATGTCATCTAGTGCCTCCTGTTTCCTCCCTTCCTTTCCCTCTGATTCACTGATTGTTTCTTGGGCCAGACCTGAAATGTCAACGCAGACAAGTACCCCAAGATCTCCCTACTCCATGCTCTGACAGTGACTGCCCTGGAGCACTGGGGATCCCACAGAGTTCCATGGAAATGTGCATGTGCCCTAGGAAATAGAAGGGAGAAAAGACTTTCTGGATTCCCTTCTGGAAAATATCTGTGTGGATTTCAGGATTTTCAGGTGAAGTGAGACAGTGCAGATCCACTTGAATGTATTATTGCGTTATCGTGTGGCAGGGCCCTGTTTTACTCTACAGGGACTGCCTCCTGACAGTGATTTATCACCATAATGTGTAACAAGTTTGTGACCTAGAGCAGTGACTGATAGCTCCCCTAGAATTCACAAAAGGAGAGAACAGAAGCCTTATTTATAGCTACAAAGGAAAGAGATGATTCTAAAAAGAAAGAGAGGAAGGAAGGAAAAATGCGCTGATAGATCTCCTTTGCATTTTTAGGGATTGCTTCTATCTCTACAAGGAGATGTTATAAGTAGAATAACAATATAGATACCATTACTTTGACTACATTAAAGGAAAACAGGATGCAAATGAGATGGAACAGGATGGGGAGACAGCTAGAAAAGTATTGCATAATATATACAAATAAAAGTTAGAAAATAAAGAGTCCTTTTGTAAATAATGGAAAAAAGATATTTTTAGTCTATTAAATCTCTAATTCAGATTGTTAAATTGTTTTGAATGTAAATCCTGATGTGAGGAAAGAGAGCAGGGACAAGTTATGTTCCTTCCTTTTGAGCTATTATACATGTGTCCCTACCAAAGGGGAGATCTAGTGACAATTGAGTCACAGCACTGCTGTTACTGTGCAGCAAATGGAAGAAAGGCCCTAAATTTGAGGCTGTGGAGAAGACACTAAATGAGACTGCCTGAAATGATAAAAATCACTGTCCTCTCAGGGTGCTGCTGGAAATGAAGTAGATATGTGGGAGAAATCTTTGGTAATGCTCAGAGGGAGCCTTAGCAAGTCCTTCCCCAGCATGCCTAATCTCTGCCCTCCTGGTCCAGGAGATGGGGAGTGATGTAGATGATCATGTGTCTGACCATTGAGACCAGCAGAAGGTCTCTCTTCCTATCTCTTCTTACACTGTAACACCTCAGAGAGAAAAACTACTTTTCTCCCTTATCTTCCTTTGTCCTGTTTGTATTAATCCAGGAAGGTAAAAATATGCAAATTACTTTATGGCTTTTAATCCTGTTTCAGACCTGTTGTCATGTAAGCCAGTAAGGTGTTGCATGTTCTGTAACACTTCACTTTTTGGGTCCGAAGATTGCTTCTGCTACCATGAGCCATCAGTGAGAGTGAGCTGTGGGAAAGTGGCACTTCTGCTGTGCCCAAGTTGTACTACTAGTCCTGAATGATTCAAACGTGCTATGAAGGACTCCTGGAGTCAGCCATACATGGGTGTACATGTACCAGACCTGGTTAGATACCTCCAGAAAATGTTCCTCTTTCCTGTGAGATGATACCTAGTTACAGCAAAGACTGCTTCTAGGAAAGAACAAATTCTTGAAATTGCATATTTCAATATTTTCTGGAGGAAATTTTTATTTTTCTGCTTTGGCACACTTGAAATTATCAAAAGAAAACATTCCAGGTGGACTTCCCCTTCTTTTTGTCCCCATGGTTATTGATTTGCAAACCTTATCAGGATTTTGGCTTTCTGTTCCATTGAGAAGAGGAAGAGTTTGGATCCTCAGATTGGCAATGAGGAGGAAGGCTGCCCAGCTTGGCTGTCACACCCCATGGTGTGGTTGTAAGGATTCACACACATCAGCAAGGAAAAGCCTTGCAGTGCGATACCTTGGCTGCCTTCTGATCCCCATCTGGGGCTCCAGCATGTAACAGCAGCTGACGGCAGAGAAGTTCTACACTAAAGCCCTTTCCCAGAGCAGCTTTTAATGCACAGCAGAGCCTTTTTACTTGTGCTTTCCTCAGCGGCTCAGGGTTTGTCCCCTACATTGCGATGAGCTTCGAGCTTCCAGGGGCTGCTTGGTTTTGGAGTAAGCCATGAACTTAGAGCACCGATTGCATTAATTGCTTTCATGCCAGCATATTTCCATTGTGGCTGCCATTATGGTTGTGTAATGTTTCTTCTCTCTGTTCTTTCATGGCTTTCTTTGCCTTGACAGGCTCAGTCAGATTCCCTCATTCACATCTGCTAATGTGAGGGCTGAATAGAATAAATCTATGCAATGATGGCTTCAGAAAAGAGGGGAGGAGGATGGTGGAGGGAGAGCTGTCTCAAAAAATAATTTCTGTGTAATGAGAGTGCGATTTAAAAAAACAATTTAGTTAGCTGGTCCCAAGCAAGATGCTTGTGTTATGAGTAGTAACAGAGCCCCCAGTCCAAAAGCCTTATCATCCCCCTGTTCCTTTTTTCCCCTCAACTTAAAAGTCACCCAAGTGAAGGAATAGACAATGCACAGATTACTTTATTTGGCTTCGTCAGGTTTGCCAGGAGAGGAGAATGCTGCCAAGCTCCCCAAGACAAGCCATGCTGGGTGCTTGCCCTTGTGCCAGTGTGAAGACAAAAAAAAATCAGGAGCTTTGAAAAGAAGCTGGTGCAGCACATGGCTCTTTCCCACTCCTCACAAATGATGGCTGTTGTGCTCGTTAACCTCTTCTGGGGCTCAGTCAGTTCATGCTGTGCAGCAGCGGAGAGCTGAATGAAATAAAAGGCTCACAGGACCCATAGAAACGCCATAACTCCTTCATTCCCAACGCACAGGCGAAGGCCGCTTCCTTGTGGAATACCAAGTGCCTCTCCTCAAACTCTTAATAAGTCAATCCTGGCTCCATGTGGCGGTGACAGCTCGGATTCCAGCACAGGCGCGTGGGGCCAAGCCCGGCTCCTGATTTACCCCACTGGGCTTTGGCAGGACACCTCAGGCTCGTGCTTGGCTTCGCTCTGCCCACATGCTTGAACGAGTCTGAGTCTTCTGCAGACAGGGGTTCAGCTTAGATAAACCAGCCCTGTCTCTGTGCAAAGCCTAGTCCCGCTCAGATCCTTAGCAGGGATCTAAGAGGAGACACGTAATGAGCTTTTAGCTTATAATGTCATTAAATAACTCCATAACATCTCTCATAAAAAAATTGTCTTTTTTTATCCGAGCGGCTACAGTTCTGATAAATGAAAGAGAATCTCTTCTTTGTGCTTATAAATGAACAAAGGGGACTGTACAGGCTGATCCAAGGCCCACAGAAATGAAAGGAAAAACAAAGACTTCAAGGCACTTCAAATGTAGGCTCTTCTAAGTAGTAACCTTTGATTTTAAGGATTTTTATCTCAAACTGAAGAGGACAAAGCTACTGTTTAAAAGGAAATATGAGCAGTTGAAGGGCATGATAAACTCCTATCTGTGTGCCACAAACAGACTAAGATATGAGCTCTGATATTTAAAACAAAAAGGAAGAAAATTTGAAACAAAGCATAGAGACAATTAGGAAAACCTCAGAACACATACCAAGGAAAAAAAAAAAAGCTGTGGCAATTTGAATGATACAGGGAAACATGTTGTACCACAACTGAATGTTTTCCTTTAACATTTTTCACCTGAGTTGATATATTAAATGGCAAAGTATGCCCCTTCTTTTCTTCAGATGAAGAAAAAAAAAAAAAGTAAGAAAATGCCATTGCAGCAAAATGTGTATTAAAACATGTGAAATACATTTAATGGTGTATGAATGTATTCCCTTGGACCTCAAACTACAATGTTATCCAGTCCTTCTTAGATGTCAGTGAGTACAGGATGAAGAGCTGCTTTCCATGTCTTGTGATTCTGTTGCCTTTCTGGATGAGGAACTATTGCTGGTATCCACCTTTTCTATTTTTTTTACCCACCCTGGGTCCAAATCACCATTGAATCACTGAATTCTCTAAGCTGTCAGATGGTTCCCCTTCCGTTGAGTCAGTGAATATCTTGCTTTGCTGTCAGAGGCTGAAGCATCTGTTCCCCTGACTCCTTGGTCAAGCTGAGAAAGCTTTCTAGGCTCACCACGCAGTGAAAAATAACCAGATAAGGAGCTTATATAATAGCAATTTTCAATTTGAAAACTACATAAAAAGTGTTTTTTAAATAATCCTGTATATCCTTAAAGGAAATAGCAGAAAGTTTATAGCTTGTCCTACTAAACCTTGGAGAGAAGCATATAATTGAATTTGCTTTTGTTTCATTTCAATTTAAATCCATGGATGTCTGTGTGCTGGTCTTATGCTTGGTATGTAAAAACCAGAAAGCAAAGCCTAGTTAAGAGAAGCAACAGCAAAATGGTATGAGTGTTTCTAAGGGATGAAGAGTGTGTGGTCTTCATTCAGATTTCAAACTGGTTTGACCCCATGTCATCCTATTGGCTTTAGTTATTGTCCTGATTTATGTTAGCACAGACAAGAGCAGGATTAGATATAAATGTGGTAGTTCATTGTTTAGATGAAACATGTTTGTTTTCCATAGCAGCATCCAAAGATATTGACTAGAACTAAATAATTTGAAACATCTTTTTTTTTTTTAGAAAAAAAGTGTCTAAACCCATCTGTATGCTCATTTTATGCCAAATTTAAAATTAGAGAATAAAACATTAAAAAAAACCCCATAGTCCTAGATCATTAGCAAAGTACTGTTAGACATATTTCTATCCTGTTTTTCAGTAATTAACACACATGAAAAGAGGACGGTTTTAAATGAAATACAAATTTTATCATCTGCTGATGCTGAGATTTCACTTTCAGTGAGATGTACCCAATTAACTTAAAAATTATTTAAAAAGTGCTATTTGCCTTTTCATGTGTGCCTAACTTACCAGAACATTGCACTGTTACTAAAGTTCACCTGAGTATGCATATTCTTATAATGAGCAGCTTTTCAAAAAAGAATAATTGCTTGTGAGCTGACCATAAAATAAGGCTGGCTTAACTTGGCTGACTTTTTTGAGTTTTAAAATAGTTAGGGAAAAGATGTCTTCGCTTGTGTACCACCCTATGGACACTGGGACTAGGTAGAGCCTGCTGAATGTAGAATATGGCTCTTGTTTTAAAGTCTAGTGTGGCTTAAAATTAGAAAGCAATATGAATAATATATATCACATTTTTATTCTTAACCTGGGCTGGTGAAACTTGGTGAACCAGCAACAGGGAATGGAGAACACTCAGGTGTGTGTGGCACTGGATAACATGAAGAGCCCAATGGAGCATGGCAGCATGTCAGGAATATGTTGGAGTGTGAAGAGTGGAATGAAATCCACGGAGAAGAGACCTCTTTAAAAGGCACATGGGGGTAGATGAGTATCAGGTTTAGATTGGATACCAGAAAAAATTTCTTCCTTGAAAGGCTTGTCTTCTTTGGAACAGGCTGCCCAGGGAAGTCACCATCCCTACAGATATTTAAAAGATGTGTAGATGTGGAGCTTAAGGACATGGTTTAGTGGCGAACTTGGCAGTGCTTGGCATTTTTGGACTCAGCATACTCAGCAGTTTATGGTTTGAATTGATGATCCGAAAGGTCTTTTCCAGCCTTAATGACTCTATGATTCTATATATTGGTTTGAGGCTATATTTTGTGACCTTCAACTTGTGATGTGGTCCCAATGAACAAGTGGAGTCTTTGTGGAGTTTTCCTCTCAGACTGATCTGAGAGAGTGATAAAAGGAAGTTATCTTCTTTGTCCTATCTCTTTCCCATAAAATATAATTGGAGAAATTGAACATGATACTGTGTCAAAGATATGGCTTGTCAGATAATTGTGCCTCTGGGATTTATATTTCTGTTCCTAATTTTGTGTAAGCTGTTTTAAAATACCACATCAAATTATGTTGAGAACATAAACATAGTGAAAAAGATGTGTAAGTGTTAAGAAAGTCTGCAATTGAATCACCTTCAGCAATCTCCTGCAGTATATATGTTATCATGCAGCTTTTTAATTGAAGAATGACTCTCAGGTTTGCAAAAGAATCCCACTGAAAGGTGAACAGACCACTATAGAAAAGCTTTTTAAGAACACTTGTAATTTTGTTTGGTTTTTATTTCTTTTTTTTTTTT